>CM032781.1:10128465-10458659 GCA_019155195.1 Avicennia marina
CAGAGTCTTAGTCATAAGCCCTGACCAAGAAGGGTCATATGCAGTCTTGCTAATATTCGGAATTTTTAACTTTAATTGAGAAAACCATGCACTCAATCTTTAACCTAGATTGAGATAATCAAGTAGGCTCAATTTTTAGCCTTGATTGAAAAGGTCAAGTGTAACTTTTCAACTATCTCAATTTTTAATCCCGATTAAGAGGATTAGCTTATTTTCAGATAAAGGGCCAAAACTTCTACCCTACTCAAGAGGGTCGGAACTAGCTTTTATACACTAGTGTTCATCGCAATAAGTATAATAACATAATTTTTATAACATGACTTTCAGGAAGAATTCAAGGAAATTCAATTTATCATACTTGTTCACACACAAAATTTTCGTATTGAAACCATTTGAGTTGATATATACTAATTTCACAAGTGAACTATAAATTCAAAATATCTTTTGAAAAATTATTGTGCAATTGAATGCATAATTTCACGAGTAAATGCATAAAATTTTCAAGTAACCCATTTAATTGGTATTAATTCACCTGAATTGATAGGACACCGGTTTGGGTTCCTTGAATTCCTATTCAATCTAAATAATGTTTCATTTAATACCAATTTAATAAAAAATTATTTCCTGTATATTTCTCAAATGTAACCAAAATCTTTGTATTCCCATATAATTCTTCCCCGTGCAGTTTTATACCAATTTACATTTATTTTAGATCGAAACTTCCCTAATCGAGAAGTTTTCTATACTTGATTTGCATAACTGACGATTTCTACGAGTCCCAGATGTATATTTTTGGTTAAACAACTAATACTATCACTAATCAATTGAAAAATACATGAAAATAGTCTGTTCGGCATTATCGCAATCAAAACACGTGACTGCGGAGATGGTTGTTGCAGCCGCGAGAGGGAATTCAGTGACCGCAAAATCAACTACAGTATACACTTGATAGGTATGCGGTCGACACTCGCGACCACGAAGATGTCTACTGCGATTGCAGGACCTAATTCTGCAAGCACGATGCCAACCACAGCAAACACTGAAGGTGTCCGCAGTCTAACTCGCAACCGTGCAGAAATCCTGTGTGATCGCGATTCAACGCTTCGCGACTGCAAAACTAACCACACACACTAGAGGTCTCCGCAGTCGAGCTTGCAACTGCAAAGAGGTGCATCTCACGACTATGGGTAGCAGCACGGAAATGCGGTCTACATTTGTAGTATGGCTTGTTCCGTTGTTCTTGCCCCTTTCACTCATTTTCCTTGGAAATTCTTGGTCCAAAATATGTTAAATGCCTTCTTATCCTATGATTTAGGAGTTTTGTAAAGCCTCTAAAGTATTCGTTCCTGAACAATTCGACATCATAAAATCCCATATACTCCTTACTTGTGCAAGTATATCCTTATGTTCTACCCGTTTATTCTTACGAATCACCCAGAAGTAAATGAATATGATGATTACACCGACTATTCAGAGCCAAATTTTCTAATGGATGGAATTGAAATAACCATTCTATACAATGACATACCTAGATGTTGTGACTGAGAAAGTTTGAGTTCTTCTCTTTGCTCCTGGTTCCAGACAATTTCCAGCAAGCTTGTGTGAAAATCCTCTCTCTTTTTCTCTCAATTCTCTCTCTCTGTCTTGATTTGTGTTGCTGTTGGAGGTGAAAGAATTTAACACCTTTACATTAGTCTTAAAATGGAATTCTCTCCCTCTATAACTGGCTAGCCACCTTATCCAGCCCTTAATGCATTTTAACCAGCCATCATTCTTCCTGATGTGCATTCATTCATTGCTCCTTTGAATTAATATGTTTTGATCAGCTTAAAGTTTCAATTTTTCTACCAAGCAATTTAACACTATCAGCCCTCCATCTTATCCATCCAGTAGCCATTTCAAATGACTGTTTGGTGCTTAAATTCTTGTTTCTTCTCACCTTCTCATGTTCCACTTCTGGTTTTGTGGTTTATATGTACCGAATTCCACTAATTGCCCCTTTATGTGCACTTAATTCCCATAATGAGTATCCATAAGTTCCTCCTTAGCCATTATTGTAATTGACCAACCTTAATGTTTTATCTCCAACCGAGTAAGCCAGCACCCCATCCTTTATCTCATCTGTCTAGCCATAACTCCACCTTAATCCTTGTCACAATTTTAAATATTAATGATAGTGAGTGGATTAGAACCTAATTGTCACATATTGCATGAATCCAAGATCATTAAGTATTGAGCCAAACCAAATTTTAGCAAAACTGTATAACATTGAGCTTACATTCAATAATGAGTTCCCTGTTTTGGTAGTATTCCAATGTTTTTAGCATTTCATAGTGTAAATGGTTTCATCATAAGCGACGTGTACCTTACTCTTCGGTTTCTTAGGGACAACAGTAGTTGGTGACTACTGAGGAGCTTTTAGCTACATTTTTGATAGTTCGAGCTCTTTCAATAAGAAACGACACAGGGTTCTCTCTTTCAGAGCAACAGAGTTCAGTGTCTATGGTTTTACTTTACCCAACATCAGGAATTTCAACAATCACTAACATACCTTTTGTCCCAATAAGTTTCGTCTTAGTTGAATGGGCAACTAATGCATTTGAAGCCTTTTTGCCTTGAACAATGGGCTAACCAGGGCTTTTGTTGTTAGAGGTGTAGATTCAGTAGAGTCGCTAGAGATTGTGGTCTTCGTAGCAATGGGCTCCTCTTCAGTTTATGCTTTAGTGGGGACTGGTATTCCTTGAGTACGTTGGGTTTTGGGTCCGTTGGTGCTTTTTTGACAAGCTTTTCCAAGACATTGCCACCTTTTTCAATTACCATTCTCGAGTTGACTGAATATGTGCCAGAGGTTCTAGATGGACCGTAGGGCATCAAACTCCTAGCTACTCGATTGAGTAGACAAGGACTCTGATTTGGACGTTAAGACCAAAGAGGTCCTTGTACCTATGGGAAGCACAAATGCAAATGGTATTGTCTCCAAAGCTTATGCAAAAAGGAAAAGGGTTTTTGACTGTAGTTTGTGGCAGACCTGTGAGGGGTAGCTTCAACGTCAGATTTTGCCAAGGATGTGGAGTTGCAGTGTTCAATCACATTAAGGTTTTAGGTGAACAGTGATGTAGCAATGGAGGCAGAAGAGAGGGAGAGACGTAGAGATGTAGTGAGATTTGCGAGAAGTGGTAGAGTTATATTAGGGCAATGATAAGATTCCTTGCAAATTTAGAGTCCTAATTGTGCAAGGAAAGAGGAATTGGAGGGAAGGTAGACTCTCTTTCATATGGGAAGGGAACATTTGGTTCATCTAAAAAAATCTTTCTTTCTGGTGTGCAGAACCTCTTTCCTTAATATTTAAGTTATAGCAAAATCGAAGCAAGCATAAACTTTACTTCAACTTGAGATGTTCAAACCGATTAGCTTCCAGGCCTCCATTAAAGTGGAATGCAATGTGTATAAATGTGACAATTGTATAATGAAAGGCAAGAGATCAATGGACAATTGGTATCTCCAATAGGATTCTATAATCAGTATGAAGCCTAAAATCGACGAAACCAAATTGTGGTACAAGGATTTGGGACATACAAACTAACATAATTTGGTGAAGATCTAAAAGCAGGGCATCATTCATGGTTTACTTGTTCTAAGCAAGAAAAAAATAAGAAGCCCATGTCATCCATGTTAGATAGGCTAGCAAAGGCAAGTGTCCCATAGAATGTTGTAATATAAGGAAACATCAAGAATTCTAGAGCTTCTTTATGTGGAACTAATAAGAGCTACAAACACTATAAGTTATGAAACTAAGCAATACATCTTTGTTTGCATCGATAACTACTCAAGGTATACTTGAGTCGATTTTCTTAAAATAAATCTAACAAATTTGAAACTTCTAGAAAGTTGTGCACTGATTCTTACTAAAAATGCCCATGTTGGAAGAATTGTTAGGATAAGAAGTGTCCATAGCAAGAAATTTGAAAATAAAAGCTTTATCGATTTTTGTACCTTGTTTGGAATCTTATATGAATTTTTTTTTCCTTAAAACTCCATAGAAAAATGGAGTGGTGGAAAGGAGGAATTGTGCATTGCAATAGATATCTAAGTTGATGATGAACATTAAAGGGGTGAATTAGAGATGGTGGGTTGAGGCCATTAGCTCCACATGTTACATCATTAATAAGACCAGCCTTCATCTATCTTTGAGAAAGACACCTTATGAGATTTAGAAAGGCAAGCAACTAAACATGGCTTATCTTTACATCTTTGGCAGCAAGTGTAATGTAATAAATGATCCTAAACACTATGAAAAGTTAGCTGAAAAATCTAATGACAGAATCTTGTTTGGCTATTCAACCACTAGTAGAGTAATAATATAGTGTCCTAGTTAGGCGTGGAGTCAAGTCAAGTCAAGTTTGAATAACATCCTACTCGAGCTTGACTTGATGAAAATTTCATAGACTTGAGCTCGAGCTCGAAAAAAAATAATTAAGCTTGAGCTTAGCTAATTTACCAGTGCTCCATTGATTGATGATACTATGTCACATTTTGGATCTAATCAGTCTTTAAGAAATGAGGATTAAATTTTGACAAAATTATGTAAATGCTATCAAACCGAGTTACTTGATCCTCAACGAGTAGAGATGGACAATGTTCGAGCTCAACTTGCTTTTTTGAGTCGAGCTTTAGGACAAGCTACTTGTTGAGTTAAATCGAGCAGCTCGTCCCAACCTTACTTGAAGTCCTAGTACAAAAAAAAGTAAAACTGCATGTCCTTATCAACCACTAAAGCAAAAACCATTGTTGTAGATAGTTTTTGTTCATAATTCCTGTGGATGAGGTAGATGATGCTAGATTATAGATTGCAAGATGAAGTACTTAAGATACTATGTAATAATATGATTGCTATCAATATTTCTAAAACCGATATGCAACACTCAAGAACTAAGCATATAAATATTCAACACCACTTCATTTGATAATTGGGGAAGAATGAAATTGTTGTGGGGGAATATGTTCTTGTAAGATCAAATCAAAATCAAGACTTTGCACTTTCCAGATGCATTTTGAGATTCTATGTTAGGATTTATTACAACTTTCCTTATATTAGTATTGCATAAGACAGTTGTAAAAAGGAAGGTATGCTATTTATTTCAAATCTCACATTCAATAATCCTCTCTTCTTGAACTTCTTAGCAGTTTTCTTGGGCAAATCAATGGGATGTTCTACTCATTTGAGCAATAGTGAAAGATCTACTTGTAATATCCCTCTATCACCAAGAACTACCCAAATGATAATAGTCAAGTATGAACCACCCACTAATGTACCACACTCCCATTATATAACTAAAATGACTAATGTTCGTAAAGAAATAGAAGAGAAAATAGTGAAGAGGGAGTGCATGGACTAGGTGTTACCAAAGATGTAAAAACTAGATCTCAAGTTCCAACAGTCCTTACCATTGATACACCAATAGTTGGATGACAACAGAGATAAATTTACCAAATGTTTAAATGACCATAGAGGTTTAGGAAAGACTCCACCTATGACCTATAGGCAATAGTTAGTTCTTACTTCATTTCCCCTCCACCTCCTAATTTAGAACAAAAGGTTTTAAGATTTGAAACAGTTATAGCAACTAATGATTGTCAAGAACTAAAACCTAACTAAATCATTATTGAATAATGCCTATCATACAAATATTTTAGATTTGGAGCCCAACAAACATCAAAGTATATTCCATCAAAAGCCATTGCAATGGAGCAGAGAATTAACAAGCCAGTTTTCTTAGGAAATGGTTCCACTTCAAATCTTCAAGAACTTAGTTTGGAAACAGTTGCAATATGCAAGGGGTTTCAAGAATTATAATTACAACGTAGTCTATGAGTTTTACCACAATATCACTTATTTTGTTGTCAATTCAAACTCTCCATTTCAATTCCAAGTCAATGAGAGGTGAGAGGTTGCTGAATTCTCGACAAAAAGGATAAATGCTATTCTTAATAGAAGGAACCCTCCTTTTGTTACCATTTATCCTGAAGATTTTACTCAAAACTTTGATGATATTACTATTATATATCCGGTGGGCATGTTATCGATCAGCTATGAGGAACTTTTCTTTCCACTAATCACATAGTGACATATTATATGATCTTTCATCTTATGATTTACAATGTATTGTCAACTATTAACTCATCGATTTGTAATGAAAGACATTGCTAGCCTAATATTCTTTTTAGGAAAGAGGCTAGAAGTTAATTTGGGATGACTTATCTTCAACAGTAATACAACAAAAACAAAGTCAATGATCACAGTTAGCTATCTTCCACATGCCTATCTAATCACACTCGTCTATGAGAATAAAATGTCGTTGAATGGCCTATCGAGTTTCCTATTTCTTCAATTTCAATGGGGTTCATTTCTAAGGTCTTCAAGACTAGGAAATAACTTGAAAGGAATTGCACCTCATGTGGACTCACTTGCTCCTACTCCCAAGTCCACAAATGTGGTTTGTGCATTGGACAACCTAATCACTCTTTGATTGGATTTAGAGTATTAGATTGCCTTGTTGTAAGAGAAGAAATTTAAATTAGATGAGCAAGTCATTATTCTGGGATTGATTCTCACCATTGTGCCAACATTTGTTAAGACTTATGATTCGAGGCTAGATCCTTAAGCACCCATCTTAATCTAGATACACTTGGTTGCCCTAGAGCTAAGTCCAGTGATGATGTTGTTCCCTTAAATGCCCTTTGTTATTCTTGGCCCTAAAGAGGGAGTAGTTTGGTAAGTGGACTTGCTATAGGTGTTGCACTATTAAGGGGGAGCTCTAATAATGCCTCTAAATCTAAGGTTTTCTATCTCTAACGATTGTTTTTGCTAATGATTGCTTTCTACTCTACTCTAACGCTACCTTAATTTGATACTTTGCTGCTCATGGAATTTGGCTCTTACAGCTTCCTCTTTGTTTTCTTAATTTCTTTTCTACTAATGCATATGTAATATTGCCCTTTAGTGTAGTTGTAGGTTTGTGATACACTAGTACCACATAGTTGTAGGACACAGGTTGCAACATATACTTTAATGTTTTCACTTCGGCTTATATTAATAAAACTAGCAGTTTGAAATATTGGTTTTTGCACTTTAACTAATGATAGATTAGTGTTGTACCACATAATGCCCAAGATAAAGAATGCTAGTTCCATGTGCTACTTGCTTGTCATTATTTAGCACAACCCCAATGGCTCATGCGAATGCTTACTTGGTGCTTGATGTGGTAGACTTTATGGAAATTCTATAAATATGGTAATCGGTTGCACCAAGTATTGCAACAATTCATACACAAAAATTTTCCTCAAGGTTATTGACGTTGGAAAGATTCCTCTAACCAAATCTGATGTTTCTTGCTGATTTTATGAAGATTCCATACGGTTAATTTAGATAAGATTAAGTACCAAATATATTAAGATAAGGAATTGACTTTTCCTTATACCAATGTGCTTTGAAGATTATTCCAAGATCTGAAGATTATTTACAAAATCTCTATCTTGAAGATAAAATTTTGGACTATCAAGAATTGTTGAAAGAGAAAGATCACAAATCTATTACACCATGTGTTCCAACAAGGTATGTAACATATTCGGGTGATTTGGGTTGAATCAACCAAATTTATTTGCAAATTTACTCCGTCATAAAGGCTATTATATAGGAAAGAATTTTGGATGGCCAAATCAATGATTTTGAGAGTTTAACTCATATATTTAATGAAACATGTTGAAAAAGATTGATAGAATTTCTCAAAAAACATCCTTGGAAGAAAACAACTTTATGGCTAATGCATTTAGAAGAGCTCATTCATCTACCAGGCATAAAAGTTTTTCTTGATTAATTTGCTACATCTTTTTGAAAGGAAACTTGCAATCAATATTGGAATTAAGTCTAAGAGATAGCCTTGGTCAAAGCAGAGACAAAGTTATTGGCTTTATAAGATAGTTAGGCTACAAAAATGTCGACCAAGTTGAGATTCAAAGAGATTTTGTCTTACTCGAGTATAAAAAGGGATCTGCCTTGCATTGATAATTGTCATAACAATTTATATGGTAAAATATTTCTGGGTGTGGTCCTATGGACATAATAGGGTTATAACTAAACTGTGGTAAACATTTTCTAGTGCCTACTTTTAATGTTTTGGTACGTATGTGTGATGCATTATTTGTTCAAATAGTTCTTTCAACAATAATTTCCTCACCAACCAACACAATAGATGGAGATCGATCTTCATTTATTTGTTTTCCAACCTTTTTTCTTTTAAATTTTTAGTAGTTTTTGTTAGAACCATTGCACAAACACTTAATAACAACTGGTTTTTAGGTGTAATCTTGCATATGAGTGAGTCTTGTAATATTTTGTAATCGTTTGAAGGTGAGATTAAGTTAGGTTATAAATTGATGGATTTTACTACCACTTATGTTTTTAGCACGCCTAAGTTGTACAATGCCTAGGCTAATGTTGGAATATATGTGTTTTTGTGATATGAATGGAACTTATTGTTTAGTTTTTAGGAGAGATCATTTTAAATATCAGCTCATTATACACACACACACACAATATCCTATAAAGATTATATAATAATTTCACTCGAAAGTAATGATAAATTTTTAAATCTTGAACCTATATGTATATGAGTGTAGATATAATAGTTGACAATTTATTATTAAATGAGATGATAATCAAATTTTAATTTTGTTATATACATTCGCATGTATTTGTATTTGAATAGTGTAGACATAGTGAGAAAGATATTTTAGGCAATATATATTTTCATATTTGTAATTTGTTCAAAAATATGATTTGTACGTACCCTTGGGCTTTATATGTTTATCATTTTAGGGGCTTGATATACCTTAAAACACACGAAAAATAAGATAAAAACATACAACAGTTCAAAAATATTATAATTTCTTTTGTATAAATATATTAATATCTAAATTTTAATTATTAAATTTATTTGCAATTAAACATTTAACTATATTCACATTTTATGTATTTATATCAAAAATACTATCTCATTATCTAATTATTATATATTATCAATGAATAAAAAATAAACTAAGCACGAAAATTTAAAAAAAATTCCATAGACAATAAACACACAATCTACATTTTAGCCACTCAAATGTGAAAATTAAAAACAAATATTGCCCTTGTCTTTAATGGAGTTAGTATTCTGTGTGTTAGTTTTCACCCTTTATCTCATATAATCTATGATCTTGACTTGATTAGCTCTATTTGAACAAATTCTGTTAATAATTACACAAATTTACTCAAATCTTATATTGTACTTCCTGAAGTAATAACTGATAATTAATTACATGTTTTCTCAGAAAATTAAATTTTCAAATAGAATTTGAGCCAAATATTAAGGTTGCAATAAAAGGTAAACATACATTAAGCAACAATTAGATACATAATGAATTTCCAATGTTATTGAGAGCATTCACATATTAGTCTTAATCTAAAGCTTTAAATTTGCCAATTTAAAGCACTAGATGAGTATGGAGAATTGTTAAAATTTAGCCATGTTGCCTGTTACCAACAATTGGGTTTTGACCTACGGGGAATATCAAATGTTTAAGTCCAAAAATGATAGGCCCTTTCTCTTGGATAAGGTCTCCTTCACAACAGCAGACTAGGTTCAATGTTGTCTTCCATTCAGTTGAAAATTGTGACCACTAAATCCAGATCCGGTATGAAACCAAATAACTAATTGGATTACAGAGTTATTAGTCCACCGAATTCAATTGTGTTCAGAAAGTTAGCTATTTTTAATTATGTATAATATCATATATGCACATATAACAAAATTAAATTAATTTTACAAAACAACTCCAAGTCAATTTATTAATATGTAGGATGGTAAGTTATAGATATAACATTAAAAATTTAATAATTCAACGAGAATAAAATATAAAACGAAAACATAAAAATGAAACTAAATTAAATTCAAAGCTAAATACAATTATTAAAAAATTAGTTTTTTAAAATAAAGATACGATTAATATAAAAAAATTTATTTTCAAGATGCAAGATTTATTTTTTAAAACTCATTCAAATAATATATAATTAAATAATTAAAAATCAAAATAAAAAATTTGTAGTGAAAATTATATTACTTATAAATTATTTAGGAGGAAAAGACGTTAGAAATCGTAAGAAAAGCTAAGAAAATATTTTGATTATTTTCAATTTTTTAAAAATTCAAAATTTCCATTTTAATGTGTTTTATTAAAAAACACCCAAATAGGTTTTTGACCAGTTCAATCTAATTTTGGTGGCTATTAACTTATTGATAAACCAATTATATGGTGTACAAGCAAAGGATTAATATTTATGTTTTGCTTTTTTAAAAAAATACGTCTGGTTCAGTAATCTTAAAATCTTTTACTTTGATTTGTTCTTTATTTATTATGTTTATAACTCTACACCAAATAATATTTTAGGGAGAAAATAAATATATACATATATATGACCAAAATATATATATATATATATATATTTAATTAAGTAGTATTCCACAAACGTACGTTTATTAATAGATTTTCTTCAATACAATTTCATAATAGCATATTTATTTGAAAATGTTTAATAGCAAACCCTTCCTTCCGTTACATTTCATAACAAAAATAAAAAAATAAAAAACAAGAAGGGAAAGAGGGAAAGAAAAAGAATTTAGTTTTTATTTTTAGAAAATAGATAGAAATTATGGCAGGTAATTTCTTTTAGGGCATTCAAAGAAATTAAAGTTTTGCACCAAAAGAATATATTTCAAATTTGTCCAGGTTCAATGAATCTGTCACGAAGATCCTTTTGGTCTTCTCCCATGACAAAGTAACAAACAGGGCACTTGTTTTTTAATTACATTAATAGTAACTTCAATTGTTTACACCAATAATTGCACTTTTGAATTGACTTAATTTTTAGAGCCCATAAATCTTTGAAACTAAGTTGTTTTGTTTTAAGCATATGAGATAATGATCCTGATTTTAAAAATATGCCAGCCCATTGTTTCTACCAATTTCTGGATGTCTTCCCCTACAGTTTATATATGACAGATGGTTTGGGAGAAAAGTACAAAACACCTTTTTGACTTGTCTTTTCTAAATAATATAAAAATTGAATTTATATGTTGAAGTTGTTTAAATTGTTGTAGATATCAAATTATGTTTAGTAAGTGAAAATTTATTTGTTAAGTATATATTCGCAAAAGCGTGAACGCACGTATGGTAATATTTAACAATTAAATATGCATTTTATATATGTAGTGATTAATTTTTAGAATTTAAACATATGTGCAAGCGACTGTACATATATATAAAAGTAATAAATTAATTTGGAAATATGGTTGTGATTTAATTTTGAATATTTCAGAAATATCTAAATGTGGCTTATTTCATTTTTATTTTTGGAAAAAACAGGACTTCCCGACAAGGTTTTTAAATTTTTGGTGAGATGGTTGCTGGACGCATCTTATTTCTGTTGAGTTTTAATCATGTTAATTACCACAATTTATTTTTTGAGAAGTTGGATTTTGAGGACTGAATTGTTTCATTTTTGTTGAGAATTCTATTGTGATAAACATTTATTTTTGACCATATTACAATCATATATTTTTATTGGGGGTGCAAAGCAAAAATATCAAGCCAGACCAATTAATTTTTGAACTTCTTCGAGAATATATTTAGTTCCAAAATTGCTTTCTAGACTAGATTTAATATTAACAAAAATAGCCCGAACAAAAGAGACTTAGTCAACTCAAAAAACTGTAAAATTCAAGTAATTTAATACTTTATATAGAGTTTTTATTTTTACACACAGAGAGATTTACATATACAGACATACATACATACATATGTGGGTGTGTGTGTGTACAAGTGTTCTAGTTTAATTTGTTATTTAACAAATCAAGTTCAAACAAATATAAATTGATATCGACCCATGTATCTTGTAACTCTATTTGATCATCAAACCTAATTTTTGTTTTCCTATTCCAACAAATTTTTGATATGGGCTCTATATAGAAGACAAATTTTTGGTTTTTTACCCTACAAACATAATGGGAAGAAAATAATATATACATATAGCATATATGTGTGCCTGTGCGTGTATGTGTGCGCCATGGAATTAGCAATCATTGAATATTGTGGATTTGTTTTGGTTGGGCTAGGCTTTGCCACATCGTACATTAAACTCCTTTATTGTTGTTGCAATGAATATGTGTGAGTTATTACGTTTTGTTAACAACATTAATTAATTTACTAATTATTGTGTAATATCGGGGTTACAATGTCAACACAATATTAACTGATTAGTGTGGTGTTAAAACACAACTGACAACTATACCGCATCCAAACCCACAATCATTTACTTATTGGATACCATATCAAGTTGTTGGCCACCAAAACAAAAGTTATAAAACAATTTAAAAAATGGTTTTAATTATTTGTTGTATTTATATATTAAGTGTTGAATGATTTATGGCCAACCAAACAAGTGCCCTCGTTCATTTTTTTTTATTTTTGCTGCAATTCCGACACTGAATTTATAGCTAAAAACAATACAAGGAGCTACAGTGGTGATTTTGTTTGCTTGGTATATTGGTCATTTACAAATTAATCACAAGATAAATAATTTATTTGGATAATTATATGATTAGTTAGGGATAAACATGTAAAATATAACTGTAAATTTTGTAGAGTGGACACTGTAGAAGTGTTTATCTCGATGATACAGGAATAGAAATATGGGGTTAGTGGGATTCAACCAAAATATAAATGATACTGTTTTTGAAATGGCCCAATCATAAATTTTTGGGCGTATTTAATTCACATGACAAAAATAAATGAAATTTGAAGGATCTGATTAGATTGGTATAATAACTGTTCAGGATAAAAAGTATCAAATCCAAACGAAGATTGCCTATGATAGGGTCAAAATTGGAAAGAGTCATGAAACGATGACAACACACACACACACACACACGCATATATATATATATATATTCTAACTCTAAATTTTAAGGATTCTTTTTAGGTTCCTGATAAGTAACTACAACTATTTCTTGTCATTTCAATTACATGATGCCAGGCAAATAAAAATGATAGAAACTTCAATTGAGTGGTAAAGATTAAATTTCATTTTTCAAGTGTCGAAGTTCATCAGAGAAAACAGAAAGGATAGATTTTATTTTATAATACATTGTAAAATAATAGTAGACCATGTGATTGTGACTCGATCAATAAACACCACATGTTGCAAGATTTTGGAAAGATTCCTTCTACCAAATCTGATATTTCTTGCTGATTTTATGCAGATTTTTTATGGTTAATTTAGATTAATTTAGGTATCTAACTTGTTTGGAATTGACTTTTCCGTATACAAACGTACTCACAAGATTATTCCAAAATCTGAAGATTATCTACAAAATCTCATCTTGAAGCTAAGATTTTGGACAGTCAAGAATTATGAGGAGAGGATGATCACAAATTTGTTACACCAAGTGTTCCAATTTGGTGAGTAACTTATTCGGATAATTTGGACAGAATCGGCCAGATTTATTTGCTGATTTATTCAATCATCAAGGCTATTATATAAAGAAAATTTTTGGATGGCGAAATCAATAATTTTGAGAGTCCAAGTCATGGATTTAGAGAAACACATAAAGAAAGATCAAAAGAATGTCTTAGCAAACATCCTTGGCAGAAAACAATTTCATGGCTAATGCATTTAGAAGAGCTCATCCATCTAACACCATCCAAGTTTTTTTTTATTATTATTATTGATTTTCAACATCTTTGAGAGACAAAACTTAAGATCCATGTTGGATTTGAGGACATGAGAGAGTTCTGGTCAAAACAGAGACAAAGATACTTGCTGCCAATGAGAGTAGGGCTATAAACACATAAACCAAATTGAGGGCCAAAGAGATTTTGTCGTAGACAAGTATAAAAGGGGATCTAGCTTGCATTGAAAATTGTTGTAACAATTGTTACTATTAAAAGTATACTTGACCTATATTCGCAGACATTAGGACAGTTGGTGAATTTTCAAAAGATCCTAGATGTTTTTCAACCCAAATGTAGGCCAGGAGGTTAAGCACTATCTCTTGAAGATTCTAAATATTAAAGAGGTGGAGGGTTCTACTAAATATTTGGGACTACTGGCATTTGTCAGATGAGCTCAGCGACTAGCATTCAAGGACATTTGTGAGCACATGTGGCAACGGGTCCTAGGGTGGAAGGAGAAAATGTTGTTGTATGCAAGGAGGTACATTTTGATTACAAGCTTTGGCTACGTATGCAATGAGTTACTTCTTGTTTCTAGATACACTGATTAAAGAAATACATGCTTTGATAGCCAAGTTTTGGTGGTACAGAACTAAATAGTGCCCAATCCACTAGAGGTCATGGCAATATCTTGAAAAGACTCCCAAATAAGGTGGCTTAGATTTCGGGACTTCAAATATTTCAACTTAGCGCTGCTTGCTAAACAAGGATGGAGGCTAATTAAACTATCGCATAGTTTGATGGCAAGGATGTTGAAAGCTTGGTATTATCCAACTAGTGATTTCTTCAAGACTTGCCTTAAAAGCAATCCATCGTGGGTATGGTAATCCATCATAGAGGGTAGAAAGGTTTTGGAAATGGGCATATAGTGGAGAGTAGGAACAAGTGAGTGTATTAGAGTGTGGAGGGATAAGTGCCTTCCTTAGCCACTAACCTTTAAACCAATTACACCATGCCAGAATGACTTAGAAACTTTATGTGTTAAAGATTGAATTCATGGATTGACAAGGCAATGCGATAGTCAAGTTCTGAAATCTATCCTTAGAAAGGAGGATGTCAACATTGTTCTAAAAATCCCATTGGCTAGATTTCCCATGAACGACTATTTGGTGTGGCACTATACAAAAAATGGACAATTCTTAGTTATGTCAGTCTATTACTTGGGAAAGAATTTGCGGTGCTTAATAGGGCCGTGTTGAAGGCTGAATGTAGCAGTAATAGTAACAAATCTTGGAGCTTTGCAATGTGAAACTTCCTAGAAAGGTCAGATTTTTCTTTTGGAGATTTGGAAATGAAATACTCCCTATAGCAATACAATTGAGATGAGGATGCCAGGTGGATGGGGATTGTAAATTATGTGGGCATGGGCTGGAGGATTCCAAACATGTCTTTCTTAAATGTGAATGTGCACGACAAATTTGTTAAAATCTAATCAACCATACACACCAGTTCAGTTTGTGCAAGTGGCCATGAGGTGTGCAGTTGTGCTTACAAGTTAGTTGTTTATGGTAGTTAGGATGGTTAGTTAATTGCTAGCAATTACTGTAAGTAGTTTTAGCTAGTAGTTGATTAGAATATATAAAAAAAATAAGCCTCAGTTGGGAAAAGTAATGTAACAGTAACCTTCTTCTTCTCTAAGTTTCACAATAGGTCTACTACTTTTCCTCCCAAAATCCTATCTCCTTTTCTGATTGCATAACTTAACCACAAAAATTAGCATGGTACTAGAGCCAAATTACATGCCATCAACTGCATAATCCATGGCATAAAGCTCCTCCTCAGTGCGCAACTAGCACAACATGGCTGAAAACAGAACCTTCAACCTATTAGATCTAATCAACCCTTTCAAGCTAGACAATAGGGATAACCCCATGACTGCATTGGTCTCAGACTTCCTCACAACCAAGAACTATGTGGAGTGGACACGAAGTGTGAAAAGAGCCCTTAGAGCCAAAAACAAGCTTGGATTCATCATAGAGCATATTAGGAAGCTAGCAAAAACAAACACAGGATTGTTGGATGCATGGTAAAGATGCAATGACATGATAGTTTCTTGGATCTTAAACTCCATTACCCCTATAGCTAAATCTAGTTTGTTGTTCATAGATGATGCTTATAAGCTTTGGAATGAGTTGAGTGAAAGAATGAGTCAACATAATATCCTTAAAATATACTAGTTAAAGAAGACACTAGTTGTACTCACATAAGGAGATGATTTAGTAGTGAATTATTGTGGTATCTTAAGGTTATATGGGATGAGTTGTTTGTGTATAATAATATGCCTGAATGCATTTATGGACAATTAAAGAATTTGGCGAAAAGGTATCAAAGGGACTGTGTCATGTTGCTCTTAATAGGATTGAATAAAACTTATAGCCTTGTCTAGATCAAAATTCTGTTGCTTGATCCCTTACCCCCAGTGAATAAAGTGTTTTCTATGATCCAACAACTAAAAAAACAACACCAGATTATAAGAATGATGCAGGGATTGGAAGGCATGCCATGTCTACCCAAAGGGGTAACAGTATCTTTAAATCTACTGTAAGGAAAGATAGACTATATTGCACACACTACAAGATCACAGGGCATAACCTTAAGAATTGCTTCAAGGTTGGAAATGCATAAGTTCCAATCTACACGCTTTGAAACATGAAGGGCCATATTGTTGAGAAGTGTTACAAGCATAAGGGATACCTCTTAGAGCACAAATTTTACCAAAAAAGCTGCATGGGAATAGGCTGAGCTAATCCGACACAAAACTTGCAACAAGTAGAAGGGAGTGAACTCTATGGAGATGATGAGAAAATGACACTAAGGGGTCATTACCATGAGTTTATGACTATTCTAACTAGTGGGAAGACAGTAGCCAATAAGCTTAATAAGAAGAAACAACATCAAACCACCTCTACAGCCAACACTACCACTTCGAGATCCACCACCTATAATGCCAACTCCTGTAATTTGACAAATCCAAAGACCTCAAATCTCAATAAATCCAAGCTAATAACCAGTTCATGGGTGATAGATACTAAAGCAATAGATCACATGATCTATGATCCATGTATCTTCACATCAATGCCTAAAACAATTTCTAAGCCAATCAATCTTCCTAATGATTCACATGTTTTTGCCACTCACATAGGAAAAGTAAAATTTATTGAGCTTATTACCTTTGCAAGACGTTTTATATGTTCCCTCCTTCTTAATAAACTCGTTGTCCAGAAAGAAATTAACTGAGTATGTCCCTTTTTGTTTCCTTTTCCTTTTGTCTTATGCAGAACTTTTTTTTTCTTAGACCATGATTAGGAAGGGTGAGGTGGATGATGGCTAATACAAGTTTGAGAAGGGAAAGGTGTGGCGTCAAGCTAACTTTATAGACCTGTCAAGACATAATAAACCAATTTTCCTTTAAATTCCTTCTACTGTAAGCTCTATAACCTTTAGTGATTTGTGGCACGATTTCCTTGGACACCCTTTTAGCAAAGTACTAGCATTCATACATGACACGCCCCTTATAAATGTGACACTTCTGATTTGAAAAAAGCACCTTGCCTTATATTTCCAATTGCCAAAATGCATCAAAATGCATAAATTGTCATTTGATCACGGAAATCATAGAGCATCACCTCCAATCAAAATATTACAGAGACCTCTAAATGAGATAGCACATGATGGGAGCAAATATTTATTAACTTTGGTAGGTAATTACACTAGGACAACTTAGGTTTTCCTGCTTAAAAACAAATCAAAAACAAAGGAGAGCCTAAAATCATTTTACAACCTCCTGCTAAACCAATTTGGAACTAAAATTAAAGTGATAAGGAGTGATAATGGATCTAAATTTTAGCTTAGAGTTTTCTACCAAGATAAAGGAATAGTGCATTAAAGAAGTTGTGTAGAGACCACCAACAAAATGGCACAAACATCTCCTAAATGTAGCTAAAGCATTAAGGTTTCAGTCTAGTTTGCCCTTGAAGTACCGAAATGAGTGTATCCCGCCAGCAACCTATTTGATAAATGGAACTCCAAGCACCTTATTAAACAACAAAACACCTCATGAGATATTATTTAGAACCAAAACATCTTACGAACATTTGAGGACATTTAGATATTTATGTTATGCCTCAACCTTAGGCCAAAGAGGAAATTTGACCTTAGAGAGAAAGAGCTTGTGTTCTTGAGCTACCTTTATGGAGTGAAAGGATACAAGTTACTTGAATTGAAGACAAAAAGGGTGTTTATCACAAAGGATGTGATTTTCTATGAGAACGAGTTTCTTTTCAAACCAATCAACCACAGTACAACTTTTGATCCAACAAACCTTTCGCTGCCTTCTTTTGAAACCACTGATCTATTGCATTTCCCTTGCCACCTTGACCAACTTAGTTCATTGGCTCAAACCTTTTCCCAACTTAGAACTAAAGGTCCTAGACTAAAAACTCCCATTAAGAACAAAACAGCACTAAACTAAAACCAAACCACATAATTGAACTTGAAACACCAGTCCACATTAAATACCCACTTGAAAATGTCTTAGGTAACTAGAAATTTTTCCTTCACCACCAAATCTTTTTGCTACTATTTCTACTCAAGAGGAACTAAAAAATTATAAGGAAGCCTCAGCTGATCTAAGGTGGACGAAGGCTATGAAAGTGTAACTAAGGGCCTTAGAACAAAACAACACATGGTCAATAACAAGTCTGCCTGCTGGGAAGAAGCTAACTTGTTATAAGTTTATCTATAAAATCAAATACAGATCCGATAGAAGTGTAGAAAGATACAAAGCAAGTCTAGTAGCAAAGGGTTTTACACAAAAGAAAGGGATAGGCTACTAAGAAACCTTCTCTCCAATAGTCAAAATGACCACTATTAGATACGTGTTGGCAGTAGCTGTAGTAAGGGGATGATGGTTACACCAACTTGATGTCAACAATGCCTAATTACATGGAGAGCTTGAAGACAAAATTTACATAAGACAGCCACCAAGATAAAATGAAGAAAGGCCTAATTAGGTCTACAAGTTGAACAAAGGCTTGTATGGCCTAAAACAAGCATTAAGGCAATGGAATGCAATCTTGACCAATGCCTAGACTGAGTTTGGTTTTAAATAATGTAGGGTTGATTACAGCCCCTTTACTATGAGGAAGGATGATTCATTTACAATCTTATTGGTTTATGTGGATGATATGATAATTGGAAGTAATTTAGAGGTCGTAGTTTCAAGTATAAAGGAGTTCTTGGACAATAGGTTCAAGATCAAAGATTTAAGAAGTTTGAAATACTTCCTAAGCATAGAGATAGCTAAAAGTGCAAGTGGAATTTATATTAATCAAAGAAGATATGCCTTGGACATTCTTTCAGACAGTGGCTTACTAGGAACCAATCCTAGAAAAGGTCCAATGAAATAGAATGCCAAACTAAGCAAGGATCAAGGTACTTTATTGGAGGATCTATCAGTTTACAGGAGGCTGAAAGGAAGGTTGCTTTATCTACCAATTACCAGGCCTAATATCTCATATTGTGTACAAACATTAAGTTAATTTATGAAGGCACCCACTAATTTGCACCTAAAAGTAGCTCACAAGGTGCTACACTATATCAAAGTTGCACCAAGTCAAGGACTGTTACTACCATCAGAAAGTGATCTTAAGCTCAATGCATTTAGTGACTCAAATTGAGGGTAATCTGTTGACACCCACAGATCCACACAGGCTACTACATCTTCGTTGGGAGATCCTTGTTATCATGGAGATCAAAAAAACAAACAATAGTTTCTAGGTTCTCAGCTAAAGTTGAGTATAGGGTTATAGCAGTTACATGTGGTGAATTAACTTAGTTGAGTTATATCCTTGTAGCTCTTAGTGTTAAGCATCTTGAACCGGCCCTAATTCATTATGACAATCAGACAGCATTTTACATAGCAACAAATCTGGTCTTCCACGAAAGGAATAAGCACATTGAAATATATTATGATATTGTTAGAGGTCAATTTGAATCAAGACTGACTAAGACTGGTCATGTGTCAACTGGGAAGCAAATTGCTAACATAATGAGTCAACTTCTGGGATTCAACAATTTAGAAGTCTTTAAGCATGATGGAAATGGTAAATCACCACTCCACATCTTGAGGAGGCTGTTAAAGTCTAATCCACCATACACAGTAGCTCAATTTGCATAGGTGGTCGTGAGGTGTGCAATTGTGATTGTAAGTCAGTTGTTTATGGTAGTTAGTTCAGATGGTTAGTTGATTGCTAGCAGCTACTGTGAGATAGTTTTAGTTAGTAGCTGATTAGTATATGAAAGGGAACAAGCCTCAACTAGGAAAAATAATGTAACAATAACCTTCTTCTTCTCTAAGTTCCATAGCAGGTCAACTGCTTTTCCTCCAAAATCCTATCCCCTTTTTCGATTGCATGCCTTAACCACAAAAATTAACAAATTTGGGCTTTATCGGACTTGCTATGGTGCATACTATCTTGTTGGGAGTCCTTAGCTTTTGACTGGGCGTGATGTGTATACACTGCTCTAGAGTAATAAAGGGTGATCTATAGACTTCGAAACTAGGACCTAAAAGGGCAAGTAGACCAATCTCTAGGGAATGTGGTGTAGGGTGCAAAACGCATTGTGATAGACTATGATAGAGCTATACAATTGTTAGAAAAGGTAGAGAATAAAGGTAGACGAGCAACACTTTCACATGGATCTTGACCAAATCCAACTGAGTTTTGATGGGGCGATATTTGCCAATGACGTCACATGGATTCGGTCAACCATGTGCTCTGCCAATTTGGACAACTTCGCCAAGACGTCATTGTTAGCTGACTTTACAACAATACCAAATCCAAGCTGTCCAAACTAGTAGAAACTGGTAGAGCATGTGGTTGACCCATACATAAAAGAGTGCTGCACGGCTAGAGAAGCAATCACATTTGCAGCTATGCGAGGGTGGTAGAAAATAATATTACAAAGGGATAGTCTTGTGCTTATCAATTCAGTAAGGAATAAGAATGAAGATCTGTCCAAGGCCGCTTTAATTATTCAGGATACTCGGTGATTATGTAATTCATGTTAGGCATTTGTTTAGTAGGGAGGCTCTTGAATTAGTTAAAGCAACTAGGTGTGGTTTCAATCCTATTTGATTAGCCTCAACTTTGTACTATTGTTTGGTTGTGAATGAAAACTCTCTTTGTTCAAAAAAAAATTGATGTGGTGGAATATTTCTAAGTGCGGCCCCATTGATATAGTAGGGTTATCTCTATATGGCGTAAACACTACTTAGTGCCATATGTGTGTTGCATAACTTGTTCCCATAGTTCTTTCAGCAATAACTTCCTAACAAACCTATGCAAGAGATGGAGATCGATCTTCATTTATTTGTTTTCCATCTTTTATTTTAATTTTTAGTAGTTTTATTACAATTATTGCACAAACGCTTAATAACTACTAGTTTTTAGTTGTAATATTGAGTCTTGTAATTTTCAGTTGTCGTTTAGAGTTGAGATTGAGTTAGGTTAAATTGATGGATTTTACTAACACTCATGTTTTAACAAGCTTAGGTTTTATAATGTCTGGCCCTAAGTTGGAATATACATGCTTTTGTGATATGAATGGAACGTATCTTCTAATTTTTAGAAGTCATTTTAACTATAAGTTCATATTTAAGTCTTGATTTTATACACACACACAGAATCATATAAAGATCATATGATAATTTCACTCAAAAGTAATGATAAATTATGAACCTATATGTATATTAGTGTAGATATCATAGCTGACAATTTATTATTAAATGAAATTATAAATAAATTTTAATTTCAGTATACATGTTCGTATGTATTTGTGTAAAGAGAGAAAGATAGAGAGAGAGAGAGAGGTAGACATAGAAAGGGGGAGAGAAATATTTTAAGCAATAGACATTTTCATCTGTGTAATGTTTTCAAAAATATGACCTTGGGCTTTGTATGTTTATCTTTTTGGGGGCATGACATACCTTGAAACACACTAAAAATAAGATAAAAGCATTCAACAATTCAAAAATATTTTAATTTCTTTTGCATACATATATTAATATGTATAAAATTTAATTATTAAATTCTTACACAATTAAACTTTTAACTATACTCACAATTTATGTATTCATATGGAAAATACTATATCGTTATCCAATGTCATAGAGAGCGTTCACAGATAAGTCTTAAAACCTGATAAGTTTGCCAACTTAAAGCATTAGATATAAGCATGGAGAATTCATAAAATTAAGCCATGTTGCCTGTTAAATAATTCCACCAAAAATTGGGTTTGACCTATGAGGAATATTTACTATTTAAAAGGGTAAGCCCTTTCACAAGATTGTTTTTTTCTCTGTTTGGGATAAGGCCTTCTTCACAACAGTAGACTAGAGTCAACGTTGTCTTGTTCGTTAAGAGTTGAACACCGTGACCACTATTGTTATTAAAGCCAGATCGGGGATCGAACCAAATTACTAATTAGATCGCGGAGTCAAGGGTTTGAACAATTCAATCAATTTTTAAAAATTAGTTATTATAATATTATATATGCACATATAATAATATTAAATTAAATTTATGAAATAAATTCAATTCAATTTATTAATATGTCCAATGATAAAATTATAGATATAACATTGAAACATTAGTAATTCAACAAGAATAAACAATACTAAGAAAACAAAACATAAAAGAAACTAAATTAAATTCAAAGCTAAATATAATTAACGAAATTTATTTTTGTAAGATAAAAAATATTATTAATATGAAAAAAATTTAAATTCAAGCTACGAGATTCATTTTTTTAAAACTCAATCAAAATAATATATATACATATATATAATTAAATAAATAAAAGTCAAAATAAAAATAGGTAGTGAAAATTTTATTCCTGATAAATTATTTAGGAGGAAAAAATGTTATAAATCATGAGAAACCTAAAAAGTTATTTCAATTATTTTTATTTTTTAAAATGTAAATTTTCCTTTTTAAAGTTTTTTTTTATAAAAAACACCCAAAATTAGTTTTTGACTGATTCAATCCAATTTTGGTTAGCTTTTTATTAATTTTGGTTAGATATGACAATAGAAATGGGTGATTGTAGGCGCCTACCCACAAAATGAGATATAAGGGGAGTGCTGGAGGGGGATGAGAATGAGGGTGGAGGGAGATTTTTTTTTTCTTTTTTTGACGGGGAATGGGGACCTATCCCTGCCCCATCCTTCATATTAATTAAATAATATATATAATTATATTTATTATATATATATAAATATATATTATTTAATTAATATAAATCATAAACTAACACAAGTATATAATATTTTATCTAAAGTGAATCATAAATTAAACTTAGTTATATTCAATGTTAAATAATTCAACTTTATATATAAGTTTTCGATGGGTTAATTTAAAAATTAGTTCACAAAACTAGTAATTTAATCATTTATTTAAAATTAAATAAATAAATTTTATAAAAAGAATTAATTTTAAACAAATATACATTTTAATTGTCATTAAATATGCGCTTTTCCTAAAATTAATATTTTTACAATAAAAAATTTTAAAATACAAAAAATTAAATTAATTACAATAAACAAAAGTATAAAATTGTATTTTGATCAATACAATGATTTAAACTTATTTTTTATTACAATAAACTAGCTAATCAATTATTATAAGTATAAACTAGTAAATTTTTATTACAATATTATTCATAAATTAAATTTAAATTTAAATTTTCTTCCAACAAGACGCATACAGGGAATTAATTCTAAAATTTTTTTCAAGACTAGATTTAATATTAATAAAAAGGAAAAATTATGGTTTGGGCTTTCTACAGTCTAGCCCCTCAAATATAAAAAATTACAAAATTTCTCCTTAACTGACTAAATTAATCAACTTCTTGCAAAATTGAGTGAAATGACCATCCTGCCCATAAATCAAAGATGGGAAATTTCCAGTGCCATCTCCTGATGGTTGGGCTTTTCACAGTCAATTCCTTCAATATGAAAAATTACATATAACTTTCTTTATTCATATCTCTAATTAATAATTAAGTTCATCTATTGAGTGCAATATCAAAACTTGATTACATCAGCAATAAATTTAAATAAAAAGTCCAATTTCACCTTCAATTCTATTTTCAAAAAATATAAAATATTTTATATTTCTCAGTAGCATATAGCTTAAAAATCTTTATTTTTATGTAACAACAAAATTTTATATTTTAAAATTTTGAAAATATAAATTTTATTGAAATTTAAATTTCTAAATTTATATTTCTCATTATCAAATTTCTTATAGTTTTTTGAGAAACTATTTAGTTATACATTTTATATTTTTATGTTTCACATGTTAAAAATATAAATATTTATTTATATATTTTTTATAAAATTTATTTTTAAATATTTAATATATTTCAAAAAATATATTATAATATTATAATTGAAAGATATCCTAAATTAATAGTGTCTAAATTTTATTTTATGACATATACTTCTTAAAATATATATTTTTACTATTCAAAAAATAAATTTGGAATAATTAACAATATTTTGAATCTTGTAATTTTTATAAAATAGAAATCTTTATCTTTTTCAATTTAGGAAATTTGAAATTTGAAATTTTTTATGAGCAGAAAATAAAA
The DNA here is from genome assembly GCA_019155195.1 of Avicennia marina. NCBI lineage: Eukaryota > Viridiplantae > Streptophyta > Magnoliopsida > Lamiales > Acanthaceae > Avicennia > Avicennia marina. The sequence continues at coordinate 10,152,949 of CM032781.1, forward strand.
TTTCAATGCTCTTATAAAAACAAATCTTAAAGATTGTTTTTCTATTTTAATTATATAATAAAAAAAAATTATTGTGGTGAAATAAAGGTTGGAAGTTTTCCTTTGAAAGGTATAAAAATATATAAAAATTTTAAAAGTAAAAAAATATTTACAAAAATATAAATTATAAATACAATTGTTTTTATGTAGTGATTAAGTTTTAGAATTTAAACATATATGCATGCAGGTGTGCATATATATATATATATATATATATGTAAGTAATAAATTAATTTTGAAATAAGGTTGTGATTTGTTTTCAAAAATTGCAGAAATATTTAAATGTGGCTTATTTCAATTGTATGTTTTCGCAAAGTAGGACTTCTGGACAGGGTTTAGAAATTTTTTGGTGAGATGACTGCTCGACACATCTTATATCTGTTGAGTTTTAATCATGTTAATTACCATTCTTTATTTTTAGCTTCACCCTGTAATAATTCAAACATTTCTTTCGACCATTTAATATTAATAAAAAGGAAAAATTATAATATCCTATCCTAAGGTTTGGGATTTCTACAATCCACCCTTAAAGTATAGAAAATTATAAGAATTTTCTCTTAATTGATTAAATTGACTGACATTTGGTGAAATCATATGAAATAACTATCCTGTCCATGAACCACGGAATGAAGAAATTGCAATGCATCTCTTGATATTTGAACTTTTCATAAATCGACTCTTCGAACATGAGAAATTATATGTACTTCCTCTTGATCATATCTTTAACTAACAGTTAAGTCTATCCATTGAATTAAATGTTAAAAATTGATAACATCAACAAAATATTTACATGGAAAATCCAATTTACCCTTAATTTTATTTTGACAAAATATGAAATATTTTATATTTTCTCAAAAGCACATGGCTTAAAAATCTTAACTTTTATGTAATAATAAAATTTTGTATTTTACATTTTTCAAAATATAAATTTTCTTGTAATTTAAATTTCTAAATTTGTATATCTTGTTACCAAATTTCTTTTTTTTTTTTTTGAGAAACTATTTAGGTATGCATTTTATTTTTTTATGTTTCATATGTTAAAAATATAAATATTTATTTATATACTGTTATAAAATTATTTTTAAATATTTCATATATCACAAAAAAATATATGATGATATCATAATTGAAAGATATTCTAAATTAATAGTTTCTAAATTTTATTTTATGACATATAATGCTTAAAATATATATTTTTATTATTTATATAATATATTTTGAACAAATAACAAATTTTTTAATTTTAAAATTTTTATAAAACCGAAATCTTTATTTTTTTCATTTTCAGGAAATTTTAAATTTGAAATTTATTTTTATAAGTTAGAAAATAAATTTCAATGCTCTTATAAAATAAATCTTAAAATTTTTTTTTCTATTTTAGTTTTATATTAGAAGAAATTGTTTTATTATTTGTAAATAAAAGTTAGAGGTATGCCTTTGTTGTAAAAGGTATAAAATATATAAAAAATTTTAAAAGTACAAAATATTTAATAAAATTTAAATTATAAATATAGAAATAATTATTTTTAAATTTTTTTTGTCTAAAGTTCTTAGAAATTTATTTTCTATCTTGTAAATTTTAAATTAGATAATATAAATTTAAAATTTTAAAATTTTCTAAAAGATTGAAGATAAAGACTTGTAAAAAAATAGAAAATATATATTTTATGAATTATAGTTTATGGAGATAATTACTACTCTCTCCTTTGACATTTGGACTTTTACAGAGTGCCCTCTCAAAATATTGGTCAACTGGTCCAAAAGCCAATTAGCATAAAATTGGATTTTTGCATTTTTTTTTTTACTAACATCATGATTTATTGACATTCCATTCGTCAAATAAATTTAACTGTTAATAAAAAATGTAATTGATGAGAGGTCCTCATAATTTTCTATATCTGAGGAGTTGGATTGTGTAGAGTTCAAACGTTAGGAGAGGGCGCTGTAATTTTTCTTAATGGAAATCTAGCTTGAACAAAAGAGGCTTAGTCAAGTAAAAATAAAATAAAATTCAGTAATTTAATACTTCACATATAGTTTTTATTTTTACTATTATACAAATATATAAGCGTTTTTTTAATTGTGTTATTTAACAAATCATGTTCAAAAAACTTATATATATACAAATTAGTCTCTAAGACATGTACAATGTAACTCCATTTGGTCATAAAACCTAACATCTGTTTTCCAAATCCAATAAATTTATGATTTGTGCTCCATAGAAGACAGATTTTTGATTTTTTACCCTATAAATATAATGGGAAGAAAAATAATATATACATATAGTATATTTGTGTGCCTGTGTGCGCCATAGAATTAGTACTCGATGGCCTACGCTTTGCAAACATAGGTGTGTTGATGGCGGACTGTGTTGCCATATCGTGCATTCAACTCCTTATCATTGTTGCAACGAATGTGTGCGAGTTGCTACATTGTTCTAACAACATTAATTAATTTACTAATTATTACATAATTTATTTACTAATTATTGTGTAATATCGGTGTTACAATATCGATACAATATAAACTGATTAGTGTGGTGTTGAAAACACGATTGACACCTTTACCCCCATCCAAACGAACAATTATTAATTAATTGGATACCACATCAAGTTGTTGGCCACCAAAGCAAATGTTATAAAACAATAAAAAAAAAAAAATGGTTTCAATTAATAAATTAAGTGCTGAAAGATATATGGTCAACCAATTCGTGTAGATTATGAATCAATAACTGGGTCGGCTGGTGATGATTGTTGCCTAATGAATAACTTAAAAAGTTTCTTACAAATTATTTGCAATGTCATTGGCAAACAAGTGGGCCCTCGTTCGTTTTTTGATTTTTCGTAGCAGTGTCGACAATAATTAATTGTTAAAAGCAATAAAAGTAAGGAGCTAGAGTGAAAATTTTGCTTGCTTAATATGTTGGCAATATACAAATCAATCACATGATAAATAATTTATTTGGATAATTTTATGCTTAGTTAGGGGTAAACATGTCAAATATTACTGTAAAATTTGTTGAGTACACATTGTAGAAGAGTTTTATTTAGATGATAAGGAGAAAAAATATGGGGTTAGAGGGATTCCACCAAAATATAAATGATACTGTCATTGAAATGGCCCACTCATAAATTTTTGGGCACATTTAATTCACATGACAAAAGTAAAGGAAATTTGAAATATTGATTAGATGGGTATAATGACTCTTCAGGATGAAAGTATCAACTTGAAACTAAGATTGCTTACGATAAGGTCAAAATTGGAAAATGAATCAAGAAATGAAGACATCCTGATTTGAAGAAGTTAAATGACATGTACTCAATAATTCTACAAGAGTGATCTTGACCTAAACTTTTGGTTGTTGATATTTCGACATCAATGCACACACACAACTATGTATATACAAATATATTTTAAATTCTAACACTAAAATTTAAGGAGTTTGCAAACTAATATAGTTTTTAGGGCTCATGATAGCTAAATACAGCTATTTCTTGTCATTGTAATTTCATGATACGAGTCAAATAAAAATAATATTAGTTTCAAGTGAGTCGTGAAGAATAAATTCCCCTTCTGCCAATATTTGAGAAAGGAGGGAGAATAGATTTTATTTTATAATGCATTGTAAAATAAAAGTATAGTAGACCTTGTGATTGTGACTCCATCAATAAAGACCATAACATCACACGTAAGCTGCAAAAAAAAAAAAAAAAAAAACAGAAAGTGTGCGATGAAATCTAGTGATTGATTTTTAATTTCACCATGCTTCAAAAGATAGACCCAAATAGATATACAAATATTTCGACACGATTTGGATGAAATACGTCACGCAACATTATAGGTTATGGTATTTATACATTAAAAAAAAAAAAAGTTATATAGAAACGACTATGCCATTAGCAGTGAAAACGCCTCGTAGGAAGATGGTAATAAGGACAAACAATTTGAAGACGCCAATGAAGTTCCAACTGTCTGCAAATACGCCATTGAAACTAAGAAATTTTATGAAGTAGAATCTAATCAAATTAAAAAGAAATGAAACCCTATCTGAAAAATATATCTAATATTTAGATTGTATGTGGGGAATATTCCATGGGAATCTGAGGTAGTCGATTGTGAGGCTGCATGGAATTACAGCACAAGTTAAAGCACTGACCCAAAACCACTACATGAATATAGTTAGAACCCCTTGTTGTCCAATTTAACAGCAGGAGACCATTGAAATGAGTGGCCCACATTTCTCAACCATTGCACCCGAATTCTACAGTGAAACTTGCATATCTCCGCGTGAGGGTGAGGAGCTGCTGTACACTATCTACAGTGTGCAATGTTTGGATAAGCATTGAGGTGAGGTCATTTGTTTTATTTAAATAAAACAAGACTGTATAAGTTGGCTTTTATTCCATGCACGATCAATTTGATCAATGTTTTTCGCTTTTTCTTTTTTTCTTTTTTCTTTTTTTTTTTTTTTGGTCACCTTGAAGTAGATAAGTAGTCCTGGGTTTTCATATACTTACATTGTATTTGGTAATTGGAAATTAGAGAGGAAAAAAAAAAAAGAAAATGATAAGAAAAATATTTCTAGTTGTTTGCTTAAGGAAAATATAATGAAAGAGAAATTAGAGGGAAATTTTAGCTTGAAGAAGGAAAATTCATTTTCCTCACAAAAAGATGAAAAAAATGGAAGGAAAATTATTTTAACTCTTATTTCCATTCTATAAATTTCTCCAATTTATATTTTTTATTTATTTATTCATTATTTTTCTCAAATTATAAAAAAAATTCAATTTTAAATTTTTCTTGATTTTATTTCTGTTTTTTAATTTTTTTTCATATGAAATTATTTCAACCAAACACTATATAAAATTTAGAAATTCTTTTATTTTCTTTTTCTTTCTCTATCATTTTCTTTTCATTCTAAAAGGGTATTTGGGTGAACTTATAAACTCCTTAATATATCTTATAAGATGTTTGAGAGCTTATAAGCTCTTCATGAGTATTTAGTAATTTTATTTTTGATAAAAGAACTTATAAGTTCCAAAATTATGATGTTTGAAACTTACAAATTCATTAAAATAAATTGACTATTTCTAACTTATATTTAAACATCTTATAAGTTACTTTATTTTATATATTAAAAATAACATAAATATCTATAAATTATAATTTATTAATAGTATTTAATTTATTTACATTATTATTACATCAAAAAATATAGTCAATTATAATTATAAATTTTAATAAAATCATATAAAATAATCATACCAAACACTTTTCAATTTTTAAAATAAAATCTATAAACTTATAAACTAAAATAACATGTTTTAAACTATATGAGCTTATAAACTTTTAAAAATAAGCTTAGTCAAACACCCTCTAAATTTCTAAAGCCAAACGTACTATTAATTAGTTTCTACTTGGGATTTCGCTTTCTAAATACGTGGTTTCAAATCACTGATATACATATTTTTTATTGAACACAATCTTAAATCGAGGGTTTTACATCAAGAGACTTCAATAATGGATTTAACTATGATTCCAAAGTCAAACGTGATAGATTAGGTACTCAAATTGAAGTGTTACCTTTAAAAGGAAAATAGAGGAATTAGTAATATTTTTTTTTTGGAATAAAAAAAGTGAATAATTGTCATGGAAGAGAAGGATTGGTATTGCAAGAACATAATCAAAGTTCACACTCAAGTAGAGACGTGTTTGCCGGCTCTAACTTGTATATATTATCGGGGTTGGGGTGTTGACTTTGAGAAGTACAGTGGTGCAGTTTTTTCTGTCTACAGTCAGTTCACATCACCCAAATATTACTACCTATTCACATGACCATATCCAAATGCTATTAGTAATGTCGTCATTTGTGAAAAAGACAAAAGTAATTTTGGTGTCACATTAATATTAACAAATCCAATTTTCTTTATTTTCAAGAGATAGAGAGAGATGATCTTCTCTTATCTGTTTCCCATCCTATTTTAATATTCTGTCGTTTTTGTTACAACTATTGTACAAACACTCAATAACAATGGTTTGTAGCGTAAATCCTGAGTATAAATGAGTGTTGTGATTTTTCCTAGTCGTTTGGTGGTGGGATTAGGTTAGGTTAGGTTGTTTGAATGCAATTCACTTTGAGCACGCGTAGGTTTTCCAGTGCCTAGGCTGCATTTGGAAAAATAAGTGCTTTTCTGATATAAATGGAACTTAAGTTTTGATTGAGAGAAATTATTTTAACTATCAACTCATTTGTAATTGGTAGTTTTTTATAAAAACATATAATATTATATAAGAATCATCTAATAATTTCACACAAAAGTTACGCCTCAACTTTAAATTATAAACATATATGTATATAAGCGTACATATCATAGTTGCCAATTTATTATTAAATATAGATAATAATTATATTTTAATATTAGTATATACGTAAGCATGTAGGTGTTTTTAACTGTGTTAGAAAGAGACTGGATGGGGATAAGATATCTTCATCTCGGTAATTTGTCCGAAAATATGATGATTGGGTTGGTATGCAAGAATAGAATATAATAAAAATGAAATGAATAAGAAAGGAACGAAATTGAAAAAAAATATGAGATGTTTTTGGTAGGCACAAGGAATTATATTGAGCATAAAAATATATAAAATTGCCATTTTATTATTTATTTTATATTTATGAATGATAACTAAACTAAATTGTATGAATTGAAAATGAATATTTTTAATCAAAGCAATATTATTTCAAAATATTAAATTAATCATTATATTTTTTCTTACATGATTATATATATTAAGATATTTAATAAATATATAATATTGTTTCAACAGCATCATATTGTTATATTGTGTACAAAAATTATATATCTGTATGCATAGTGGCAAACATAATTGATATTAATGTCTTTATCAGTTTTTATTTTTAACTTTATATTAATAATTTATTATATGAAGAGTAAATATTCAATTGATATAATTACACTACCTACCTTTGCAACTAATATACTAAACATTCATGATAATATGTATCCATTATATTGTATTCATTTATTAAGTATACCAAAATATACTTCGTTTGAAAATATTTATATTATTGATAAGCTTTAATGTAATATAGATTGTGTTAAATTGTATATTGTGGTTTATGGGTGTTTATGTGTGTGGATGGCTAAATATGATTAAATATTTAAAATATATAGCTTATATATTTTGGTTATATTACAAATAAGGATAAAATAATATATATATATATATGTATATATTGGTAATACATATCTATATATTTAATTTTATGTGTACTTGTGTAATCTATATATTCATATTTTTACATATGATATTTTTAACATTTAATTTATTTAATAATAATCATAATATTTAATATTTGTTGATATACAAAAAATATATACTTTATAAATATAAAAATTAGTAAAATTATTTTAATAGTTTAAAATATAATAGTTTTATGATATGGCAGTGAGTTTAAAACGTTACCAATTAGTGATATCACATTTTTTTTAAAATTTAGTAGAAAAACATGACAAAAATGGAAGAATGGTTATTCTGGATAGATTGGGATGTAAACTCATGATTTTGGAAGGAAACACTAACCCCATGATTTTAGAAATGGTGACTATTAAAGGAATGATGATTTTTAATATAAATCTATACCAATCATATGTTTACAAATGAAATTAAAAACGTCCATTCCATTCTTTCTTCATTTCATCATATGAATCAAGACCTTAGGCTTTAGTTGTTCATCATTTTTGAGGCATGATATACCTTAAAACACACTATGAATAAGCTTAAAATTAAAACAGTTCAAATATATTCAAATCTCTTTCGTATACATGTATTAATATCAGAAATTAAATTATTAAATTTATTCACAATTAAATATTTAACTATACTCACATTTGTATGCATTATTGAAAATGCCATTACATTATTTAATTAATATATAATATTAACGAGAGGAAAGAAATAAACAAAACATCCAAATCAAAAAAAAACTTTCACAGACATAAAGAAAAAAAAAAGCTACTTTTTTACCACTCAAAAGTCAAAAATAAAAACAAATATTGCCTATGGGTTTAGTGGAGTTAGTATTATGTGTTTTGGTTTTCGCCGTTTATCTCATATAACCTTTTATCTTGAATTGATTAGCTCTACATGAATAAATTCAAATCGTGTATCGCACTACCTAAAGTAATAATTGATAATTAATTACATGTTTTCTCAAAAAAATTAAACACTCAAACGGAATTTGAGCCAAATGTAAAAAGTGCTATAAAAGATAAGTATGCCTTAAACAATAATTTGATAAACAACGAAATTCGAATGTTATACAAAATGTTCACAGAGAAGACTAAATATGAAGCGATGAATTTGCCAACTTAATACGTTAGATATAACTATTAAAAATTCCTAAAATTTAGCCATGTTGCATACCAAATAATTCCACCAACAATTCAAAAATGTGGGCCCTTCCACAACATTTATCTTCATTTGGGATAAGGCCTTCCCTACAGCAGACTTGGGTCAATGTTGACTTAGTTCATTCGAAGTTGAACCCCGTGACCACCAATAAAATGAAGAATTAATTGCTTTGTATAGTTTTTAGATTCATCGTTTATTTAACCAAAACTATACAAAGCAATTAATTCTTCATTTTATTGGTGGTTTCGGGCTTCAACTCTTATATATAATCAGAGAACATATATTTGACTCGTATATGGACACGAAATATCAAAGAGTTATTAATTTAAAATATATAATAAAGGATATTATTCATTAAGAAGTATATACATAAAAGTTTATTAATTGATTTTCTTCAAATACAATTTCGTAATAGCATTTTTTAATATCTTTTTATTGAAAACACATTTCTTCGTTATATTTCAGAACAAAAAAACGAAAGAAGGAAAGAGAAAGCATTTAGGTTTTTATTTTTAGAAAATAGATGGGAAAAGTAATTTATTTTGGGGCATTCAAAAAAATTGAATTTTTCACAAAAGAAATATATTTCAAATAGGTCTAGATTCAATGAATCTGTCACCATGATCCTTTGGGTACCAAAAGGACAATTCTTTTTCACTTACTTCATAGAAAATTGAATTGGTTGCACCGATGATTGCATTAAGAAGTGTTTGACTAAACTTATTGTTTGAAAAACCCTTGTGAATAGGCTGTTTTTGATGCATATGAGCTGATAAGCCTTATTTTTTTATTAAAAAAGAGAAGAAGAAGAAGAAGCAGAGTCATTGTTTCTATCAAGAGATGGAGAGATATCCGTACAGTCACGCCAACAATCACATATATTAAATAATATTTTGAATTTTGAATATCTTGAGATTTCTATTAATTTATGCTGATGACCAAATACACATATTAATATAATGAAAAGTATCACGCAAAATCTACCCCAGCTAACGTCTTGGAGATGCTACATGTAGTGTTCATTATGTTGGTGCTGTCCCGCCCCAAATCCGAAGACATAACATTGGAGAACCTGAAACAACGTCAACGAATGCTAAAGTTTCATACATCAAAACTGCTAATTCATTAAGCATTGTGTAACATCAAAGGAAGCATTGTGTAACATCAAAGGAATGGTTGTAACACTGTCTAGTGGTAAAAAATAAAATATCTTAACTATTATATCATAATTGTCTTATTTGTTAGTAAAAATAAAATAAAATTATAGTCTTCATCTTCGTACTCTACTATCCTACGCAAATCCATCCTCATTGATATCCTTTGCAAGAACGACATTTGGAAAAATGTGAGCAATGAGTTGCCCAATAAATGGAGTACCTACGCTTTTTCGTTTCATAGGATGTGAGCACAAAAATAATTTGTGCAAAACATTCTTGTAAAACAAATATCAATAAATCACATGATTATACAATATTTCAAATTCATTCATCCACACTTGCTGGTTCGCTTGTTTATGGTACATATACTTCGTGAACCATTAGGGTTTTAGTGTACATTCCTGACTAAAAAAGATCATGTGAATAATTGGTTGTGCTTGCTGTGAACCTCAGTACTTTAACCTCGATTGGGCGATATCCAAACCTATACTCCTAATCGATAGGATCACGAATTAATTTCGTTCACTGCTGACCCTAATATTTCTATCCTCGTTGGGCGAGTTCTAATTTATTACTCAATTGGTAGGTTCGCAACTTGTTTCCTCACTATCTTAGGTATTACACATGAGCAACATATTTTTATCTTTGTCATATAAATAATGCTTCTCAAAACAATTCCATTCTCACATAACTCACATAGAGGTGGTTAGGAAAAATATATATTTTAAGATTCATGGAAAATCAACATGTCAAAATCATACTTTCACAAAATAGGAAAATTTTAATGAACAATTGTAAACATGTAATAAAAATTTCAATAGTAACATGAAATAGTTTTGAAAGTATTTTGTAAAATTTGGTAAAGTGTGTCTACTATCCTCATGCTAATGTTGGTGTTTAGTAGGCTCACTAGTTATTACTTTTGAATTTCTTATTTAATCAAAAACAATTCTCATTTAATTCTTAATTCAATTGGAATCTTGTTTATTCATATGCTCTAGATATATCTTGTAAGTTCCGTATTATAGCCCTTGAAGATTTTCGGTTACCTAATGAATGGTTTCCTAAGCTATTTATTTAAGCCTGTTTTAATCTCAAAATTGAAAAATTGGACTTTAATAACATAAGAATAACATTTTATCTGCCTTCCAAGTTCAACATCCACAAAACTAGGTATCACCATTGCAAAAAGTGGTTCTACACCTAAAAAATAGTGCATTCTATTCAGTGCTGCTGTTGACCCTCGCAATCATGAACAATCAATCCGCAGCTGTGGATGACTAGCCCATGATTGCGAAACATTGTACTCTTGTCATGATCAAGCCTCATGATTGTGACGGAGAACCTTACGAGTACGATAGACCACCATAAGTCAGATTGGCTCCCTCGCTACTCGATTTGCAATAGCAGATGTACACCCTGCAAGCGTGAGATCATGGCTTGCAATCACGAGGGCAATCATAATGCAATACAAGGCTGGGCGTAAGGCACTACTTGGTTGATTTTTCTCATCCTACATAATTCCAATCATCAAAATTCATTACTATGGATATTCCAAAGGTTTCTAAGCATAATTCCATGAATCCTAATCGCAGTAATTCCAACTAATCATGTTACCCAAGTTTTCGAACAATTTATAACAAGTCTCAGAAATTTTATATACTTTATCTACACACTTTCTATCACTTCCTTACATATAACCCATTATTTCAACAACATATTCATGAATTATCCCCTTACAGCCTTCACAAATCCATAATTCTTGTGCCTGTAAGATGTGGAATATGACTTTTTAAGTGTACGCATGAAGAACATAGAATTCGCCAAGAAGTTTACTGTAATCACACATGTTTGATGCCTAAAAAATTATTCCTCTCTTCTTCTACTCTCAACCTAGACAGCCGCTGGCGTTTCAGGGTTGGGAGTTTGATTTTCTCTCACCCATTTCCTATTTATAATAGGGTTTAATTAAAAGTTTGGGAAAAATCAACCTCTAGCATTTTAGAGGTTCCAAACTTCCATATATTCACCCTTTTTTAAAGATTTTTCCCATGAATTTTCTAGCTTAATTTTTCCATTTTTAGCTTTCTTAAGTATGGCAAACTCCTCCCATAATATCTAAATTGTTTGGCAAGATTTGGTTTCCATATAATATGCAAATCTCAGTCCATACATATTCATCTTAATTATCCTAATTCCCATATAAATATAAATAATAAAAAATTTAATTCTTGATCACGTATTAAAAATTAGGCTAATATTGATTTGTCATTAACACCCCAAAAATTTCAAATATTGCATTCTCCCCTCTTACAATAAGTTTCATATTCGAAACTTGAACTGTTCCTTAAGACAGTAAGTGAGGGTATCAACTTTTCATATCCTTCTCTGAATCGCAAGTTGCTTTTCATTCAGTGTGATTGAACTATTAGACCTTTACAAAGGATAACGTCAGGTCCTCAAGTTCTATTCCTCTTGATCTACTATCCAGACTGGGTATTTTTTGTAGGTTAGGTCACATACTTCCTCAATTGCAATATGTGGGAAACGTTGTGCACCCTAGCTAACCTGGAGGTAGTGTGAGTTATGTCATTTCACCAATTTTCTCCAATATTTCAAATGATTGAACAAAGCGTAGGCTCAACTTCCCAACTTTCTCAAATCGCATCACCTTATGAGTTGGGGAGATCTTCAACTACTCTTGTTCTTTAAGATGAAATTTTAATGGCCTTTTTATTAGATTGCCCAACTCTACTATCTATCCTAGGCCTCTTTCATCTACCTTCATAAGACTACCACCTTTTCAATGGCCAATTGGACTAATGTAGGGCCTGTTACCTTTCTCTCTCCCACTTTGTCTTAGCATACTAGGGAACGACATTTTCATCTACAAAGTGCTTCACAGGGAACCATCCATATACTACTGTGATAATTGTTGTTGTAAGAGAACTTAACTAAGGGAAAATAGACACTTAAGTCCCTTTAAAGTCAAGAATATAGGCTTTATGCATGTCCTCCAACATTTGAATCGCCCGTTCAAACTCCAATTGTCTATAAGTGGTAAGCGGTGCTTAGGTCTATCCTTGTCCTCATAGCCACTTGGATGCTACTCCAAAACTAGAACATAAATCAAGAATCTCTATTCGACACTATGCTCAATGGTATATCATAAAGACTCACTACATTATCAATAGATACCTTGGCCAGATTATCTAAGGTATAAGTTATCTGAATAGGGAGAAAGTAGGCAGACTTGATTAATCTGTCCACAATTACCCTAATGTCATCATATCCCTGTGGAGGTCATGGTAAACCTACTACAAAGTCTATAGTAATGTATTCCTATTTTCACTCAAGTATCTCTAGGGGTTGGAGATAGCCTCCAGACCTTGAATGTTCAGCTTTTACCTTTTAGCTTGTCATGTACTTCATCATGAAGTTCACTATGTCCCTCTTCATCCCATTTCGCCAAACATTTCACTTAAGGTCCTCGTACATTTTTATGCTACTCAAGCGTAATAATTAGTTGGTATGGTGCACTTCACGTATAATCTTTTCCTAGATCTCACTAGAATTAGTTGGTATGGTGCACTTCACGCGTAATCTTTTCCTAGATCTCACTAGAATTCGAGGCACACAACCTTCCTCTCATATGTAGGATGCCATCTCCTCTTACGTGGAAATCTTACATCTGTCCTTGTTTAACCTTCTTCTTTGTTGCCCACACTTTAGGATCTAAGTCTTGAGACTTATTAATCTCATCAATAATTGAAGGTTCAGAACTAAGGCTGCTAGCACAACCTCAATCAATTCTATAGTTTCTAAGTATAATGAATCAATTCGTCGTACAAGTGCGGTTGCTACAACTCTAGTACCCTTGCAACTTAGAACATTAGCCACTTAGCTGTCCTTACCTAAGTGGTCATTCAAGACCGAGTCATAGTCCTTGATTGATTCTAACCAACGCCTTTGCCTCATATTTAACACTTTTTGGGTAAAAAGGTATTTGAGGCTTTTGTAGTCAATGTATATCTCACATCTTTTGCCGTAAAGATAATGCCTTTAGATCTTTAGGGAGAACACCATTACTATCAACTCCTACTCGTGAGTGGGGTAATTCTCATATGGTATCAATGGCCTTGATATATAGGCGATCACCTTATCATTTTGTATCAAGACATATACCAGCCTACTCTTGCTAGTGTCGCAGTATATGGTGAATCCATTACCCTCATTTGGCAAAGTTAGAATTGCTGCCAAAGTTAAAATCTCTTTAAGCTCAATAATGCTCTTCTCACACTCTGAGCTTCATTCAAATTCTTCTATTTCTGTAGGAGTTGGATCAAGAGTGTCATTATTCTAGCTAACCCTTCAATGAACTTTTGATAGTAACCTATAAGCCCTAGGAAGTTTCTTACTTTCGTCACATTATTAGGTCTAGGCCATTGTGTAATTGCCTTAATCTTCTTAAGATCTATTGAGACTCCATCTTTTATATCTTAAGAACGCCACGCTCTTCAATCAAAACTCACATTTGTTGAACTTAGTGTATAATTGCTTCTCTCAAAGTGTTTGTAGAGCCAACCTTAGATATTCCTTGTGAGCCTCCTCACTTGGTGAATACATCAAGATATTATCTATAAATATCACCACTAAGTTATCCAAATATGGCCTGAATACTTGGTTCATGTGGTCCATAAAGGATACTGGACCATTGATTAATACGAAAGGCAACACCTAAAGTTCATAATGCCCATATCTTATTCTAAAGGTCGTCTTGGGTATATCCTCGACTTTTATCTTCAATTGGTGATAACCCAACCTTAGGTTAATTTTTAAGAATATCCCAATTTATTTGAGTTGATCAAATAGGTCATCAATCCTAGGTAAGGGGTACTTATTCTTAATAGTAATTTTGTTGATCTCCCTATAGTCTATACACAATCTCAAGCTCCCGTCCTTTTTCTTAATGAAGAGTACAAAGGCTTCCTATGGTAACTTGTTTGGTCGAATTTGTTTCTTATCTAGTAGTTCCTATAATTTCACCTTCAATTCCCTTAGCTCTACCAAAGCCATTTGATACCGGGCTTGAAAAATGGGCTCCTAGCACTACTTTAATTTCAAATTCGATCCCCTTATCTAAAAATGGTTTGGGTAAGTTATCTAGGAATATATCCGAGAATTCCCTAACTAGGGGAATGTCTTCTATCTCTAGTCCTTATTTGTGAGCATTAATAACACTAGCAATATAAGCTTCACACCCTCTTAACGCTTGCAAGATAAGCTTCACACCCTTTTCTAATGGCCTTTTCAACTTAAGCTGTAGATATCAGTGAACTAGGCTAGTTGGATTGGTTTCGAAAATCCTCATGGAAGGAAAAACTATCACTAGTGGACAAAAGTTCATGACCTTGTTTCTACAATCCACATGAACAAAGCTTTTCACTAACTAGTCTATTCCCATGATTATATCAAACTCCTTCATGTTAAACCATCTCAAATTGGCTTTTAATTCACAATTTCTACCTAAATCTAAGTCACAATACTTATAAATTAAATTAGCTACTAAGACTTTCCTCCCAGGTTGGCTACTCTATATGATTTATCTAATATTTCTAACTTATGCTCTAGATGCTTAGCGAACCGCTTACAAATAAATGAATGAAACGCACCACCATCAGATAAAGTATCAGCATTAAGTTAATTAATAGTTGTATTATCTGCAATAATCCTTAACGTTTTCACTTCCTCTTAAGTTAGGGCAAACACCCTAGCATTCCCTTTAGGCTTCGAGTTTGTCTAATTAGGTATAGTATGATTGCATCACTATTGTTGTTTGTGTCGCTATTTCTGCCATTATCATTGCTGGTATTGCTATTACCGGTGGCAACAGTTCTCAAAGTATTGCTTGTACGTTCCATGGCCCAGTCGCCTTTCTTCCCACATTTAAAACGCACTCTCGCTATCCTACGATATACCCTTGCATGCTTACATTGGCACGACAGGTATTTCAGTGGTAGAGGCAGCGGTTTAGAATTCCCAAATTGGTTTGGCTTCTTATTGGCTAGCTTACTGACTAGTAGCGCTTGTGGTCTAACTGTTCTATTATAGCTCGGTCTCGACCACTTCAAATTGTTTTTCGCCTCCCTTCTGTTAATATCTGCTTTTGCCCAAATTTCAGCTTTAAGAAACTTATCGAAGGTCCGGGTATCATATAGGACTAGTGCCGTTTGCAATGTACTCTTTAGTCTCATCATAAATTCATGAATCTTCAATGCTAGGTTCACCATCACCATTGGTGAGTATTTACTAAAGGTGTGGAATTTAACCGAGTATTCCAACATTAACATGTTTGAGGCTTATACCAAATTATCGAACTCCACCAACTTTTACAAATGGAGGGTGTTTGAAAACAAGTGATTTAGGAAAACCTCTTGAAATTGGGCTTAAGCAATTAGCCCCTCTTTCAGTAGTGCTAACGAGACATCCTCTCACCGTAAGGCAGCCTTGCTGACTAAGAAAAGTCCTACCACTCTAAGGTGCACCTTAAGTGACACCTTTATCAATCCAAAATGTCCTCTATCTCCTTTAAACATTTTTTTGACCATTTTAGGGCCATGAGAACCATCAAAGGTTGGCACATAGGTTTGTCTTAATGCCAAATGGTGGGGCTTTGTCCCACCATTTAGCTAGGTTATAGATAATGTAGGTGCCTGTTGTTGAGTTCCCATGACTTGGGTCACCATAGTTGCGATCCAAATCTGCTTGCCTCAAATTAGTTTAGTCCACAATTGGTTGCGATTGTGGCTACACAGGGAGTGGAGGCGGGGGATAAGCATAGATTAGCTCAGTCAGGTTTTACATTAAGGTAGTGGAAGGTGGGTTTTAAGTAACACGAAAAGGTTTTCCAACCATTTCCAACATGAAGAAAAATCATTCAATTGCTTGATTACTTATACACACTTAATAATTATTTCTCAATCATAGGATAGTAGGTAAGGTAATAAGAAAATCAATTATGGAAAATAGGAAAAATTTTATTATTATACTTTGCTTTAATCAAACACGAGGAAGGAACAAAATATAAGAAAGACTATCTTAATATCATGAATATTTCCTAAAACTTCATAACCTATTTCAATGTCCTAATCAATGTGTGGACCTTAATCGTCCATGTTTACTTCCCCCAGCGCCTACTCTGGTTTTTCCTCAGGATCCTTCACTGAGTCTGTGTCCCTAAACTAGTTATCAACAACTCACAGAACTTGTCATTCACATTGTTGAGCTCATTCACTTACTCCATAAGCCCATTGCGCTTCTCCCACAAGACATTGATGTGGAACTGATAACCCCCCCTCATGTGTTCATTCGTCCTTGCCAGTTTCTGCTATTCACCTTTGACTTCTTCTAGTTTCCTCTTAAGTGTACCTTGCTCCTTCCACACGTTGGATTTCTCATTCTTCAATTTCCTATTTTCATCTTCAAGTTTACTATGCTACCACTGGGCCTCGACTAATGCGGCAATTACCTCTCCTAGTTGAGTTAACATGATAAAGAGATGATCTATAATCTCCTCAAGCAAGCTACAATAGCTTGAAGGTGCTTAGTCACCTAATTCACTAGTCTTGTCCATTTCCTATGTCAAGATATAAATTTCTATTGCAAAGTAAGGTTAATGCACTAACTTATGCATGAGTGAAATGCAATGCCAAATTCTAAGTTCTTGTGAAGTAATCCCTACGATCCTATGTATGTCATACATGCTAAGTTATCAATGTTAAAACCTAGATTGTAATACTACTTCTGTCACACCCTAAATCCTAGGACATGACACGACAAAATCCACAAACAACTTCAGTGGATACCAAAGCTATAGATATCAAAGCAACTAATCCATTACGTATAATGTAACATCCAAATAAATAATTGTAACATTGTTTGGCTGTGGAATATAAAATGTCCTAATTGTTACATCATAATTGTCTTATTCGCAAGCAAAAATAAAATAAAATCATAGGCTTCACCTTCTTATTTTACCATCCCTACACAAGTTCATCCTCATTGGTATCCTTTACAAGATGACATTTGGAAAAACGTGAGCGACGAGTCACCCAATAAATTGAGCATATACCCTATTTCATTTCATGGGATATGAGTAAAAAAAAAATTTATACAAAACATTCTTGTAAAACAAATATTAGTAATTCACATGATTACACAATATTTCAAATTCATTCATCCACACTTATTTCAAATTCATTCTTCCACACTTTCTTGTCCATTTGCTCATGGAATATGTGTATACTATTTTCATTAATCAGAATTTTAGTCTACATTCCTGGCTGGGCAGTATCCAAATTTGTAATCTCAATCGGTAGGATCACATATCTGCTTCACCAGCTGCTAGTCCTAATACTTCTATTCCAATTGGATAGGTCCCAATTGGTAGGATCAGAACTCATTCTTACACTATCATCGGTATCATACATTAGTGACATATTTTTATCTTTATCATATAAACAATGTTTCCCAAAATAATTAATTTAAACAGTTCCATTATAAAATAATTCACATATAGGTTTTTTGGAAAAATCAATAGGTCAAGATCTTGCTTTTAGAAAATAGGAAAATATTCAAAAATAATTATAAACGTGTAACAAAAATGTCAATTGTAACATAAAATGGTTTTGAAAGCATTTCGTAAAATCTAGCAAAGTGTATCTACTTACTTTATACTAATGTAGGTATTCAGTAGGCTCACTGGTTACTAGCTCTGGATTTCCTATTCCATCAAAACAATTCTCACTTGGTTACTAATTCAATTAGAATCTCATTTATTCATCTACTTTGGATATATCCTGTATGTCCCATATTATTGTTCTTTTAGATTTTCAGTTACTTATTGAATGGGTCTTTCTATCCAAGTTTCATTCAATTAACATCTCATATATCCTATCAAGTCTTAACCTACTTATTTAAGTCTACTTTAATCTCAAAATTAAAAATATAAGGCTTTAATAACGTAAGAATAACATTCTGTCTTCTTTCCAAAGTCTACATCCGTGTAAATAGGTCTCATGATGATGAGTGGCTCCATGTTATTCTATTCAACACCACTCTAGACCCTTGTGACCAATAACAATCAATCCTCGACTGTGGGAATGAACACAAAACATTGTGCTTCTTGTTGTGATCGAACCTCGCGACTGTGAAGCATCACGTTGTGCTCATGAGAAAGAGCCTTACAATTATGACAGACCACTAGGGTTGGACTGCCTCCCTCACTACCTAAGTCGCAATTGCGGACATTTACGCCGTGAGTGAGAGATCATGGCTTGAGACCACGAGGGTGACCACAGTGCAGTACCAAGTTGTGCATAGGGCATTGTTTAGTTGATTTTTCTCATCATACAGAATTCCTATCATGAAAATTCATTACTATAGATACTCCAAAGGTTTCTAAGCATTATTCCACAAATCCTAATCACTGTAATTTCAACTAATCTTGTTACCCAAGTTTTTGAACAATTTATAACAAGTTTTAGAAATTTATGTACTTTATCTACACGCACTTCCTATCACTTCCCTATGCATAGCCCATGATTCCAACAACACATTCCTGAATTAACCCACGTATAGCCTTCACAAATCTATATTTCTTGTGCCTATAACATGTGGAATATGACTTTCTAATGTATGCATGAAGAACATAGAATTCAGCTAGGAATTTACCGTAATCACCCGTGTTTGATGCCGAAAAAAAATTCCTCTCTTCTTCTACTCTCAACTTGGACAGTCATTGGCTTTTTAGGGTTAGGAGTTTGGTTCTCTCTTACCTTTTTAATCCTACTTATAGTAGGGTGTAATTTAGAGTTTGGGGAAAAATCAACCTCTAGTATTTTAGATGTTCCAAACTTCCATATATTCACCCCTTTTTTCTCCAGATTTTCCCCATGAATTTTCTGGCTTAATTTTTCCAGTTTTAGCTCTCTTAAGTATGGCAAACTCCTCCCATAATATCTAAATTGTTTGACAAGATTTGGTTGCCATATAGTATGCATATCCCATTCCATACTTAACTTAGTCACCCTAATTCCCATACAAAAATAAATATGAATAACTAAAATTTGAATTCTTGATCATTCACTAAGAATTAGGCTAATATTGATTTGTCATTAATGCCCCAAAAATTTTGGGTATTACAAGTAGTCATAGTGTGATACGAATATATTCATATTATTTTGTTAAAGCACAAGCAAAAATGTTACTTCATAAGGCATTCAATACATATATAACAGGTTCAGCACATCATGTACCACCAGCTCGTATGACAATTGTTGTTACACATTATAGTAACACTAAGGCTATGTTCACTTTAAATGATTAGGTTGGATCATTTATTTTATCAAACTTTTTTTATGATGAATTAAAACCTTAATAAATGACGAGCCAAATAAAAAAATAGTTAAAACAATAAATAATTAACCTCATATGACCAACGTGATAAATTAATCCTTCAAAATAATTTCAACTGGCTCTCATCTCATATTTAAAAGCAAACATGGCCTTCGGGTCTGGAACTTAAAAAGCCCCACATTATTGTCGTCATGGGGCTAGTATTTAATTAAATTGAGTTGCATAATTTTTTGCCATGTCAGCATGAGTTCACCCTATCCCTTCAATATAAACACAGATATTGCTCCTAGTGGCAGCGTCACAATGGAGTTGCAACTGAGGGATATTGATAATGGCACGGTCGCCACTGCTGGGTTGGAGAGGGCAAAGTGGCTGCTCAGCTCCCCCAACCCACCAACCGCATGGGCAGAACTCTACAACTCCGTAAAGGAGACTGTTGTTCCTGAAGCAAAAACCAGGCCAAATAACGCTAATGACAGGATTTTTCTAATCCTTCAGTACATATTTCCAATCCTGGAATGGGGAAGGAAATACAAAGCTTCAATGTTCAAGAATGATCTCATGGCGGGCTTGACACTTGCCAGTCTCTGCATTCCTCAGGTACAGTTTGTTATATATATGGCTCCAATAGTGGATATTTTTTTTCTAAGATTGCCCTTCATTTTTCTTGATATGGAATTGGAAAATACATGCAGAGCATTGGATATGCAAATCTGGCAAAGCTTGATCCTCAATATGGCTTATGTAAGTAACGGAATAGGGTTCAGTTCAGTTACTAAACAATAGTTTCCTTAATTCCCCACCTCGGAAAGTGCTTATTTGTAGCTCTGTGGTATTCAGACACAAGCGTTGTGCCACCTTTGATATATGCCCTAATGGGAAGTTCGAGAGAGATTGCCATTGGTCCTGTGGCTGTGGTTTCATTACTTTTGTCAGCAATGATTTCAAATCTGGTTGACCCTTCTACTGATCCATCAGCTTATAAAAGGATTGTCTTCACAGTCACCTTTTTCACCGGCACCTTCCAGGCGCTCTTTGGATTATTTAGGTAAATTTTATGGCTTCTTTAATAAATAGGAGCTTTTTATTATGTTCTAATCACTTATCTGTGCTTGATAATATCTTTAAATTTTATGTGTACAGGCTGGGATTTCTTATAGATTTTCTATCACATTCTACCCTAGTTGGGTTCATGGGAGGTGCAGCCATTATAATTGGCCTGCAACAGTTGAAGGGGTTGCTTGGAATTAGTCATTTCACAACAAAAACTGATGTGGTCTCTGTGCTTAGAGCTGTTTCTGAAGCACTTCATCAACAAGTAAGCAAATCTCTGGATGACATCATAAGCATTATTTTCATTCCTATTTCCATATAGCAAATTTCCAAATATTCACAGCCACTTTATATTGTTGCAACAGTGGTATCCCCTGAACTTTGTCCTTGGCTGTTCATTCTTGGTCTTCATCCTAATTACGCGATACATAGTAAGTAAATAACAACCCTCTTCACCTTGTATATTTGTGGCTTTGTCCCCTCACTATTAACCCTTAGAAAATGGAAATATTAGGGCAAAAGAAACAGGAAACTTTACTGGTTGCCAGCCTTGGCTCCTCTTTTCTCAGTCATACTATCCACCTTACTAGTGTACTTGACAAAGGCCGAGCATCACGGCATAAGGATTGTAAAACGCTTCAAAGGAGGGCTCAATCCAAGCTCGGTTAATCAGCTGAACTTCGGAGGTCAATACATTGGGGAATCTGCAAAAATTGGACTGATATGTGCACTTATAGCGCTCACTGTCAGTTCGCAATACTCTTCTTCTCGTTGATATATCTTCGCAACTTAGCCCGATTTTCTAGTGGTAAGAATGACAAGTGTGCCATTGAATGTGTTAGGAAGCCATTGCTGTCGGCAGATCCTTTGCTTCCATGAAAGGGTACCATCTGGATGGGAGCAAAGAAATGGTCGCCTTGGGATTAACGAACATCGTTGGATCTATGACTTCCTGCTATGCTGCCACTGGTGAGATTATTCATATTTCCACATATTTTTCATGCGAAATTTCCCTACCTTAAGCCATGTAAAGATTGTTGGTATAGTAGTTGGAAAGCCCATTTAGTAGAATGTGACCTCAAATATAAATGGGCTTATACTTAAAACTTTAAGGTTATAAATTTGTTGGATCACTCCCAGTTATATATTGCTCACTTTATATGTCATTTTTCTTTTTTTCTTATTTAGGCTCATACTTAATTTTCAACAATTAAAAATATCACTGGCAGGTTCCTTCTCGAGGACTGCAGTGAATTTCACTGCTGGTTGTGAAAGCGTGGTGTCCAACATAGTAATGGCAATAACGGTGCTCGTATCTCTATTGTTGTTCACCAAGCTTCTGTACTATACCCCAGTGGCCATTCTGGCATCAGTCATCTTGTCTGCCTTGCCTGGACTTATCGACGTCGGCGAGGCTTACAACATTTGGAAAATGGACAAGCTGGATTTCCTGGTCTGCCTTGTTGCATTCTTAGGGGTCTTGTTTGGCTCGGTCGAAATCGGCCTCATCCTTGCGGTAAATTTTCTTGCTTTATTTATTTTTTCGTCTTTTTTTCATGCTATTTTCGATATTGTTTTTTGTTACGACTATTATACGCACTCCATAACTACTTCTTTTTACTGTAATTCTTTCATATGAATGATTGGAGGTTTGATCGTGAGATTAGGTTAGGTTAGGTTAGGTTGTTTGGATGCGATTTACCAAACACTCTAGCATGAGCATGCCTAGGTTTTACAATATCTTGGCAAAATTTGAAAGATGTGTGTTTTGGGTTGGGAGTGGAACTTGTGTTCTAATTATTTAGGAGAGGGATTATTTTACAAATAAGCGCATCTTTAATTTGTAATTTTTTATAATTATATATAATATTATATAAAGATCAGATGACAATTGCACACAAGAGTATGGTGATTAATCTTTAATATATACATATATATATATATATATGTATGTATGTATGTATGTATGGATGCATATGAGAGTAGATATTTCAGTGATATATGATTGGAACTTATTTTTTTTATATTATTAGGAAGAAACTGATTTAAATATCATCTCATGGTTAATTAATAATTGTTTTATAAGTATATATAATACTATGCTAAGATAATAACTTCATGCAAAAGTATAATGGTTACTTTTAAGTTATATATGTGTATATATGTCAGTGCAAATATCTCCATTCACACTTTATTAATTAGATAGAGATAATAATTAAGTTTTAATATTTATATGTAAATAAGTATGTATGTTTGAGTATATATATATAGAGAAAGGGAGAGAGAGCAATTTTCAAGGATGACATATTTTTGTATGTAAGCCTATGGCATATACCCTAAAACACGCTAAACTTAAGTTGAAAGAAACACAACTCATCAGAAATACTTTTTTAAAGAATGTATTTATAGTGAATATTTAATAATTAAATCTATTCACAATTAAATATTTACCTATACTCGCATTTATATGCATTTATATTTTAAATATTATAATTATTATACAATATTAATGAATAAAAAATAAACTACATAGACACATCAAAACACTTTTATAGACAAAAAAACACAAGCTATTTTTTACCACGCAAAAGTTAAAAATAAAAACAATGTGGCCTTTGGGTCTCATAGAGTTAGTATTCTGTGTTTCTGTTTCCTCCATTTCTCTCACGTAATCTATTCTATTGGATTTATTAGCTCTATTTGAATCAATTCTGTTAATAATACATGAATTTGCTCAAATCTTGTTTCGTACTTTCTAGATTAATAATTGATAAATAGTTACATGTTTTATCATTAAAAATAAATATACGAATGGGTTTTTTAAGCCAAAATTTAAAGAGTTCTACAAAATATAAATATGCTTTTAGCAACAATTACGATACATAATAAAATTCAATTGCTATTGTGAAATCCAAAGGTAAGTCTTAATCGGAAGCCTTAAATTTGTTTTTAAAATAAAATTTATCCGTGTTGCCTGTCAAATAATTGAAGGGTTTTGACCTACGAGGAACATCTTTAACCCAAAAAGGTAGGCCCTTTCAGGCCTTCACAACAGTAGGCTTACATCAAATTTGTCATGTTCGTTGGCAGTAGAATAATGTGACCATCAACAACTGAAGTAAATAAAATAGAAAAAGGGATTAATTGTTTGGTTTTGCTCTGTTTTTGTCTTTATAAAATATGTCCGGTTCAATGATTCTAAAAATCTTTCCCATGGCCAGCTAATTCATTTGTTTGGGTAACTGTGGATAAGACCACTCACGCAAAATTGTAAGAATATGTATAAATATCTTTTATTTTGATTTGTTCTTTATTTTTTTTATATTTCTAACTTTTTTGACGAAACACTATTTAAGGGAGAAAATTAATATATATATATATATATAGATATATATATATATGACTTGTACATTTATACATTTAACTTTAGATCAAATTCTATTAAAATATCGTATTTTAGTCATAAAAATTATTAAACTAAAAAATATAAAAAATGTTTAAAGTAAGAAAAAAGAAAAAGAAAAATTGAGAGAAAAATATAAAGTAATAAGTTGAAAGAAAATAATACAAAATAAAAAATAAAATTAACAGTAGTCGTGTCATTTTGTAACAAACAATCAAAAGTATAGATTTAGACAAAGTATTAAAAAATAATTCAAATAAGAAAAATAAAAGACGAATTTTGGGAGAAAATTAAATAAAAATAATAAATTAAAAGTAAAGATAAGAAAAAATAGAAAAAAAAAAAAAAACAAGATAGCTATTAGATTTTACAATATGCAATTAAAACGCCTCATAGTTAAATAGTATAGAAAAGCAATAATGATGTATTAATAATGACCTTTGGATATATAAAAGCAATGGTGTAAACTTACATATTAAAGGACATATTGTAAATTAACTATGTAGAACCAAATTAAGTTCAAACTTCTATAGTATAGATTAGTCTATTCTAGGGACAAAAAAAGTTGTGTGAAAATAATTCAAGCAAGTCTGAACCAAATTTTAACAAGTCCTCATGTGGTAAATGGATGCAGGTGGGCATCTCATTTGTGAAAATTGTTCTAAGCGCCATCAAACCTAGCACAGAAGTACTTGGCAGACTTCCTGGATCAGACATTTTCTGCAACATAGTTCAGTTTCCTGGGGCCTCCAAGCCTCCAGCTGGCCTCTTACTAGTTCGTATTAACTCCCCAATACTCTGCTTTGCAAATGCTAATTTCATCAGACAAAGGTACAGCAACACATGCAATGTATACGAAATGTTAAAGCATATATTTATATATATATGTATATATATACACACACACACACACGCATATTCATTTATGAATCTGCTGTATTTATTATATGATATTAAGGATCATGAAGAGGGTGACGTATGAGACGGAGATGGAAGGAAGTACTGAAGGAGGGCTTCGAGTATTGGTCCTTGACATGACTGGTAAGTTGGCGTCGTAATTTCTATTTAAATTCACTAAAAATATGGGAAAGTGAAACGAAAATTTTCACAAAGTTAAATATCTGAAATTTTAGAATCTAAGCCGAATTTAGAGGTATACTATTGATAAATAAACACAAAATTTATGCGATTCACTCGGATGGGATTACGATGTTTGTACAATCCATTCACCTAGGTGTGTACGTATTGTGTATATGTCCTTTCTAGCTATCAGAACCCCAAAACAAGTCAAACATTCTTTTCATTATTTTTATCACTCGAAACCTCGATTTAGACTAACTCCTACGATTTTCTAAGCATTTACATTCTACATATATACTGCTCGCATATATTTTTATGCACAAGATATTTACTCTCTAAGCACGACAGGTGTGATGAACATCGATAGTTCAGGCATTCGTGCCATGGAAGAACTACATAAAAATCTCGTTTCACTAGACATTGAAGTGAGTTTCTTATGTTTTATTCTTAGATTTTACCTGAAAAAAAAAACACATATATATATATATACACACACACATACACACATGAATTTGCTTTGTATACTGTATTCTTTCACAGTTAGCTGTGGCAAATCCGAGGTGGCAAGTGATTAGCAAGATGAAGACAGCAAAGATTATAGAAAGAATTGGATCAGAACGGTTTTTTCTCTGTGTAGCTGATGCTGTGGATGCTTCCCTTCGTCTCCGAACGAATGGAGTTAGTAACTGTTAGAAAGGCCAACATAATCTTGCACCACGAATCTAATGTCCAACCCCTTATTTTATGGGCAATTAGTACTATCTTGGTGATGGCATAATAGATGTATAAACGCCAATGTTAATTTAATGGAAGCGTGGTGCTTCTTGTGGTAAGATTTTACTTGACAAGGTTTTTCCTTGGTCCATAATATATCTACTCATTCTCTGCCCTTTTCGTGCTGATCTTTTGAAAAAAAAAAAAATTGTATTTCATGTCCATCAACTGTGAACTGTTGAGTTTTGATGACATAATTTTTATCTCTAACGGAAAGGTATGTTAACCTTCTAATTTTTTCACGTTTAGAGGACTTTTGGCACTGAAAAGTCATCCACTAACCATAAAATGCCACATGCAAGTCACGTGACAGTTTTAATTGAATAATTAATGGTGACCGTCGGCTGAGAACACATGTCTTCGATGTGTATTAAAAAAGTTGACGCGCAAGAGAATATGTGAAAAATTATAAAAAAGACAGACAGTTAAAAAACATAAATAAAAATTATAGAAAACAGAAAATGGAATATTTATGCAAAAACACTTTTATGACTTTTTTTAAACAATTGTAGCCAATGTACTACACACAACCCTTCATTGATTATAAATAGGCCTCATTAGTTGGAAAATTCATCAAAAATTTATACCATTCACATCTTTATCATTTTATCATTTTCACGTAACAAAAATGGGAGTTCTAAGCATTTTGAGTTCATCATCGTTGTAGGACAATTTCATCCTAAAGACGAAACTCTTAACTTTTATCTTGATCAAATACCTGTTTAAACAATACCGCCATGCACACAACAGTATGCATGCAAAAAACCCTATTTCATACCAAATATTGCTACTTAGAAATGAAGATCCCACTTATGTGAATTTGGAACTTGGACTGGATACGTTTTGAATGTCCAGTTGACCGATATTTTATATGAAACGCATTGTAAGATTTTATAAATTTTCAAGCAAACACAAATAACAAAAATGGACACAAGGACTAATGGATAAAGGGCCCAGGAGATTGATGATATTAATCTATTTCTCATAAAATTAGTTTTATATTTCCTGAAAAATGCAAAATGCTGCACAGGCCTAAATTTTTATCTTTTTTTTTTTTTTCTGTTAGGAGAATATACTTTTTTAGTTAGTGGGAGCTTATATTAGAACTGAAATACCAAATCAAAGTTATAATGATGAATTGAAGACGAAATACAGATGATCACACGTATTTGTTATTATTAAAAATAGTTGGAAGGAAATGCTATACAATTTAACTTCTTAACAAGCAGAGTAACTTGGGCAAGGTTTGTTTTGGATCTGTTAGGGTTTAAAAATGGTATGGCTACGTCTGGTTTTCTTTTTAAAAAGTTTGAAAAATATGTGTGATTTAAGTGTAGATATTTGTTAAAAGCATAGAAGTAAATAGGAGACAAAATATTCATACAAATTAATATGTTTAGAGAATGCATATTTTTTTTCTAGGGAAAAAAATATTTTTATAAAAGTTTGTTTAGAGAATGTATATTTTGATCCAAATGACAAAAGAAAAAAACCAATCCACTTTCATTTGGTATTTTGGCCTAAAATCCTTTTGCCTCCTTGATACTCAACCATATGCGAAATTATGTCAATACTTCCACATATTATGAGTAATGTAAGAGAGCCTTGGGTAGTTTATTGGTGAAAATATAAATGGTTTATTTGATTTTTGTGTGAATGTCGATAAATAATATAAAAAATTTATTATGTTTGATTTGTTTGTTTTAGTGTATTTGTGTCTATACAGACACACACTATGTATTGCTTAGTGTGATGGTACACTCCCTTAAGTAGAAATTGGAAATTCCATTGAAGACACACACTATGTATTGCTTAGTGTGATGGTACACTCCCTTAAGTAGAAATTGGAAATTCCATTGAAGACATTTTTTAATAGATGATTGGGAGTTTTCATTAGACATAACACACTTCGTATATATAGTTTTTTACATGTTAAACTCAATGAGTGCCAACTCTTGCCCATGCATTTCATATGTGTTTTAATCTTTTGCTTTGACCCATGGCCCGACAAAACCTCATACATATAATTCTTGGTATCAAAAGTCCACTAAAGTTACACTCATTGACTAACAACTTGCTGGATTTGAAACCCTACCTATGACTTTTCAATTCTTAAGATGAATTATACTTTGAACGTCGCATCAAATGCACCCAAAGCCCCAAATGTACAATTACAATATGACCCCACAAATGTGATATACCACAAAGAAATAATTTCTATTATAAATAAAATATAAAACTTGGGCTCATTGATGCGGGGAAAATTTAATGTTTTAAGTGTACAACAATTGTACCTAGTAATATAAGGGAGTAAGAGTTGTCATATCCACAGAGAGTAGGAGTGTTGTGTTCAATAATATTGT
Organism: Avicennia marina; assembly: GCA_019155195.1. Lineage (NCBI taxonomy): Eukaryota > Viridiplantae > Streptophyta > Magnoliopsida > Lamiales > Acanthaceae > Avicennia > Avicennia marina. Next base: position 10,181,670 of record CM032781.1, read on the forward strand.
GTTTTGATTAAGTAAAATTGATTTAAAGTTGAATTTAATACTAATTAAGTAAACAATAAGGTAATTTTAATTAAGTAGATGAAATAAGACAAGTATGGTTGCAATCACAAGTAAAAGCTAATGGTAATCATCATACAAAAAAAATTGTAAGAACTTTCATTATCATTTAATGAATGATCAAACTTTAATTTCTTATTTAGGGATTTAATCATTTGAGTCCTTAGTACACTTTCTCAAGTTATACAAAGGCTTTAATTGAATTGATACAATCATTTATAGAGTTAATTCAACTAAGAATATAAATAATGAATTAATAATTGATCTCTTGTGAATAGAAGAGGTTTACTCCTGTTATAAGTCTATAATTCACAATTTTGATCAATCCTCCAAACTTATGGACACACTCTCATTATAACCATAAGTTAGAAAAAAGGAGAATAAAAATAAAGAAGAAGAATAAGTTAATCACAACTTTTTGTTATGAATATCAAGCCTTCATTGCCATTATAAGTCCACTATTCATAATTATGAACAACTTACCTAACTTACAGATTCACTTCCACTACAATCACAAGTTAGGTAACAAAATAAAACAAAAGAAGAAGAAAAAGAAAAAGGAGAAGGAAGAGAAGAAGAAGAGAATTGATTACAACTAATTAAGAAAGGACAATTAAATAAAAGTAATAACATAAAAGTTCTTACTCATTTAACTCAATCATACCATACGTCGGGAATTATAAAAACAAAAGATAAATACTTATTGATTGTTGGCCTTCTTTCTGTAGCGATTCATTACCTCCAACCTTACATCTTGTGAAAGCATCAAACTCATCCTCGAACCTTCTACTTATGCTAAACTAATATTACAATGATATGTCATGATGTTTATAAGAATTCTAAGCTATGAATTTATAATTTTGGCTTGTAGAACACTCTTCTATTTATGGGGTTAAGCCTCCACTGTCTGAAGTCCTTGATTAGCTCCCATTTTCTACCATTTTCCATCATTGGTCCGAGGGTTAAATGGAAAAAAATTGGCTTGTCAGACCATGCGTCACTTAAGTGATGGAGCAAGCGATGGCTGTCACATCCTTGTCACCAAGGCAATGAGTAGGCAATGGTTCAAAGTTAAACTATTGCCTAGTTGTCGCTTAGGTGAGCTATAAGCGATCAAAGGCAGTTTTTGATTGGTCTCCACCTATTTTCTCACTGGCAACTCGCTTAGGTGATCATTTCGCTACAAAGCTTCACATAAGTGATATAATAGACCTTAAACTTGAATTTCCTTAATCTGGTGCCTCCAAACAATCTTCTTTCTTTTTCTTTTCACTAATTTTCATCATACATGTACCGCAACACATAAGATAAGTAAAATTTTTTTATTTTGATTGATAATTTGAACTGAATAACATAATTTGAACATAAATTTTTTTTATTTTGATTGATAATTTGAACTAAATAACATAATTTGAATATAAATTTATTCACATAAAGTCTTATTTTACTTAGGCTACCACTTATGCCCTTACAACCATGAAAAATAATTATATATTCACAAAAAAAAACCAATTTAAAATGAAAAACCATTTATCAACAAAGTGTTCTAAATCCATAATTCATCCTTACTATGCATTCATACCATTATACATCACATGTATAATTCAGCAAATCTATTTAATGACCTTCTATATCATTTATGCATCTCATGCCTTAGGTCTCATTTGTGAAAAACTCTTTTTCCATATTTTAGATTTGAGAAAAAGAACCAACACACTCTACAAGCTTTTGTGCGATCGCAGGGATAGTTTCCACGGTTGTGACCTGCATGAGGAAAACTGTGGCTCTGATACTATAATTGGGATTTAGCGTGTTAAGGGTGGAAATTTTTAAACTATACATCCTTAGAATATGCACTGTGGAAAATAAAATCTAAACCCACTCCATTTTCAACATATAACATGCCAAAGTGAATAAAATACGTAATGTGTATAAAGCTTGCCATTTAGAATCGTATTACAAACAAAATGACTACGTGATGCACAAGTTGCAACTCTCAAATCATGACCTCTAATTTTTCCATACAGTTAGAGCATGAACAAGCACCTCTAAAAAATGTGCAAACTCCTTAGCAAGTCTCTAATTAAAAACACTTTTGGGTGAGGAGTTTTTAGGATAAAAAAGAGAAGCAAAAGAGGAAAGAGAATTTTCTCTCTTCCTTAAGAAGGGGTGATGAATTTTTGTTGTTTTTTATAATAATTCTAATCTCCTTTTTCATGTAGAACTCTCAAATTTATTTGTCTCCAACACACAACCTCCTACACTTGATAGGATCCTTTGTCTATGTCTAGCACCTAGGACACACATAATATAGGCTCTATGGGCTTTCAACATAGACTTTTAACTAATTCAAGCCCAAAGCTTATTTTAAGGCCCACTTATATGTTGTCCTTTAAGTTAATTAATCCCATTAATTAAATTAAATATCTACTATACTTCTAATTAATAATTTCATTATTAACAAGTACAATACGAGATATATTTAATCAAATCCAATTACAACCAAACTAGTTTCTTCACGAGATTTCTCAAGTTTCATTCACAAGACTTCTTAAGCCTTATTCATGCCCAAGTTGTTCTCATTCCAACTTTTTGTATGTGACTCTCTAAATTCATCTATAATTGGCAACAAACATAGCTCGAAAGATATGTCTAATTACTAGCCTATGAATGGATCATATGAACCATGTGATCATAAATGCCATGTCGTGTAGACCTTTTATCTTTCTTTATACGGATTAAACGAGAGCTATAGGTTTAGTTAAACTCACTAGATCAGTCTTATGACCAAATCAATATTGCCTCATGAGACTCATGCCCTATCGAAAATTCCTTCAGATCATATGTTACTTTAGCCAAAGATTTTTGTCTCATAGAACATCAATCATATAGGAAAAATGTCTTGCTTACTTATAAAGAGACAAACCCCTTATTAAACACACACATGCTTCCAAACGCACCTAGGCAGCAGTACGTTGGGCTTATGACCCTATCTCATATCAAAATAGATGTTGGTCCATAATGTCCTAATGAAACGCTGATTGTTATACGTATTAGATAACCACGTCGTCTCTAATCTGAATCTCACACAAAACAAGACACTAACAGAAAAGAATGAACTCCATGTGTCCATTTCGTTCCTTGAGTAAGTGCTTTAATACTCATTCTCCAATAACGTACTTATACACATATGTTCTTAGTATTTTATATTAAATTATACGACATTCCCCATATAAGCATAAGGTGTGCAAGTGGTATTAACTCTTTAATGCCCATTCAGAGAGTTTGTGACTCATGAATAAGTTTTAGTAATCATATACGAAGTCTTATGCCCATATTTATAATATCTTATCAATAAAGTTTTTTAACGCAATCACATCGGCACATGTAAAACTTTACACAATATAAGATTTACATGCATGAGTAACTATTAGAATATTGATATAAAGAAAATTCAATATTTTTTTAATATATTAAAAATTTACATATACAACTAATATCCCTTATAATCTATTAGCATTAGAGAACATGTCACTAACATCAAATTGGTGATGACCCTTAGTAAAAATGTCCAACAGTTTAAGAGAAAAGAGTTGGCGGCAATTTTGGAAATTCTAATGGCCGAAAATCATTCTATTTCTGTTTACCTTCATTTTCAAGTTGATTAAAGAAGAATTTGTTCAACGACATAAAGAGAAAAAAAATTGGAAAAGAATTTTTAGATGGAAAGAAAACCTCCTTTTGCAAGCTGGCCGAGAGGTTTTAATTTAAGCAACAGCCCAGGCTATTCCTATAATGGGCTATTTTAAGCCTATGAGTTGTGTTCTCTAGGAAATGTAGTCTATTAATATTGCAAGATTCTGGCGGCAACGCTCAAAGGAAATTGCAATTCATTGGAAGGTTAGGCGGTTATGTGTAGGAGCCTTAGAGGTGGCCGGTTGGGTATTTGGAAGCTTAATCTCTTTAGGTTTGTTTACTTTTGAGGATTCGGTTAGATAAATTATTTTATCAAGTTTATTCACATATTTTTGTGATGAATAAAAACCCTTCGACGTGATCAAATCGCATCGGAAATAGCAGTGTAATCGGACCCGAATCTGATAATCTCAGGGATGCAAACCGAACGAAAAACACCGACCCAACGTGGTAGGATTGGATTGAACTCGATTAAACGACCACAATCAGCACACCGATTGCTGATTGATATGTTACAAATCACACGAACCACTCTGGAATGATTCGATTTAGGATAGAAATTCACGAGAAATTGAAAGGCTCAATTTCAGGGAATTGAGAAGAAACCTGAATTGATTGAAAACTCTCTGTTTCTGTTATTGATAATACACAACGAATTTATAGTGACAAAACCCTAATCTAGTTAGGCTTAGGGTTCCTATTGAGCTTATCCTAATTGGGCCCAGAATTAAAATAAATTAAGGAGAAATAGATATAGATAAATAAATTAAACAGTCCACTTTACTCCTTTGCCTCTAAGTCTTCTACCCAACTCAGGATGTTTACCCTGCGCTCCTCCTTGTGTTCCACGAATTTGCATCCACACGTAACATCTTCTAGAATGTCGTGCACCAAGGCGTTGATGGCTTCTTTAAATCTTTTTGCCCGTGCCCTGGTTATCAGTCCAGCTGGAATCGCCAGCGACTCCTCTTTATCATGTTGGACGCCCACATCATTCCCCTCCTCTTGAGAAGGAATTGCCCTCAATTCGGAATCCGGGTCATCACCTACATCAAATAAACTTAGGTTAGAAACATTAAAAGTTGCACTGACTCCAAACTCACCTGGTAAATCTAGTCTGTAGGCGTTGTCATCGATTCTTTCCAAGACTTTGAATGGTCCATCCCCTCGAGGCATCAATTTAGACTTTCACTGCTTGGAAAACTTCTACTTTCGCATATAAACCTATACTCAATCCCTGGGTTTAAACACTACCCGCTTCCTACCTTTGTTTGCCTGCTGGGCGTATTGCTGGTTCCTTTTCTCGATGTTTTGCTTGACATGTTCATACATTCACTTGACATACTTGGCTCACTTCTTGCCTTCTAAACTCAAATGCTCATTGCCAGGTAATGGCAACAAATCTAAAGGTGTTAGAGGATTAAAGCCATAGACAATTTCAAATGGAGACATGTTAGTAGCAGAATGAACAATTCGATTATAAGCAAATTCAACATGCAGCAAGCTTTCTTCCCAACTTTAAATATTTTTCTTGATAACAGCACGCAATAAGGCAGTGAGTGTTCTATTAACAGTTTAGTTTGTCCATCGGTTTGAGGGTGACAAGTTGTAGAAAATAGCAGCTTAGTTCCCAATTTAGCCCATAGTGTTTTCCAAAAATAACTCAAAAATTTAACATTACGATCGGACACTATAGTTTTGGGCACGCCATGTAGACGGACCATTTCTTTGAAAAACAAGTCAGCTACATGCGATGCGTCACTAGTTTTATGGCAGCCAATAAAGTGAGCCATCTTAGAAAATCTATCTACAACCACAAAAACGGCATCTCTACCATTTTTTGACTGGGGTAACCCTAAAATAAAGTCCATAGATATGTCAATCCATGGGGTAATCGGGACAGGTAAAGGGTGATACATACCGTGGGGTTGGTTGCGGGACTTCGCTTCTTTACACCATATACATCTTTCTACAACTCGCTCCACGTCCCCTTTTAGTCCTGGCCAGTAGAAGTGTTCCTGCAAAATTAGCACAGTCTTGGTGAAACCGAAGTGTCCCATCAGTCCTTCCATAGTGAGCTTCTCGGATAAGCAATTCTCATAAAAAACACCATGGAATATACAATCTATTAATATAGAACAAATAACCCTCATGTCTAAAATACTTGTCAAAAGCGCAAAAGCTTGACCGAAGTCAAGGTCGTCTTGATAAAGTTCTTTAATGTGCTCAAACCCTAGTAGTCATGTGCTTAGCGTGTCCAGTAAATTATACCTACGGGATAACGCATTAGCAACTATATTTTCCATACCTTTTCTGTACTTGATTACATAAGGAAATGTGTCAATGAACGACACCCACTTGGCATGCCGTTGCTAAGCTTGTTCTGGCCCTTCAAATGCTTCAGTGATTTGTGGTCAATGTGAATCACGAACTCCTTCAACCTCAAGTAATGTTGCCATGTCTCCAAGGCCCGTACTAATGAGTATAACTCCTTGTCATACGTAGGGTAATTCAGCCCAACTCCATTAAGTTTCTCACTAAAGTATGCAATGGGCTTCTTGTCTTGCATCAAAACCACTCCAATACCTACACCAAAAGCATCACACTCAATTTCAAAGGCCTTATTAAAATATGGTAAGGAAAGTACAAGAGCATGTGTAAGTTTATCCTTTAGGGTGTCAAACACTTGTTGTTGGGCTTCTCCCCACTTGAACTTCTCATTCTTCTTGATTATGGCGGTGAGTGGGGCAGCAATGGTGCTGAAATCCTACATAAATCGTCTATAGAATCCAGCCAACCCATGGAAGCTTCTCACTTCGGATACTGTCGTCGGAGTTGGCCATTCTTGTATGGCCTTCACTTTGCTTTTGTCCACCTGTATCCCCTGTGCACCTACAACAAATCCTAGAAAAACACAGTAGTCAGTATAGAAAGTGCATTTCTTGATATTAGCATATAGCTTTTCTCGTCGTAGAACATCAAGTACGCTGCGCATGTGCTCAACATGCTCGGCTATTGTGCGGCTATAAACTAGTATGTCATCAAAATACACTACAACAAATTCACCAATGAATGCATGCATAACATGGTTCATTAGGCGCATAAATGTGCTAGGAGCATTAGTAAGTCCAAATAGCATTACAAGCCATTCATATAATCCAAATTTTGTTTTAAAGGTTGTTTTCCATTCATCCCCTCACGCATTCTAATTTGATGCTACCCACTCTTAAAATCTATTTTAGAGAATATATTAGCACCATGCAATTTATCAAGCAAATTGTCTAGACAAGGTATAAGGTGATGATAAGTTACCGTGATAGTGTTAACAGCTCTACAATCTATGCACATGCGCCATTGTCTGTCTTTCTTCGGCACGAGTAGCACAAGAACGACACATGAACTCATACTTTCTCGAACCCAACCTCTACTCATAAATTCCTCCACTTGTCTCTAGATCTCTCGGATTTCTTTGGGGTTGGTTCGATATGCTGGCTTATTGGATATGGATGCCCCCAGATAAAGTCTATCTGATGTTCTATCCCTCAAACCGGCAGCAACCCCCTAGGGACCTCCTCTGGGAACACGTCAGTGTGTTCCTACAAAACAGACACTATAACAGAGGAGAGGGAGGATGTGACATCATCAAATATATAGCTGGATTCCTTCTACATGAACATCACAAGGGACCTCTCAGCACTCAAGGCCAACCTTACATCCCTCATAGTTACCATCATATACTCCTTTTTTTCCTTTCCCCTCTCATCTCTCTTTTGCTCTTTCTCTCTTAATCCCTCCTTTCTTTTCTTCCTCCTCTCTATTCTAACTCAAACTGTCTCTACATATACGACTGGTCCTCGTATACTTGCATTGGAGTCAAGGGAACTAATGTGACCTTCTTTCCATGAAATAAGAACAAATACCGGTTAGTCAATCCGTTATATATCACCTGCCGATCAAATTGCCACGGTATGCCAAGTAGGACGTGACAAGCTTGCATAGGCACTACATCACATGTCACCTAATCCTCATATGATCCTATTTTGAAGCTCACCATCACCTGCTTCGTCACTTTAACCTCGCCACTGTTATTAAGCCACTGTAACTTGTATGGCCTAGGGTGATCCTTCATGGGTAAGGCCAATCTCTCAACCAGCATCGTACTCGCCACATTCGTACAGCTCCCTTTGTCTACTATCAAACTGCAAGTCTTACCATTAATCAGACAGCGTGCATGGAATATATTCTCTCTTTGAGCCTCATCTATCTTCTCCTTCACTTAAGTGCTCAGTACTCTCATTACCACTAAATTAATTCCCCCTTCTTCGCACAACCTCTCCTCGTTGGATGGCACTTCCTCTAGTAGCAGCATTTCGTCACTACTATCATGCCCTTCATCAATCACAATATCTCCACTCTTTGATAGCAGCATGGTTCTTTTGTTGGGACACTACGAAGCAATATGTCCCCTGTCCTGACATTTAAAATACAAAATATCCCAATTTCGTGTGCTAGATGAACCAGAAGGAACAAAAGTTGTTACCTTAAGTGCTTCCACTTTAAGTGCAATTCTAGCCCGGGCGGCACTCGTCATAGGTGCCTTATCCTCTCTTCTGGGGAAGGGTCTGCTAGCAGTATTAGGTTGGGATGTGATCCTACCCCTCCTCTTCAGCTGCCTCCCTACCTTGACCGCCTTTTGCACCATTTCTTCTAACTCTACGTAATGCTGCAACTCCACTACGTCAGCTATATCCCGGTGCAATCCACTCAGAAAACGTGCCATAGTGGCCTCCCTATCTTGCATAACATTTGCTCAGATCATAGCTATCTCGAGCTCCTTATAATAGTCTTCCATACTCTGAGTTCCCTACGTTAATGTCTGCAGTCGCTGATACAGGTCTCGATGCCTCAAGACTGCTTTCAACTCTGTCCAAGTACGCACTGGCCCCTCTCCAGCTCTCCTCCTACTAGTGTACAACTGATCTCATCATATGATCACATAATCTATAAACTCCACTACAACCAACTTAACCTTTTGGCTCTCTGAATAGTGATGACAATCAAAAATTAATTCTACCTTCCTTTTCCACTCGAGATAGGCGTCGAGATCAGATCGCCCCTAAAAGGACGGTACCTGTAACTTCAGCCCCTTAGGTACCTCGTCTTCCACATTGTCCCTCCGGCGATGTCTCCTAAGCTCATTGTCGTATGCGTACTAATCCTCGTCCTCATTCAACTCATACTCCTCTTCATAATCATGTCGATTGAGCCTCACAGGTCTAACATGATACCCATGCCTATCCCTAGTCTAAGCTCGGCCTGGCATGGGACTGCCTCTGCGTCCAGTTGGTCTGGACAATGAACCGTCTCTTTCTAGGGTTACAGCTTGAGTCATTTCTACTCACCCTAATCGATCTTGCATATCTGTCATTCGGTCCTGCATGCCCTCTACACTCTTGGTGAGCTTCCTCAATTTACTAGTGAGGGATTCGAATAGGAACTTAGTCTCGTCAGCGCTGTTACCCTATCCTGAATACTTGCTGGCCATCACAATGTATGAGATACAAAACAAAAACAATAATACCAGATAATGATTAGTAATAAAAGTCCTCACCAATCTCGCTACTATCACTTTTCTCAGGTGAAAGCTCTCTAACACTCGTTTCTTACCTCCACTCGTGTATCACACACACTCAATTTTAATCCTCACAAATCTCAACTCCTCGTGCCCTTCTCGTATGATTCCAAAATGGTCTCAAAGATTCAAGCAACATATTAAATACAAGCACTCGGTATGATGGATATAGTCTATAAAAAAAAAAAGATATGAGATAAGCAAGTATCTCAACCTGCAATATCCCCAAATACAACCCTTATAAAGATCAAAATTTAATGAACAAAAGAAAACACTCTCTCTCTTTTCTTTTTTGCCTCTTTCTTTTTTTTTTTTTTTTGGCCTCTTCTCCTTTTTTTTTTAGCCTCCTTTTTTAAAAAAAAAATCAGCAACCAAACAGGCCCCTAAATTGAAACAAAAATTATGTAACCAAACAGGCCCTTAGATGGAATAGAAATACTGAAACCAAACATGGCCCAGCCCAGCCCAGCAGTAGCTCCTGATCCAGCCCTATCTCTTCAGCCTGAAATGCGCCTCTGGCCCAGCAGTAACCTGGCCCAAAACAGTTCCAGCCCAACTGATTTTTTTTTTTGTTGGGCTACTCGAACCTGGCCCAAATTTCGACCTAGCCCAAATCAACCCTCGGCCCATAACTTTTTTTTTTTTGTCTAACTCCTGGCCCAACCAACTCTGGTCCAAGACTTGCTTCCGGCCCAACTGTATTCCTCGGCCCAATCAAAATTTCTCTTCTTTTTTTGGCTTGGCCCAGCTGCGACTCCCTAGCCCAAGTGGCCTTCAGCCCAACTGCTCCTCGGCCCAATCGAAAAATCTGTTTTTTTTTTTTTGTTTTCTTCGCAGGCGTCAGCGACGGCTGGGTTGATTTTGCCTGCGTACGTCTGCAGAAGCAGCCGATGGGACTGCCCAGGCGTTGGCGACCCCTGGACGGCGACGATGAGCAGCAAAATCGGCGGGACGACACGGATTTTTCAGGCGAAGCTTGCGAGGTGTTGCGGCAATTTGCTGCTGCTGAATTGCGTCCCCTCCGACTGCAAATCGGCGCGGGAAGGGGTGGGCTCGTGGCAGCGGCAGTGCTAAGGCCGATTGTGACAGTGAATCGGTTGAAACGGCAGGGGATTTGGCTGCGATTTCGGTCAGTGCGGCAGCGGCGGCGCAGATTTCCTTTTTTTTTTTCTTTTTTTTTTTGAAACTCTAGATTGTGTATCAAATTAAAATTCGACACAAACTAGCTCTAATACCAAACTGACGTGATCAAATCGCGTCAGAAATAGCGGTGTAATCAGACCCGAATCCAGTAATTCCAGAAACGCAATTCGGACGAAGAACACCGAAATTAAATAATGTTTTTTTAAAAAATATGTACACGGTGAAGTGTGCAAGTTTATAAGTATAATTAAATGGATATAGCCCCTGATTGACGCATGGAAACATAATCATTTAGAAACCCGAGCCCAGTTTCCATCGGGTCCCCATCTCCCTAACGTCTATACAATCACTTAAGAAGACCTCCAATCTTGAATTTGCACATGCCAAACAATGATTTCCAGTACGTCTTTAGTTGTATTCAATACCCCTTGAAGTTCTAAAAATTTGTTTCAAGTTTTCAAGTATTCAATTAAATAAATTCCATGGACACAATGGTTTCCCACCCCAACTACTCATGGATTCCTTACAAGTATAATATTAAAAGCATTCACACTCCCTCACGCAAACATACAGACCAGAATCAACTTCAGCCAAAAAGCTAATTACCATAGAACAAACAAATTATTACACAGCGCGAACGAGGCCTTGCATATATAATCATACCAACCCAACAATATTATATCCATCAGACACATCATTCATTATAAGCACATAATTAAACACCCCAAATTAACACAAACAGTTGCGATGGAAATTAAATCTACATGATGGAGCAGGCATGTGGGTTCTCGTCGTTGAACATGAGGACATACTGCTGCTCCACGGGGTTGAGAGTCCCCACACCCGGCTCCTCCGTGCGTCTGACGTGGTTCGGTGGAGCCTTCTTGTCGTAAACTCCGGCGGCGTAAGGGTGAGCTATGATCTCGTACGGCACGTACGGCCACAGCTCGCACCTCTTCCCAGTGCTCTTTACCTTCTTCAGAACCTTCTTGGCATCCACGAAGCCGTACACCGTTGCCTTCTGCCGTTTCCAGTCCACTTCCACTGATTTTGTTCCTGCTTTGAGCATTATCATTCGATTCAATATGTTATTATGCATGCATGTAAACGTACGCAAAGGAAACGGCAATACTATACACAAATATTAATTGACTTAGGCCATATTCACTGTTAATGATTATATAAGATAGATTATTTTATCTACGTTAATCACAAATTATCTTTGTTTGATTAAAACTTTGACAAGTTGATGACTCGATATAAAATTCCAAGAAATGTAGTTTCATGATTCTAATATAATTCATTCAAAAAGACTATTTGATTGAAAATAGCTCTTGGGTGAAATTAATCTAACCAAATATTCTTGTAGTAAGCTGCAGGTTTTGAAATAGGTTGGTGTATATATGATTTGATTACCTTTGAGGCCAGAGAGTACATTCTTGACTTTATGCCCACAGCCCTCACAGTCCATTCTGACTTTGAGTTCTACCTTGTTGAGCTGCCTCTTTTTCTTCCTTCTGGCTAAGCTAAGCAGATCAGACAAATAATCTAAAGTCCCTTCAACTCCCATTTTCCTCTTCCTCTTCTGTTTTTTTTTTTTTTAGTTGCAACCAGCTAAATCTCAACAGGTCCTTGATGGCTTGTGATCAGGAAAGAAACAGCATGGAGAAAACCCTTCTTTCTGTGGTTCAGTAGATGAAACTACAGAGGCGAATAAGGACTTAGATAGAAGTTTCGTTGTGCTAGCATTTAAAGTTATTGGCCCCTTTCTGTTACTTTATATTGGTGTAGCTATCAATTGTGTTATTAGAGAATTTTGCTTAGGGCACACGAAAATAAAAGCTTATTGTTCTGAGGAAAGCTTGAGGGTTGTGTCTTGAGAAAGGGACATTCGTAAGTTTGGAGCAAAATTTGAGGTTCTTGATATTTTGGAATAATTTTGTGGACTACTTTACGAGTCGATCTGATTTTTCTATACGGTTTGGACTCTTGCGATCTATGCATAAGTAGAAATGTATTTGACTGTGGGCTTTTGATTGGAATGAGAAAATGGCTGCACTGAGGAGACGGATGAAATGTAATTTTTGTCCTTTTAACTATTGCAATTTGGTCTTTTTGTCTTTTAATTTCCACACTTAGCAAAAATGTCATGAAATTTAAACATTTTGACAAATTGACAACACGAAACTCTATATTCATGGAAATATTGCATGTGAGAAGCTCATAGAGATGAAAATTGGAATTTTTGCCAAAAAACACACGCCATGTCAACGATTATGTTACTTTATCGACCGCCAGCATGCAATTTTGAGGGAAAAGCCCCAAATTTTAGATGAAATTATGGTTTTTTTTGTCTTTAAATTAGCAATTTTTCCCAACTTTGTGACATTTTTTAGCAAGAACAAAAGTTAAAGAACAAAAATGCCAAATTGTAATAGTTAAAGCACAAAAATTACATTTAATCCTTGAGGAGATCATGTTCAAGGTTGCTAGCAATATTGGTGATGACAATATTGACAGATATTGTTCTTATTAAGAGAGTATACATTGTCATACATTGAACAACAAATTAAGTTTGTGTTATGAGATGCCAATAAATTAATAAAAAAAAAGACAAAAGAAAGAAAGAAGAAGAAGAAGAATCATTAGTATTAACACAACAAACATAATGAAATAACTGAACTGAAATTTATTGTAAAAAATAATTTAGTATCATTAATTTGTGCCCACAAACACATTAGTTGACTGATATCAATAATGATAGATCTTCTAGAAAAATTTTAAGAACATTTCTCAATTCAGTGAACTTAATTTGTAACAGTCAAGATTAATAATGCTTGACAATATCTCATTATCAGACCACTGAATACAATCGTATGTATATATCTTCCTTTTTGTCAATTGATACACACATTAAGCAAAAAAGGGTATAATTAACAGAACACAAGTAAATATTAGCTGATACTAACAAATGCTAATTGATACTTTGAACCGTCCATCTGACTTCGAAACTTCAAAAAGTTCGTTTTTATGATCATCAAAATTAGTTGCTAGGTATTTTTTTTCCACGTCGTATTGTTGAGCTCAGTAATGATTAACTGATCAAAATGCAATAAAAAATCCAAGAAACTTGCAAATTTTGTAGATATAAGATGGGCTGAAGATTTACTACTTCTCTGCATCGTCTCTATTTTATGTGGAGTATTCAAATGTAAATTCTTTTCTGTATTTACAGTAGATTCCTTGATTTAATACCAGAACAAAAATTAAGTCAGAAATACTTATCACATTGCTAAAACATGGATTTTTTTTGGCTCAAAGAAGAAATAATTTTGCAGACTAATTATGAAGGAGCAAAAGAAGAACAAAAAACTGCAAGATTCTATTATTTTGCGTTGTCATGTATATATGAATGGGAAGTAGCTTTTGAAATCCAATCTTAATAAATTTTCTTTTGCTCCGCTGCATCCAAACAGGAAAGTATATAAACGCATGAAGTTATTTCCTTACCCACGAAGGTATGAATATAAATTTGTTTTATTTCACTATCAGAAAAATGGCATATGTATAAAGAAGAGAAAAGGTACATTGTTCTTGGCTAGTAGATTCGGATAACATCTCCTAGCCCACGTTGCTATCCGACGGATCACGGCGCCACGTGGCAATCGAACTTATGGATGGTTGAGATGTTGACACGTGGCCAGAAAAGACAATGAGGATTACCTGAAAGCAAGGAAGAAGTCAGAAAGGGTAGCTGATGTTTACCTGCTATTGTCCGCTTATGAATTATGATTGGGCGGTGGGATTGTGGGAAAAGGAAGAAAAGAGGATAAAAAGAAGACAAAATTATTTTATAAATAAAGTAAATTATAAAAGTAGAATCGTTTTAAATCAATTAGTGCTGTTTGTGCCTCGTTATGCCACGTAAGCAGTACTTAATGAATTTTCATTATTCTAAATACAATCACAAATGTGGCTCTGATTCAGCAAATCAATTTACTTATGAAAATTATGAATTTCTAGTGACATAACATACACATGTTGCAATATGATTCGTAGCAAGATCTTGTAAATCTACCAAATATTTGTCAGCCAATTTATTCATTCTTAATGAAGATTATGGTGCATTGATTTAATTAATCTAAGAAGATTTGAGTGGATTTAAGTTAATTTGTTGAGATATACTTAACATGCCATGTCCAAAAGATGTCGAAGATCTGCAAGAGTTGACAATATCTTCCCATTTTTATAGCAAACCAAATCTAGTGAATTTGAAGCAATCTTCAAAATATTTTTAACTTAAAATGATAAAGACGGTTGCTAGAGCCATCAAAAACCCAGGAAGGAAATAATCCCAAAAATGATGCAACTGATGATGTATTATGGAAAATATCATTTTCAGAAGTTTAGTCAATCAAATTTCTTTGGCATGTTTTCCAAACCCAAAAGGTTGACAAGTCAAATGATTTTCACTAAGCATTGAAGAGTTGCAGAGGTCATACGTGTGAATTACATTAAGAGAGATCTTCATTCTTGAGAGAACTCTAGTGATAGCATTTGAAGAATACATGTTTGAGCAACTTTACACTAAAGTTCAAGGCATTTCATTGTTCATATCCTTAACATGAAAGTCTGCATGTTGGCCAAATGAGTCGCTAAGATCAAGTCCATTCACAACCACCAAATAAAGTGAACAAGTGAAGAACAATCACGAGAGGAGAGGAGGAGTCTCATTAATCAATGCCTGAAGTTGGGCCAAGAGGGATTTTTGGCAAAGCAGAGGCGAGGGAGATTGCTACCTAAGAAAGTTAGACTAGAAATGTGTCAACTAGCTGATCCCAAAGGGAGTTTTGGTAAGGCGAGTGACTGTTTGCTAGTTTTGACCAGTTTGTGCTAACAAGTGTTATATCATTGTTAGAAGAATTTTTTTAGGCAAGGCCCCAAAGACGTAGAAAGGTTATCTCCAAACTATGTAAACAAATCTTTGCTGTTCCTTTTAATTTTCCACTGTGTATGTAAATTTGTAGCAACTCATGATGCATCAAAACTTGCATCATAATCACCTAGACCAACTACTAAGTAGCATTAGAGCTTGGTCACTCTGGCGAGGCTTGTGATTCAAGCAAATGAGATTGAATAATTGGTTGATAGTATGAACACCAAGGAAAGAGCACCCATATCACATCGACCCATATTGAATGGGTTGAACTACTCATACTAGAAGGCCAAGATAAGAGCTTACATCAAATCACTGGACAAAAAGGCATGGATTGCCATAGAAGAAGGATAGACGCCACCCATGGAAGAAGTAGATAGCTGATTCATTAAGAAAGACATTGAACAATGGAGTCTTGGTGAAGATAGAGCTGCTCTTTGAAATAGTTGTGTGATTAATGCTATTTTTACCAGTGTTGATAAGGAGCAGTCAAGCCTATTACAACATACGATATAGCAAAGGAGACACAGGAGATCTTATATAATGTGCATGAAGGGACAAGCTTAGTACACATGTCCAAATTAAAGATTTTGGCTTCCTAATTTGAGAACCTTCGCATGATCAAAGATGAGATAGTAGTCGTGTTCAACTCGAAATTGAGAGATATAAAAAATCAAGCTTACCAGTTAGGGAAGAAATACCCAAAGACAAAGTTGTAGCAAAAGACAATGAGATCTCTGCTAGACCGGTTTGCACTAAAGGTCGTGCCATCGAAGAGGCACAAGATGTTGCATCATTGTAGCTAGATGAATTGATGGGATTAGTCTAGGCATACGAGATTAACTTCATGTAGGCCAAGAAGAAAAAAGAAATAGCACTGTAGTCATTTACATCCAACCAATATTCAAATGATGGAGGCAAGGACGAGGGCTTCATTGAAAGAGAGGACAAAGTTTCCTATGTGACCAAAAAAATTACAAAAATTCTAAGAAAATGCAAGACAGGTCCCAACACTGCCAATAATAGTAAAGGGAAAAATAAAGTATTCACTAAAGGTTAAAAGAGGATGCAGAAAATTGAAGTGCTAGAAGCAGGAAAGAGCATAAAATGTAGGGAATGTGAAGGATATGGGCACATACAGTTAGCATGCACCAACACCCAAAAGAAGCAAGAGAAATCCTTGACTACCATATGGAGTAATGATGGCTCTAAGGTTAGTAGTGAAGATGGTGATGGCCATACCCGCAACCATGTGGTGTTTAACTCCACCTCACAGAAAAATAAGGGTAATGGTGCAATTGATGTTATATCACACTCCGTAACATTTGATGTTTCAAATTCCAATAGTAGTGATAATGAAAAAGAATCCTATTATGAGCTACTTAGTATGAACTAGATATTAGTTAAGTTGTCAGCGACCTGCAACATCAACAAAAAGATAAGGATTAAAAATGAGATATCGTAGAAGGAGAGAGATGAGGCGTGTGCTTTCCATACTAAGTTGCTAGAAAATTTCCACTATTTAGAGATGTCCTACCGAAAGATACAACTTGAGGCTAAACAATCAGCTTCAACACTAACCAAGTTGGACACTCGAAAGGCAAAGTTGAAAGACATCCTAGCCATGGGCCATGCATCCAGAGACCATCATAGGATTAGATACACTAAAGAATGCAGTATGAGCAATTCAAGAAGTGAAAGAATGCATTTTGTGAAGGATAAGGTACATGTTACAAAAAATGTTCGAACATGATGTAAACTTGAGCCCACACAAGTTACAATATTGCCCAGAGTAAAGAAGTAGAAACAATCAGCTAAAGCAACCAAAAGGTTCTCTCTGTACTTATTGCCATTTTAATGGTCATTGCATTTCCTCATATTATAAATTGTTGAAGCACTTGATAAGAAAGACATGTCACTATCAAACAAATATTTTACAAATGAATATGGGTCAAGAAGCCTAAAAAAGAAGTTGAACTAGTGACAAAATCAATAGAACAAAATACTAGAAAAAGCTTAAAAGTGCCGCCAAATGTTCCAACCTAGGGTGGAACAATTATTGAGGATTTTAAAGATGATACCAAAATCCTTCGTTACTCATCCATAATTAGATGGATTCACCCTCCATAAGTTTTTGTTGGAAAAGTATTTAACAAGCAGAGGACAAGAGGTATCCAAAAGATTGACCACCTAAAGCTGGTAGGATATGACTATGGCTTACATAAAAGAAAGTAGTTGTGGTAGAATGTCAACCATAAAGGTGTTGATGAGCGCAATAGGTGTCCATCTACCTAAGTGAAGTGTTATCTGTCTTTATGGTCAATTCATTTTTTTTATACTATTTTTCTGTAAATAGTTTTTATATTCAGAAAATTCAAAAAATCATTGCTATTGGATGGTGCTAAATTCTTAGTGGCAAAAGTGGTTTACAAGGCTAAGGTGATGTTAAAGCCTAAATGTTGGAGTTTGAAGTGTGGGCTAAAGCTATCACTTCAACATTTTGTATCATTACTAAGAACAACCTTCACCTAATTCTCACAAAGATACCATACAAGCTTTAGAAAGGCAAATGATCGAATCCAAGTCAGATAGAATGATTTTCAAAGGAAATTCAACCACAAGTAGTTGGCATAAAGTATTCAATAAAAGGACAGATTCAGTGATAAAATCCATAAATTTATTGTTGATGACATTGAGCCCAAGAGGAAATTGACACAAGCTGAACCAAAATAGGAGGCAGATAAGAAAGAACTGGAGGTGCAAGAAACAAGAATTGATGTATTGATACAACAAATGATACCACATGTGGTGCAGCACCTAGCGATAATTCAGCTAATAAACTATAAATACCCAAAGCATCCAAATCAATCAGACAAAACTAAGCACCTGAAGTAGTTATTGGAAGCATAGTTGATGGAAGGAAATGACTTCAATGAGACTTTTCAACCTATTACAAAGTTGGAATCTATAAGAATGCTGCTGGTTGTAGTTTATAACTTGGACTTCAAGGTGTATCAAATGGATGTCAAGAGTGCTTTCTTGAATGGCTTTCTCAATGAAGAGGTCTACGTAGAGCAACTGAAAGGGTTCGACGATCCACATCTCCCAAACCATGTTTACAGGCTCAAAAAGGCATTGTATAGGCTGAAGCTGGCCCCTAGGGCGTGGTATAAAAGATTATCCCAATACTTGATACAACATGAGCATAAGTGAGGGGGAGCAAACAAGACCTTACTTCTAAAACAGATCAAGCACATAATAGTAGCTCAAGACTATATAGATGACATAGTATTTGGCTCTATATCAAATATCTTAGTGAATTTGTGTCCTTCATGCAAAATGAGTTCGAGATGAGTATGATGAGGAAACTCAAGTACTTCTTACTATTACAGGTTCAGCAATTCAAAAAAGTGATATTCATTTCACATTGCAAGTATGTGAAGAATCTAGTAAAGAAATTTGGACTAGAAAACTCATGCCATGCTAAGATACCACTTGCCACAAATCGTAAGTTAACCAAGGATGATGCAGGAAAACTAGTAGACCCGAGTCTTTATCGAAGCATGATAGAAGGACTTCTCTATTTTACTACAAGCAACCTGACGTTTGTCAAAGTGTGGGAGAATGTGCACGATACCAGACTAAACCCTAAGGGTCACATTTACTCAAAATAAAGCAAATAATCCACTGTGTCAATGGAACCTTAGAGTACGACATATGTTACAACAAATGTTATAACATGGAGTTGTTGGTTTACAGTGATGCTGACAAGGCAGGCTGCACTAATGGTTAGATAAGCACAACAAGCAGTTGTTTTTTCATGGGAACTAATCTAAGCACAACAAGCAGTTGTTTTTTCATGGGAACTAATCTAATCTCATGGTAGAGTAAAAAGTAGAACTGCATTTCATTATCAACTACCAAGGTGAGTACATAGCTACTAGAAGTTGCTATTCGCAACTGCTCAAGACGAAATAGATGATGGTGGATTATAGGGCAAAACAATGTGCTCTAGCAGTTTTATATGATAACATGAGTGCAATAAACATCTCCAAAAACCCCGTATAGCACTCTATGACAAAGCATATCAACATCTGTCATCACTTTATTTGATTTGGTGGAGAAAGAGGTTACTATGCTAAAACATATTACAATAGATCATCAGTCTGCTGACATATTCACAAAAGATCTTAATGCACCAAGGTTCGAGATGCTTTGGAGTTCCATAGGCGTATGCCTATACCAATAATTCTAATTTCCTATATGTTGCGGACTTCCTGTATATATTTTGTAAATATGTTACTCTTACTATTATTTTAATTTTCTACTAATATTTGAATATAAAGAATGATCAATTTTGGGCTGTTGGATTTTCTTAAAGGATGATGCTACCTAGACCGTTAGATTTCAAAAAAACTTAATGGTGATTAAATGGTGAAAAAGGCGCGAATCCAAGCGGATGTAGCAAGAAGGAAATTTTGAAAAATGCCAAAATTAATATAGAATCAAATCTTTCCATTTATTTTTTGATACTCAAAATTTTGTGTTAGGCCATGATGTAACCTTCCTTGTATCAAATGGTTGCCAAACGACTATGTGTGGAGGTATGCTCAAAGTTTTCAAATTCATAAACAAGCTAATCTCTCTCCCTTAGAATTCCTAAAGCATACTCCTTGAAAAAAAGAAAAGAAAAGAAAAGAAAAGATGAAAGTTCCTCCTCAAGCAACGATGTTAGAGCTAAAGCAGTCGATGAACCCATATCCCTGTGGTCTTCTAGAGTTGCCATGGTGGTCTACGAACCACCGATTGAGGCTACACCATTAGCCACCCTTCCACCAAATGTTCTCCATACAACAACCATAGCTAAAAAAGTGTAAGAAACAAGGGAGCTATTGTAGATATTCAAGAAACCGCAAAAGTCGCTCAAGAAACTATTCTAATCAATCTTGGAGAACCCAATGATCCATTATATGGAGGCACTGAGACAGGCAATAATGTATTGCAGTTTGTGACAAACATTCCTAAAGCTAATGATGATGCGCCTATTCAAGGCCAGACACCTATTGCTAAGAGATGACCAAAATAGTGCTTGATTTTAACAGCACCTCCTTCACAGTCTCTGCCTTCCAATCTAGAACTAAAGAGAACTAAAGGTGATGCCCCAGAGGTTGTGGACCAAGAACCTGAAGTGGAGCTCTAACAGCATGAACTCGAGCCTAAATGAATTTTTGTAGCTCGCACAGCATCGTTCAAATTCTACTACAAACAGGCCAACGGAATGGGAAATTTTCGTTAGTATAAATGAAGGGTTAACAGACAAGTTTTCACTGATGTCTATTTTTCTACAATTCTTGTTCAACTAGGCTTCACAGTATTGCATCATCTATTACTGCATATAATAGAGAGCTAGTCCATGAGTTCTACTATAACCTTGATAAGTTTATTCGCAAACATGACTTACCATTTCAATATCAGGTGTATATCTGTGGGCAAGTTGTTGAATTCTCTCTAAAAAGAATCATTAGTTTTCTTAGTTTGGCTAATCCAAGTTTTTCAACAATGTATTTAAGAGCTTCACACCAAGTCTTGATGTGATAGTTGGTGTAATTACAAGAGGCAAAGAAACTGAATGGCCAAAGGGTACAATAATGTTATCTACAAATCTTATGGTCAAATACTATCTGCTGTTTAGAGTGATTACTTGGAATATCATGCTAACCAGCAACTACTCTATTGTGACCAAAGAGGCTAGGATACTACTCTTCTGGTTGGGGCAAAGGCTGCCAATGAATCTGGGATGTGTGATCTTTGATAATGTTATATTACATGCTAACGCAAGAATTATGTTTGGGCATCTACCATAATAGGGGATTCAAAATCAACGCAATGAACTCTCTTCATGTTTTCCTTCAATGTGTTGTGCCTCAAAATTGTTCAAAACTAGTAAGATCAATGATCTCAAAGCAAGTACTGAAGGACCAACATGTAATATCCTAAAATTTTAGAGGCTTGATGGCAATATTTGCAAAATATTAACAAATAATATTAAAGAGGGAAATTCAATTATTATGATTTTGTTTTATTTAATAATTTGCCAAAAATAAGGATAAAGATATGCATAGGAAATTCTTACCATGCCCCAAGGAGGCCATAATCAGAGAGATTGTGGCTGATTTTGACCTAGAATCACAAAAATTTTTTGGGGAAAATTCTGCAAAAATTTGAGAGACCAAAAATTCGCTTTGTAGCCTGATTTCACCCCTACACACACACACACACTTGAAACCTAGAAGAAAAAAATATTTTCTGCACCCTAAACCTTCAAGCAGCCATCCAAAAGTGAAGAGGAGGAAGAGAGACAAATTTTAGACTCAAGAAACCCAAAAAGATATAGAAATTAAGGTGAGTTTTTGGTCCAAATCCTATAAAGTTCATGCACAATGCATAAGAATCCTTCTTCACGTGTTTAAGCACCTTAAGGCGTGATAAATCATAGGAAATAATTTTGAAACAGGAGACTAAGGCCTTAATTGTTTAATCATGAAGGAACACCTAATAAAATTTGCATATTGGAAAATATATCACATTTTGGCGAAATTTTAGATTTCTCATACGGATAAAGAGAGAACCCTTCAACATTAAATTTTTACCTTAAAAACATGAATTAAAGGCCTTTATAAACCTTAGAACACTTTTGCATACTGAAAAGAGAGACTAAAATTGGGTGCAAGAAGATTGGAAACCAAACTGGACGTCTGTGCATGGGTAAACTCAAGTCGCATCTGACATTCATGTTCGCACAGCTATGCATCGTGGTTACAATGTGATACCATGTAGTTGCAAGGAAAACCATGGGCAAATTCATGCACCATGCAATCAACACCGCAAGTGAGCGAGTGAGCATCACAACCATAACATGACCCTTTGCAATCACAAATAAGATCGCAAAAATTCCAGAATGCCTTGTAGTTGACCAGAACCTGTTTTTACGATTTTAATGCCCAATGTTATCATTTTGGGACCTAAACAAGCTGAATAAAAGTCAATTTGACCACTATAAATGGACAAAAGGGGAACAACATGTAAGGATGCATCAAAAGCATATAGGATTGAATTTTCATTGAACTAAGAACTGAAGAGGGTGTTGTTCTAACTTGAATAGGAGCTCAAGGGACAATAACCAGTAAAGTTTCAAAATACTAGAACTAGCAGCAAATAAGTGGATTTCACCTTGCCAATTTTTACAACTATTTTTGAATCTACTTTCAATACGAGATGCGATTTCTGCTATGTGCAAAATATTTTGCAACTATTTTCATATTGCAAATACTTGCTTGTCAACATGATTATTTTCTATAAAAAAGTATAAAGTGTTTTGCTTCTTGAAACCTGGATGTGAGTATTTGCAAGCTATTTTGAACTATTTTAATAAGATGTATGTGATGTATGAACTTATGCCTTTCTTGATTGGCCACCGACGATATTGTGGAATGAGTTTCGCGCTATTAATTGAGTGATAAATTGAGACTCATCCAATCGAGGTAGAAGTATTAGGGCCAACTACGGACAAAGTTGATATTTGACCCTACCAATTAGAAGTATAGATTAGAACACCTTCTAGTGGGGATTGAAGTACTAGGGCCCACGGAAAACATCGCCAATTGCATGTAACCCTCATTAGTCAAGAGTGTAAACCTTAGCCCTAATCAATGAGAAAATGACACGAAATCTATAAACTATGAGCAAGCAACCGAAAATGTGAAGAGTGTGACATGTCAAAATATGGTGTACATGAAATATGTTATGATATATATTTTCACTTCACGCTTTAAAACTGTATTTTAAGCAAATTTATTTTATTTTGTTACTCATGTTCGACGAAAAGAACAAGGCAGGTGGATTCCATTTATTGGGTGGCTCGTCACTCCCATATTACTTCACATCTTTTGTTGAAGATGCTAGCGAGAGCGATCGCACTTAGGATGGTAGAGAAAAGTGCATTAAAAGCTCTAGTGATTTCATTTAATTTTTCAAAAAATAAGACATGAACTTGTAATTGTTAGGTTACTTTAGTCTCCTCACAAACAAGATAATGAAACTGTAATAGAATAGCATTACTTTACTTTCTACTGCGAGATATTGGACACTTATATTGTAATAAATAAACTTTATGATTTAGCATGTTCTGATATATAAGTTGAAAAAATGAAAGAAATCTAAAAGGAAAGGACTTTCTAGTAAATTAACTTCGAAGACAAATATAGTTACAATCCTCCATTCCCACATTTTATATAGTATAGATAAACATGACCATGACAATGCAATGCCTCCTACATGAATATTATTGGTAGGAGTGGTGCCAGCACAAGCACGAGCGATGACATAGGCAGGATGATCAAATAGTGATTTTTTGATGTAATTATAAATATTTGTGGTGAAATGTTGGGATAGAACTTGGCTATAGCAACAAATGCGGACTTGTAATTGGAATTTCATCACATAAATAGGTGTTCAAATTTATTCACAACTCCAATATTTTCAAACTTGAGGAAGTCACCTGCTACCTTTGCCATTGATCTACAAGAAATTTTGTCCACATTTATAATCACGAGACAAGTAAAATGGTAATATAGTAGGACAGTTTGACCTCATTTTTCCAGCAAAGATGCATCCAACTTTAGGAAAAAAATACAAATCTGTTGTCCAAGTTTTAATAATTTGGGGTGTTTAGAATCTTACCTTCATAGTTGTGGACATGGTAAACTTAGTGCCACAGATATTTCTTCCTGCTTTAGGTAACCATTTAGATGCGCAGACTGTTGCTCAAAGTTCATTTTTATTGCCGCTGAATATGCAAAAGATATTCATTCAACAAAGTGAGATGCTTTCTTATTGCAATGGTTTTACGAACAGTGACTACCACAGTCACTTAAAAAGCAAAATATGGTCCAATTGTGTCATAAAAATGGCAGAAGAATATGCTTTGAAGTTGAATAATTTTATTACGTGTGTATATGGACAAACCCTAAAATAAATGTGTGTACAAATAAATTATATATAATATTATATTTCCTGACACATTATGAAATTGATACATGATATTGTTTCGACTCTTGTATGATATACAAAAATAAATACATGGACGATATACATAAAAATGATATGAACTTATTAATATATAATATTGGTGTCGAACAATTCTTTTAGGCAAGTATTTTAGAATACTTGCGTGACCACTTTGTAGTGGCAACAACAATAACGAGAAAGATGGTTGTGATAATGATGATGACAAGTTAGGAAACTTCAAGATGCGAAATAGTTAAGGATTGAAGTGAGACTCTCAAACATAAATGAACAAGAGTGCAAGACACGAACGTTGTTGACGCATAAATGAACTGATCAGCATTAGTTTATATTGTCTAGTTATGCTAGTCAAGGAGATATATTATGAATTTAATTTTTTAAAAATTGTTGTTTCTTTTATATTTAGTGGATTTTAATATGGATTCCCTAAATTAACATGCGAAAGTTATTATTTCATATAATTTTGAAATTTCAACTTTATCGTGGAGCCAAAAGTTGGAACAATAGAAAATCACTCAAACCGTACGTATTTCTATGTTGACGTCTTGAAAAATAATAATAATAACAATAGCAACAACAATAATAACATTAACAACATCAAAAGAATAATAATTAATTTATTAACAAACATCATCAAAGGAAGCAAATGTGCGAATCAAAATGCTTGTTAGATGATATGAGCGTGCGTGTGTGGGCGCGTAAGTATACTCGTGCACAAGTTGATTGGAAGCCAAAACGATGAGATGGTACAGATTCACCTCAAAAGCCATTGGGTCCCATAAATCATTGCTTTTCAATTGTTTCATAAAGTCGATTTTATTCAAAGTAGAGAAATTTGGATAAAATGCAGTCTCACCAAAATTGGAATCCCCTTTACGGTGTATCAATTTCACTGCTCAAAAGAGACGTGACAAATTTCCAAGAGGAAAAAATCTTTGGGGGCTAAATATGATGGTATTACAATCGTCACGCGGAAAAGTCTCTTAAGTACATGACTGAGTTTGTCCTATACATACATACTTACATTCATACATACATTCATACATATACACATATATATATATATATATATATATTCATGTGTGTGTGTGTGTGTGACACCTCTTTCCTTTTAATTTTTAGTTTTCCCTATATCCGTCAAATTAAAAATTTTAGATTGAAGGCGCATGTCCAATTCATGTTCTTGTCTCTCAAGTAATTATTTATTAAAAGTGGTTCTAAATTTCTTTTGTCATTGTTTTCATATTCAATAATTCAGCTTGGATTTTCAAGGGACTATTGGGGGCATTTACCACCGCAGGCCTCTATCTAGTTTCACTATTAGCGTGTAAATTTGTTAAATATTGTAACACAATAATAAGGTTATAAATGTAACGTAGAAAAAATAGGCGAGAGAAACAAATGCATGCATGTTTGTTTTATCTTTACTTTCATTTGGAATCACATGTTTTGTATTTTGTATCAAGAATGTATCGATATTTTGTATTAAAGAAAAAAAACATAGAACCGTAACTCTGCCGATGAAATAGGTCATAATTCATTTCGGTAGTGACATGAACATGTCCCTAATTCCTATCGGTAATCCTCAATATTTATCTATTTAGTAATTTTTCAATAATATAGTAAGTATTCACTATAAGAATTTTTTCTGGATTGGTACAACTTTTTAGAATAATTTTTCTCAAAAAAGCCATTCCAAATCAATTTAAAATGGCCTCAGAACGATTTTTATTCCATATCAAATACAAGCATTCCAACCAATTTGGAACAGTATTGAAAACACCGTTCCAAATTTTGGAACGGTTTGGTACGGCTTTGACAAAGCTATTCCAATTTAATGGAATGGTTCATAGATTCATACCAAACTTAGAGACAGTTCTTTTAAAGCCATTCCAAATTTTGACACAGCATTCTTAGTTCGTTCCAAATCCAAGCATGTTGAACAGTCTTTGGAACAACTTTGGCATGGAATTTTGGGACATATTTCTTCACCACGAAATTGGAATGAATTAGGATGATTATTTTAGAATGACTTTAGGACGAGTTGGCTGGAAATGATTTGGCGTGGTGTATCTAGAACAATTTTGGCATGACAAAATGTAAGAGAAATCAAAAACACGTATTTTGGAATAGCTTTAAGGTGATAGTATTTCAGACATAATTGGGATACACAAATTGGAACACCTTTGAGATGGCAAAAATTGGGACCAACTTGGTATGCCTATTTTGGCACAGTTTTGGAACATAATTTTTGAGATGAAATAGGGACGCAAACTTTGGGATTATTTTAGGACTGGCAAATATTAGGACAGAATTGACACACCTAGTTTGGGACGGTCTTGGGACAATTTTGGGATGAAAAGTTTGTGACAATTTTGGGATAGAATTTTTTGGGACAAAATTAACACTCCTACTTTGGCACGGTTTTGGGATGTTACTTTTTGGAACATAATTGGGACGAAAAGTTTGGGACAATTTTGGAACAAAATTGACGTGCAATTGGGACCCCATATTGGAATAGATTTGGCACAAGTTTATAGAGACGTAATGGGTACAGCATCATTTAGGACAACTCTGAAACAAAAAATGTTGCTTAGTATTATTCTAAAACAGATCTGGAAGAATTTTGGACAAATATTTTTTGACATATTTTTGGAACAAATTTAGGATGATTTTTTTTTTTTTTTTTTTGGTTTTCTATAAATAACCATGAAGCACTAGTTCCATTTAAGTACAAATATCAACCAATACCACTAGAAGAAGCTGAACCAATGCAAAAAAATAGAAAACCCAACAACTCATTTGACATTAAAATAAAATTCACAAAATGTAATGCAAAATATAGTAGAAATTCAAGTAATGTATAACAAAATAGATGAAATATTTTGAAAGAGAAGAATTTCAAGTGCAAGGACAACTAGTCGTTGAGATCGGGCCTATCCTCAACGTTCTTGGTATCAAAATCATCCACACTATCTACAGGGGTGTGTGATGTGCCAATTGGATCCAAAGACGATGGGTCGTGCATCCTATGCACCCAGTTCATGATAGCATCAAGTTTTGCTTCTATACACTTCCAATTTTCTTCAATTGTCTTTAATTTTTCTTCAGTCAAGTGCGATTTTTGCTCCATGACCTGAAGCTCTAGGATAGGGGACAAGGAGTAAGAGCAAGAACCTCTAGAAAACCGCCAATAGCACCTTAATTCTGAACACATGCACGGAAACCTTCCTTTCTTGAACCCACCAAGAGCGAACACCACTATGTTGCTACTACTAGAGCTAGAGGCACTTACGTTGTGCCATCAAACGTGTCTGGGTCCTAGGAATTTAAATCTTCTTGCATCTTTGCCATCATTTTCTACAAATTTGATTTCTCAAGCAATATTTGGTATATTCAAAAAGAAGTAACAAGCTAATGCAAAGAAGTGGGTGAATGGTTATACCCCTTATGGTTGCGCACGAGGGTAGGCCCAAGCACCTATGGCAATCTTCCACACTTTTGAGTAGAGCTCCTACAAGGTTGGTGGCCTACCCATTGAGGCCTCCTATCAAATTACGAAATACACAAAAAAAAATTAACGTGACATTTAATTTAGTAGTGATTGATGCCGTATATTCACATTGGGGAAAATTTGGGATACATCGCGGAACAAGAACTCACCATCTGTTCACTATGGGCACTCATAGAAATGGAGCCACCTCAATAAATAGTAGACACAGTGTCAGCATCAGCTTGTTTACTGGCCTTATTATTCTCGCATACAGCTAAGTAGGTGTTTTATGCCCATTGAGCTAACATTTTTTCCCGATTTTCTTGAGGGATCCATTTGACCTTCTTGTTAGAAATTCTTGCTCTATACAAGTGCTTCCTCAGTAGTTTGGACCATTTTTCTTGAAATTTTTTTCTATTGTCGTTCTGTCAACTGGGTTCCATAAAAACTCCACTTGGTGAGAACAAAATATCATTTAGTAGAATGTGAGCACGAGAAGCAATAATATGGCAGAAGTACTTGTACTTGTGTCCAAAGTTCACATTGCATATATTATATCATAAAGATGCCCTAAACCCAAACAAACGACATGATAGTACCCTTAAGACTTTCATCTTGAAAATACCAAAGCCCATTACATCAAAGAAGCTAAATCATTATTACATAGCACAATCACCAAAATTTATAAAATCGTACACATAAAAAAAAACTCCTCAACAATTCCAAAAATAACCATGTCAATAGAAATATCAAAAATTACAATTTATTAATGGCACAACTCTTCAAACTTAAAATAAGTCTCAATGCAGCTTCTTCACCAACCCTAAGTTAACTCATTCTCAAAATCCTCAACTACAAAATTAAAAAGAAAGTTTGTGAGCAAAAACACCCAATAAGGGATTATCTATTTTAGGAGATTTAAATAGTTCAAAATATTTATAAAAAAATTATTTCAATAAATTCTGCACATAAAAACATTTTTAGTAATATTTCATGAATTTTGTATGTAGTGAAAAATTCCTTTCAACATGACTTCATCAAGTAAACTGCTCATCAGTTCGGATGTATCATGTACAATTTTACAAAGTGAAACCCTAATATTTAACCCTGACTAAGGAGAGTTACATGCAACTAAATGGTCAAGCAATAAAAACCGGTAGTCACAACAACTCTAATTGAGAAGGTCATTTAAATATCAATCTTTTACCTCGATTGAAATTGTCATTTAATTCTTAATCTATTACCTTAGTGGACAAAATCACATGCAGCCGAATGGTCTTTCAACCAAATCAAGTGCCTTAATCTATAAACCTGAGTGAAAGGGTCGAGTTTTTTCCTGGCTAAAAGGCCCAAGTTTTCTATCCTGCTTGGGTGCATTGAAACTAATTTCACAACATTAGCGAACTTTCCAATGAGCATCATCACATACAATATTTTCATAAACATCAAAGTTCAACATAATTCAATACAAAGTATTTTTCATAATTGCATCATGATACTTGTTTACATCTGAAACATATTTAAGGAAAATTATTTTGGTTCAACATAAAATAAACTTAGTATAAGAGCATAAACATTTTCAATGAAAAATTTCATGGTAATTTGAAAGTCATAATTTCACAAATAATTATAAAAATAAGATTTGAATGGTTAGTACATCCACTAAGAAACTTTATCTTTACCATTTATCACCATTATCTTAATTGTCATTAATGCCCATTATATGAGCATGTCGATGCGATTACTTGAACAAAATTATCCATGTACGATGGAGGAACCTACAGTGGGGATAGAGAAGGGGGTTGAGTTTCCAAATCATGAAAAGGAGTGAGGATGGGTAAGTTTTGAGAACTTGTTCCCAGCCTCACAGATCCACTACATGAGCAATGTCCTTTTCTTCCTAAAGAGAGCCCATGTGTCAAAAGGATTGTCTCCAAAAGTTGCAGGAACATCGAGTGGGAATAGTGAGGGAAGTTGAGTTTCAGAATCATCAAAGAAAGGAGTTAGTATGGGTAAGTTCTAACAACTTGATCCCAAGATTTCGACCCCACATAGGCGCTGTCCCCTTCCTCCCAAATATGCGCCACGAGTCATACTCAAATCACAACAACAATAGTGAGGTAAGTTGCAACAAAACTTGAATAATTAACAAATAGGTAGGTTGAATAAATATACATCAATACATCATATGGTTCTCTATCTTTAAAGAAAGCTACTACCTAATATCCAACATTTGGAGGCACGGCATAAATATAGATAATAAAAATATGGACCCAAAGATGACAATAATTGAACCAACAATAAAAATGCATCAAGATTACTAAGGCAAAAACTAGACTGCAAACCCGTCCATACTAAAGACTGAAGCCATAAGAAAAATACATGTACCCTACACTAGCACATCTACATAAAATACTAGTAATCAATATTTTGCATGGTAACTGAAACATTGCTCGAAAGGCCAACTTTGTTACTCTTAAGAAAATGGAAAATTTCTACTTTGTATATGCCTAATTTTGTTCCAAACATGCATCCTATAAGTCCAACCTTGAACAAAATAGAGAGGAATTAGATGCTTTTTTTAAGACACAATTAATTTGGTACCTTGAAAATTGCTAGATAAGAGCACTAATGGAGATCTCTCGAAAATTGGAGCCTTCATGTGTGTCTAGGGAGCTTCCAAGCTTGGGAATGACGATGACGTTGAAGCTCAATATTGGAAGAGTGATTGCCCAGTCTTCTACGTGGTGGAAGAGATTGTCAAGCATGAGATTGACTATGATTTTGAGATGGATGAATGAAAAAAATACAAGGGGTTGTTTACATATGGATGAATCTAGAACAAATTTGACACAAACAATGGTTAAAAACCGTTCCAAATTCATTATCCTGTTCAGGTATATAAGAATGATGAGGATGATAGTGAATTTGAAAAATAGAGTGGCATGCCATCACTCATGCTCGCCCAGACGACGGGGACGACAACCACATTCAAAAACATAGCAATGGTCTTCATTTGGACACATAGAAGGACAGTGGGAACAAACTCAAATTGCATGCCGTTGAAGGCCTTCATCACAACGACACCCAAGACAACTGGGGCAAAACTCCAAGTTTCCATTGTCTTTCAACTTTGTCTTGACATCCAACACAATGCCAACTGCAAGGCTATACCTTTTCATTATCGTCGAAAACATCACAAAAACCACGATGACACCAAGAACAAAATTATTCACAGAATGGCATCATCCCAAGCATCTCAAGAAGTAACGCCCATGGCAAAACACTTGGTGTGTGTCATCCTCCTCGGCTACCTGGATGGACTCCACAACAATAGGAACAACACCTTAAATCTTCAACATCGAGCTCGCTCATCTCGATGTTAGGAGGCGATGTTAAGAATAATTGTGGACATCTTCTTGGCCATCGAAATGACAAATACAACAATGTAACTTTGTATTCATAAATAAAACAGACTTTCACATAACACAACCCACCCAACAAATGATGCAAGCACACACCTTTTCAAATCTGTCACCCACCCACACTAAAGATTATCATTTTCACTTCCACACATCCAGGCATGCCTTCTACTTTGTACACATAACAACAGTAGTCAATTTTTTGCCCTCAGTGGATGTGAAACATACATACTAAAGCTCTATTTTTCTTTTCTGTGTAGATTGTGAAAATTGATTGGAATTGTGATGTAATCTTAATGGTTAGTTGGTGATGGTGTCAATTAATCATGTTAAATTGTTTATGGCTTAACCTATGATCCATCTTGTGTAAATGCACAAATCTAAAGTTTCCCATATTAAGTGTCCAATTAAATGCATCATCAAACTCAAGCTTTGTTTTAGGAGAACAACCATCTTTCACTAAACTTGACCAAATTTGTGATGAATCATTTGCGTGTTTTTTTGGAGAAAAATCATCCTTGAGAAAATTAAGTGTTTGAATTATCATCATCATCATTATCATAATCCTCTTGAATCTTGATTTTCTTAATGATATATTTGATGGTATGATTTAGTTAACAAGTTGCCCAAAAAATGGATGGTTAGGTGATTTAGGTATTGTGCTATGCCTTACTGCAAGAATATATATGGGCTCCAAGTGATAAAAGCATTTCACCTATCAATAGTGCTATTTAAGTTCCGTAAATATATGCATATGTACATACATATTTATATATATATATATATATATATATATATAAAGCTAGCAAAAATGTAACCAAATCTTGGAACCAAAAAAGTCCATTATATGGATTCACACATTCTCCATTTTAAACCCCCCGTGGATCAAACTTCTAACTAACATACATTAATAACTTTTCAAAACAAGGAAAAACGGGAAACAAAACCACAATCCCAACAATATACATAAAGGAAGCATAACAAGCCAAAAATGAGCAAAATATCTTGTACAATGCCTTCCAACCTTGAACCTCTCTGAAGAAGCTATCGATATAGTGTTTTTGAGTGTTGAAATGGTGTAATGATGTGTGAACCGGAGATGGGCGTGACCTAGGTTGGGGAATAAGTTTACAAAATTGGGACGGCTTTGAAACAACTAGAGAACTAGTTCCAAAATTTGGCATGTCATCTAAAAACCATTCCAACTTCTAAAACAGTCATAAAAAGCCGTTCTAAATAATGGAATGACTTCTGAACTCGTTCCAACTTGTGGAATGGTCAACCATGTAATACCCAAAAATTTAAAAATTAATAGAACATTATTTTGAATGAAATTTTGTGAAATTATGATTGATTTATTTTTAATTTACTATTTTCTTTTTTTGGGGGGGGGTGAACATATAGGAAATTAAGAAAGAGGAGCATGGGAAGAGAATTTTGGCATTTTTAAATAATAGAATTTTACCACATGGTTTAATAATTGAGGAGGAAAATTTTCCACGCATTGGAGGCGAGAAATAGAGCTAAAAAACCTCCAAAAATTCGGATGAAAATGCCCCATAAAATCTGAAAATTGGAAATTTAACTATAAGGACCTAGAAAGTTAAGAAATTGGATACCATGCAACCCTCTAATAAAACCTAGATATAATATGAGTTTTAAAGGGTTGAAACCCTATTTTGAAGTAAGAAAAGAGAGACGGTCGTGCAGAAAGCTATGGTGAATTTTTTGACCTTCAAACACTTAGTTACCAAGTAATTTTCATGCCGAGTCACTTGTTTATTATACATACACATAAAACCATTAATTTCATGCGCATAATCACATGAAAACAGGAACTTTTAAGGAGTTATATGTGTTTGATGCTTGAGAATCAATTTTAAGGAGTGTGGGGATGTGTAGAAATCATAAGAAGTGCGCATTAGTGTATCGTACGAATAACTAAAAGGTATCCTTAAACCTTCAAAAATCGTGAATACACATAGATTATATTTTCTATAGGTTTCAATGCATAAAATCACACCTAAAGACCTTGAGAACAAGTGCAGAATCGAGTTTTGGGAATTGGAAAGAGAGGCATGGAAAAACCAATCGAACAATAATCTGCGCAAAAACCAGTGCACGATTGCTATTGCGATCCCAAAACACGATGGCACAGGCACAAGAAGGTTAGCCACAATCGCGAACCCAGGTACGGGAATTACAAAATGTCCCACAATCACAGGGTGCAGTTGCAAGCTCTGTTATCACAGCCGCGAAGCAACCCTTCGCGATCGCAAAACCGATCATGGAAATTCCAGTGTGCACTGCAGTTGAATGCCGTGAGTGCAAACCAAGATCCTGTGGTCGCAAACTTGGACGTTGAAGTCGCGAGTCCTGATTGCGAGCACTAGACTGATCTCACATTTTAAGAAATTTAAGCTGAATTTTATAATTTAGGGATCAAATTAGGTATAAACCCATAGTATGAGACATAATGGAATATGAGGAATAAAAATTAAGGGGGTTCAAGTAAATACAAATACGTAGGATGCATATAAAGCATTCACAGGCACAAGTTACAAGGCAAATCAAGTGCTAAAATGAGAATTGTATATGTGTTTGATTAGGAAATCAAAAGGCGATAGCTGAAGAAGTTGAAACCCAACAAAGCTAAGTAATATGTAAGTGGTTGCACCTTGCCGCTTTTATAACTACTTCTCTAAACTCACTTTGCTGTTGCAACAAAGTTTTCTATGGCGTGATGGATTTATGAATGTTTTCCTATTCTCTAGAACATGTATTTTACCTAAAGTTTATTGTAAAATTGAAAGGAATTTATTCTTTCTGAAAACCGAATATGAGCTCTTTGTAACAAATGGTTTTAACTAAGTATTTCATAGTTGAATACACATAACAAAAACATCATAGCTACTCATGTAATGCCAATGAGTGTAAAGACCAAGTTCCACCCTCGAATAATAGATTATGGTCTGCCTAATGGGGTGAAGACTGAGACCGATAATAGGTGAAGCTAATACTTGTCTTTACCGATCGGGTGATAATAGTGATAATAGATTGAGATGCCCCCTAAGTGAAATTGAAGCCTTAAGGCCACAGCGGCATAGCTGAATACAATGTAATCCTCCTTAGTCAAGTGAATATAGATTAAGGCTCTATTCAATAAAAAATGAACACACGTAGTATGCATAATTAGGAGTTGGCTAAAAAAGGAGAACATGTGAATTATGAGAAAGACAAAATGGAAAAAGTAATTGAGAATTCTCTCCTGCTATCTTTACGTGAGTGTATTCCTTTCATTACAAATTATTTCTCCTAAATTATGTATGTGTTTTATACAATTGTAATTTTGTAACTATTGTTTTCATGTTCACATCCTTTTAAAAAATAAACAGGCATGTATTATCATTTTCTAGACAAGTTATCGTTCACCACTATTAGCTGACATTTTGCAGAGGAAAAGATTGACAATGAACAAACCAAGGGATAATAAAACAAGGAAGAAAGCATTGCAATTGCTTTAGCCTAGTTCATTGATCTTATTTAATAGACATTTTGGAATGTAATAGTCAGATTCTTTACTTTCCGTTGTGTATTAGAGTTCAATGTATTATAGATATTACACTACTACTATCAATGATTGTTATTTTACATTATTAGATTAAATGCTCTGTTACACGATGGTTTGGAATTTGTTGCCGTAGTAAACAAATATTACCATGTCATGATCCCGATTTTAAAGCGGACAAAGTAAATCCATTCGAAATATTGAGACAACTTTGGAACACAACCAAAAATTTTGAACAAAATGCCAAACCTAATTGGTATTTCTCTTCTATCATAACCTGTTAGGTTTTGTCTCTTCTATCACCTAATATATTTTATTCTTTTTTTATTATTTTTTCCTATCACTCATTTAACTTTACTTTATCACTATTATTGATTTTTTTAAGATTTTTCGTCCAAACTATTACTATACTATTAAATTATACTTTAGATCTTTCAACTAACTATTTTTTCTTTTTTCGTATTAATCTATTAATATATAGCATTTATTTCTCTTCTCTTTTAACTTTTATATTTAATTTTTATTTTACAATATTATTCAATTATGAAAATTTTATTTTTATTAATTAAAATATAATAATTTTATAGTATATTATAATTAATAAAAATATTAAATTTATAAAAAATTTACATATGTAATGTTTATTTTTAATTTATATAAATTAAAATTAAAATTAAAAAAAATCATACTGCATTCCAAAAAGTACATTTTCAACCAAACAAATATATTGAAATGAATAATTTCATTCTAAATTAATGATTCTAAATCTAATTCTGATTCCCATTTCAATTCCAATATATGAACAAAACGTCACTTGAATCAATCCTAATACAGCCAACAATGGAAATCTCATCCCCTCACAATCCAAACAACAATTCACCGTTCAAAAGCTTATTTGGTAAATCGTGCATTGAACACTCCTCTCAAGCCATGTATAGAGCAAATGCGTTTAAAAGCATGCATGGCGAGGGACACTCAAACAATGTTTACGTGATCTTATAAATTCTTTAAAATATTTTATAAAGTAATTAAAAACTTATAAACTTTCTTCAAGTGTTTGATAATTATTTCAATAAAAAAAATTATAAACTTTAAAAATAAAATATTTTAAATTTATAAATTCTTTTAAAATAAATTTATTATTCTCAATTTTTTTAAACAAGTTATAAACAATTTTATTTTTTATATTAAAAATAATATAAATATCTTTAAATTACATTTGATTAATTTTTGTAGCTTATTTTTGAAATAATATCAATAAACTCCAACAATACCTTATAAACTTTTCCAAATAAATTTAGTCAAAATCCCTCTCAATGCACACCACCCTATTCTTTAATTTTTTTTAAAGCAAAAGCAACACCAGCCACAACCTAAAAAGTCCCAAGCCTTTATCAAATCTTTCTGCCTTTCTTGCTTCACTCAATTAGTTCCATTATCCTACATATGGATCATTTATCACTGTTCTATAGACAAAATCCCTAACCCCCTCCATACATGGTCTAATCCACAGAGGGGTGGAATCGATACCTGGAAGGTAGGATTAATGGTAACATGAAGCAATGGATGACATCAACGGGGATTGGGTATAACTGCAAAATCAATTGGGGCAACATTTCTCAGAAAATAATGACTAATGGGCATATAAGATAGGTATGAATGATAATTAAGATCGCAGAAATGATAATGGATTTACAAGATATACTGATTCTAGAACTCAAATTAGATAGGATATATAACCAGTCCAAAGTAACAGCGGCAATGTTATGATAAAATTCTGGTGGGAAGCGAGAAGTGGGGAAGCTGCAGAGGATTTTGGAGCAGCTCTACCAGCAACAGCAGGTGGAACAGCACGGCCATTAGGGTTTTGCCGTTGCTCGTTTGTTGGCAGAGGATTTGGCGATATATCACTTGGGGGTGGTGAGAGATGTACGGCACTACCATCGCCAATATCTTGACCTGGTACGACAATTCATATCCATAACAGCATCACCAGAAAGGTGCTAAAATTCATAGCAATATATCAGAAATATATATATATATATATATATATATATGTGGATACGTAGTTTGTTAAAAAAACTGACAGTAAGAAAGACGGTGAATATATACACAAAGAGCATATGGCAATGGCTTAATTGCAAAAATATTATAAAATAAATAGTAATTTATCAAAATATTGTAAATTAAGAAAATTTAAAAATTTATTATAAATCAAATTACAGAAAGTTGGTTTAAAAACACATGTTGCGTAGTAGGTTTCAAATCCATTTTCTAAACCTATGCCTCATTAATATGGTTTTGATTTTTGACTTTTGCTGTTGCAATGCCTTCATATGCATGCCTTGGGAGGGTATTTGCCGATAGTAGCAAGTAATCCCTCCCCCGCACCCTTTTGAGCCTTTTTTTCATAAATTTTTTATTATTAAAAAATTAAATTTTAAATTATTTGGCTAAATTATTTCATTAAGACCAAGCTTTCTTTATTTTTTTAAATTATTTTTTGATAGTTCAATTTGTGCATATTAAAAAACTGCACAAAACAATACACAAATTTTTTATATTTTTTTCCAATTGTAAATATATAATTAATTTAATAATTTTATCTTATTTGAAAATAAATATGCTATTTCTTACTTTTTTTCTTTTTACCTTATTAATATCTCTGAGTTTTTAAATTAAATGTCAACTAGCAATGAGGCAACTTAATTATTTACTATTAAAAATATAATTAAAAAATTAACAAGATTTTGAGTGAGTATGCAATTTATAAATATCTTTAAAAATAGAGATTTTGTTTCAAATTACTACTCTTAATAAACATAGATAAAATTGATTTTGAATAACTCAGTATTTAAAAAACATTTTATGCATTATGTAATACACATTGTTTTAATTTAAAATTTTCATGTATTGACAGCCTACTAAAGCTGAAGTATTTTACAATATACATACAAATATAAATACTACATTGTGGGAGGAGGGCCATTGGCAACCTTTAGAGCACTTGCACCCTAAGGCCACAGTCGCAACATGACATTAATAATATCGATGCATCAACAATTACTACTACCAATAATCTTAATATGCAGTATAAAAACTATTTCTAAGAATAGATTTTAAATCAATTTCCAATAGTTGGGAGTATAAAAAATTTTAAATATTTTCAATTTACAATATTTTGTGAACTATTACTTATTATATGATATTTATATAAATAAGTCATTTTATGTTGATTGTCTATAAGGAATAAAAAAATACCGATGTTTAGATAAAATAATGATATACTTTATTCAATTTAGTTATTAACATAAAATTTTGCATTGTTGAAGTATTTTTTATAATAATTAAATCATTAGTTCCCTGTAATCCCTGACAAAGTAGGACTATATGTTTGACAAATAGTGTTTAATTTTGCTAAATGGTGAGGAAAAAGGGCTTTCTCTATTTTATAAGTAATTAAATTCCAAAATAAACCAAAGCGAAAAGGGCTTATTTATATAAATATTATAAAATAAATAATAATTTATAAAAATTGTAAATTAAAAAATTAACACTTTTTAATAAACCAACCCTGGGTATTAATTTTAAAACATATTTCTCCAACATAGGTTTGTGCCGCACATTAAAAAAAATTAAAAGCTTTTTTTTTTTTGTGTGTATTATACTTTGATGCGGTGCTGCCAAGGCTCAGCAGCCTTCACACCATATACATTTTAGAAAATCAAGCTTTTCTTCTCTTTTAAGTAACACAGCAACCTTCACAGCAAAATGCCAGTACATGAAAATTATTTAAATAAAATAAAATATACCACAACACAAGAATATAAATATATAATATCAATTTTATTTGTATTTATGGTAGAAATTCTTTTAACAAAATATTAAATTGTTCAATTCATTTATATTAAAAATACTCAAAACGTTCAATGAAAAATAAAATTGATTTAGTTATATTAAGAATACGAAATTATGGTATATCTACTAAGTATTCTATTTTTATATTTATATTTAAACATTTGTACCAAGAAAATAAGGTGTAAAGTGAACTATTATTCAAAAGTAATGTGCAAGGTATTTAGACTCTTTTATTTATTTACAAAGACAAAATACACTAATGTCAATTCTTCAAATAAAAATCCTAAAATCTACTCAGTAAAAATTACATTAAAAATTATTTGATTATGGGAAGAAAACAAGACCTTATATTTTGAATATGTTGAGCTTAGAGTTTTTTAGAAATAAATATCAACTGCAGTAGAAAATAATGATGATGATGATGATGGTGGTGATGAAGATAAAATGAAATAAAATCTCAAACATTAAAATATTTTCATAAATAACCAACACATTCAAAATCATATAAATTTTATAATTTTTTATTTAACAATAATTTGCCTTATTGCCAGTTACCATTTACACTTAGAAACGCTAATAAAAGAAATTAAGTCAAAAAAGAAAAAAAAAAGAAATAGCATATTTATATTGAAATAATGTAAATTATTAACAAAATAAATACATATAATTTGAAAAAAATAAAAGAATTCTACTT
The DNA here is from genome assembly GCA_019155195.1 of Avicennia marina. Classification (NCBI taxonomy): domain Eukaryota; kingdom Viridiplantae; phylum Streptophyta; class Magnoliopsida; order Lamiales; family Acanthaceae; genus Avicennia; species Avicennia marina. Next base: position 10,221,253 of record CM032781.1, read on the forward strand.
TATTGCACAAATTTGTATAGAGTTTTCTAACAGCTTTTAGTAACACAAATTTCAATGGTTGCACAAACTTTAGGTATTAGAAACTATAATTTTAAACCAAGTAAAGCTTGATTTTGATAAAATAAATTAGCCAACTAAAATATCAATCAAACTTCAATTTTTGATTAAAGAAAATATTAAATTAAAAACACCAAAATAAAAGGTTGGCAAGGGATGTTACACACTGCGAGTGGGTATACCCTCCCAGACACCTATCAAGGAACTCAACAGCGAAAAAAGAACAAAAGGAAAAAAATGAAAAAAATAAAATCAATTCATCCTATCTCTCATGCTCCTGAGCAATGCTCAAAACCAATATTCAATAATTTAATCTATAATAAATTTTTAAATTATCTTAATCTGAAATATTTTTTAAAATTATTATTTATTTTATAATATATATACATATATATATATACACACAAACATAAGCCAATACAACAACGTCCCTTACCAGATAGAAAGATTAGTTGCATAGACATACAAACTATGTCTGGTGCTCTTTTTTGTCTCCCCAACTCCTCCCTCATTTAGCACTACACAACTCTCTTAACATAAAATTCAAGTTTGCTTTCCCCATTGCTTTGTAGAATTCCATTATTTTATTTTATAAACATGTGTTAATGAGTTGCTATACAATTTGTACTTTATTGGTTCAACAATCTCCACTTAATCCCCACTTTCAGTCTCAGCATTAGGCCAGTTAGCAGCAGAAGAATCACTACTTGCCAAAATGAAACAGGGCAAAATTAAATGTGCAAAATTTACTTACAATTGGAGGTGGACCAACCCAGCTTCGATTTTTCCCAATCAAAAACCATCCGATAACCCATCATGAAGTTCTCTGCACACAAAATTAAGGCACAATTGACCAAAAGGTAAAAGCGTTGTAATGTTGTCCCAGAGAGCAAGAAGCATAAGTACTACAATCGCAAGTAGAATATTTAGGATGTAAAAGACCAGTTCTTACGTCCAATGATGCCAATATCTCCGTCTGTACGTTGTATGCCCAAACAACGTAAGCCTCCCTGCATAAATAGCTCCTATTATAAAACACATATGGAAGAATATTCTCTTGCACCAAAATCGAAAAAAAAATATTTGAGAGACCAAGCAAGACAATTCAATAGCATTCCAATAACTACAGCACCAGAACAAGAGCCGAAGCAAACATAAGCATAAACAAGAAATAGTTTCCACAGCCTTGTATGGGATATACCATACGAAAGCTATTGATGCACAATTTCTTCATGGAAATGAATATTGAAGATTTGGGTAGGCCAACTTAAACGATTATTCCTAGCTAGAATTCAGTCTTTCCTGGACGAAATATTGAAGCTTTGAAAAAGAAATACAGCTCCAGTGACCATAGTCTTCATTTCTTGGGAACAATAGTTGGAGGTAAATTGGCAAAACCAATGCAAGTAATAACTAGTAGCAGGAGCAGAAACAGAGAGGAGAATCAATACTTGACAATCATTATGTTATTTAAAATGAATATAACAGCACGATATGAATATGTACCTGATCATCAGCAATGTGGAACATGGGATTTTCGACTTCAAAACTTTGATTCATTGAGAATACAAGTTTTATGCTGGGGATGTTCGGACCATTGAGTGATCTGTATCAGAATTTAGAAAAAATGTGACAATCAGCTCTAAGGAAAAAGAGCAAGCTAATAAAGCAAATGCTCAAAATATGCAGTTTCACCTGGCCTTGTAACAGTTCTCAAATCCTTGAGTGGTGATCTTTGTAGCATTAGCTTGTCTGTGAAACTGAACACACAAGATATATTAAAAACACAAGAACAAAAATCAAAAGGTTGAACAAAATAATCAATTGCAAGAATCATAAGTAACAACGAAGTGAACCTCAGAGACAGCTTGGTCATAGCTCTCACTGGGAAGATATGTGAACGACGACCCAGTATCAACTTGTGCTCTGTATCCAGTTTTCTTTAAGCAGTAACTCCCAACACAAATCACTTCCACTTCAACAATGGAGGCAATGCTACAAATCAAAACCAACTTGTCATGACAAAAAAATGCATGCATTGGCACCTGAATAGCATTAAATATTTTTGTATCTAAATGTAGTTGAGTTACAAGGTCACAAAATGAACACAATCCCAGCTCTAGCACAAAATTGGCAAAAGAAAGACCATAACATACCGTTTTTCAGTTAATGGTAAAAAAGAAGTAGATTTTTGAGATGCAGGCCCTTGGTCCCCAAAGAAGAATCTGCCTGAGTAGCTCTTGTCATAGCAAAATGAAAATGAATGTGGAACAAGTCCAGACTTCGCAAGCAAACTTGGAACAGAAATGTCCCCCAGTCCTAATCCCATAAGACCATCAGGAGCAATTCCATCCAAATACTCACCACTTTGTTTATTGCCACAGCTGTAATAAAGAGAAGAGATTAAAGCAAAATCTTTATGTGAAAGTGGGGAAAGAACATTGGTATCAATTAGCTAAAAACATACCCTATAATTACTGTGGCCTGGACAGAGCTTTGCTGTTTGTTTTCTCCAACTGAGACCAATTGCAAAAGATCCTCAAAAAGATATCCCGAGCTAGATGTATCTTCAGACAAATAATTGACAGTATAAGGGCAATGCCCCTTTGGAGTTTCACAACTAGGCCCCATTTCACATAGTTCATGGCTGCAAGGAACCTGCTTGCTACTGCTCGAATGGGACGGGCCATACTCCCCCAGTTTTTTATCCTGCATAGAAGATGCCCCAAACACAAGGGAGCACCTGCCAATCAATCACTGAAGAATTAACTGCTAAACACAGCACCCACCATCTAAATGTCCTTATATTGAGTCGACATATACACATGAAAAACATAAGGAATTGGGCAGAGATTTTAGTTTAGGACATTAGTTATATTTTTTGCCAAATTCTCAAACTCTTGATTTAGTTCAGATGTTCTGATTGAAGAAGGCATTGACCAAGGCTTCTCATTGATAACCTTTTTCAATAAATAACAATGGTTTAAGTATTTATCCAGCACACATGGCCAGGGCCTTCATTTACTGGGCAAGAAAGGAAGCAAATATGCTGTTCCCCCATGAAAAGCCAAGAACAAAGAACTGCAACAAAGCAGTTCTTATTGCTTATAGCAGTTCAGGTTCAGAATCATGACAAATTACAGGCAAATGGTAGTATACTCCTACTTGCGTTTGAAAGATTATATAGAAGTAGAATATAGTGTCACAAGATGTTCCAGAGGTCCCATCTATTATGTACGCCTATAACATTCCTGACGAAACTGCAAATAAGAGCAAATTTTGCGCACAGCATCCTAGCTGTAGAGCTCTCATGCCAAATCTCATACCCACACAAACCAGGTCCTTCAACATAGTATATTAGCGATCATAAACAAACTACATGATTTGACGCGGGAAACTTATAGCATACCAACATGTTATAGTAACTTAAAGACAGTGGGGCACACTCTTTACAATCACAAGGGACCCAAAATATATCACTTCCAGTATCCAAGGCTACGAGGAAAGAATTGTTTGGTGTTCCAATATCAATCCACATATAATGCAACCTGGAAACCAAACATCACAAACCATCAGCCAGCACACTTTAACAGAAGTAAAAGAGATAGACTAAAAATTACAGATTTGTAGGTTACTTTTTGCACATTCTTGATATATGCCGGCAATCTTGTTTCAAGATGCATTTCGTTTTTACAGAGTTACATAAGGAAAGCGAACAAGGATGAAGTAGAAGTAAAGAACGCAATGAACATAGTTCAACCAAAACAGAGCTTACCTCATATTTCAGTCAACTCATATAGCCGCTGCTGCTACTACCAAAGTGCTAACAGTCTTTCATTCTTTAAACTTAAAAGTAGAAGTAAAAAATGACTTTTGACTACTTCCACTAAGTTTTTCCTACATTCATTTGTAATAAAAGATAGTTTCTATCACAATCAAAGTTAAAAATATAAAGTTGATGAATTTACAATCCAGATTACATCACTGCTAAAAATACGCATTCAATTGCAGCAAATTGCTATGTATGTGCCTTAACAAATCATAAACAATTCAACAACAGAAATAGTGGCAACACAATGAAGGACCAAAATGCAGCCAATTTGGTTTTATACTGCATTAATAAGGCAACTGTAATCAGCCAAAAAATATGCACAGGTGTCTAAATTAAATTGCTAAAGTTCACAGCAAAAACATTTCTCTTAGTAAAAAAATAAACTGGATAACTATTAAAATGACATAATTTATGCAATTGCCAAAAAAGCAGCAATATCTGACATCAAAAGAAGGCATGTCTCTGTTTAAACATTCCTTGTACTACCTCAACAAATACCCCTGAATTACAAGTTATATGGGGACAGAGAAAAGCTGAAGAATTGAAAGGAATTGAAACCAGAAACTGCACTTCTATTTAGCTGATCAGTCCTTTTTCTGCGTATACTTTATAGTCTCACTTAAGTTATAGCATCTCTGATGAGATTTAACTGCTGTATCTAAATCAATTCAGCATCTCTTCAGCCAAGTTAATTATAAACCTTAATGCCTATATCATACTTTTCTCGACTGCCATCATTCACAATTTATCGTTTTTCCTCTTTCCCTCAGATTCCTTGCTGCATTAGATTTTATAGGAGTAGTCCTTCACAAATATGAAATTGCTTAATTTTTCAATCCTATGAAACATTGCAGTTCTCTCCAAAAAATAATAATAAATCAATCAAGCAATTCATTATAATAGTGAAATCCTTTCTTTTTTGCTTTATCAGACCAAAAAATGCTCAAATACTTGGTGAACCGGACATCTGAGATTCTATATTAGCCTTTAAATCAATGGCCCCTCCCCAAGCAGGCCCTCATGGTAAAAAAAACCACAATAACATACAAACATCCTGCACTTCAGCATTCACCGACCCATTTTTCCCCATCGCGACAAGCCAAAATTACAAAGCACATTGCTCCGGAGAAAAAAATCCGAAAGTACAAATTAAAAATATCAGAAAAAAAAAAGGAAAAAGAAAATAACTATTATGAGGAAGTAAAAGAAACAAAAGCCAAATAACACATACCAACCCATGTCATTGCCATAGTTAAAAGTCTGGCCGCCCTCGGAAGCAACCAGAGGCCGATTCTGAGCCCCGAGCCTCAGCCTTTGCCGCGTCAAATCATTCCCCAAAAGCACCCTCATGTGCCCGAAGCTCTTCTTCCCGGGCCACGACGTCGTTTTGTTGTTCCCACTTCCGGAAGCCAGTAAATTCTGGGCGTCGTCGGAGAACCTGTGAACCAGCCTCGCGGAGAAAATGGGCTTCCCTGCATAGCTGTCAATGGCGATGAAAAGCGCTAAAATTGCTCCCAAGAGATGGGGTTTTCCCATGGAGATTTTTTCTTTTTTATTTTTATTTTCTTAGGCGAAATGACAGAAGAAGAAATGCGGGTCGCCAGGCTCAAGAGTTTCCCTTCGCTTTTTGCGTAGTCGCACTCACAGGTCTCGCTGGGAGTGGGAAAGCAGAGTGGTTGAGGGGAGCAGAAGAGGTTTGGATTGATCTGCGTAAATGTGCTTACATGGGAGAGCTTTGGTAGCGAGGTGCCTCCTCCATTGAACACACATATATACACACACACACACTCGCTTTTTTAATTTTTTGAGTTCCCAAACTGCCCTCGTACTATTGTTAGAAGTCATCGTTGGAAAAGTACACATACGTACACACACTAGGAAATATACCATGTTCAATTATTTTTGAAAATAACTTTCACCTTTCGCCCAACTAAGTAAATTTTATACTATCAAGTATATTTTTTAAAAAAATATATAGTATTTTATAAAAAATTTATTTAAATTTAAATTTAAAATTTCACTATATTTTATTCTCTTATATGTATAACTAATTAATTATTTTTCAATTATTATTTTCATTCGTGATCAAATTAACACTTATATATACACAAATTTATGTATATTTTACACTTTAAAAACAAATCATTATTTTTATGTATTATCATATTTCTTAATTATTATCATGTATTTTATTAACATGTTCTGATCAATCAAATTTTTTAAGTATCACAATTTTACAACTAAATATATTACTTATCATAATACAATTCTCGTCAATCATCATTTTTCTACGAGACACCTCTCTCAAACATATGCATATAGGTGCACAATTATAAAAATGTATATGTAATTTTATTAATTATGAATAATATAGTAATATCAATAGTAAAAATAAAGTTATTCAACAATTCCATTATTCATATTAGACGAAACAAACAAATAAAGGAATTTGAAAAGAGATAAAATATGATAAAAATACAACAAGAAATTATTATTTAAGAGAAAAAATGAGAATATAAAAAGATGTAATAGGTGTTTTGATAAATTAAAAGTGGATAATTGAAGCTAACTATTGTCCATCCTTATAAAGTACTAGCTATGGAAGCACACTCCATATATACGCAAAAACTATAACATAAAGTATCCTTATTAAGTACAGGAATTTCATATAACTAAATTGTAATAAAAATGTGAATATAATGGGATTTGTTTTTCAAATTATGATAAGATCTATCTTTTTATCAAATTAAAGTTATGAGATATTGTACAATTAAAAAGTCTTATTTTCTTAATTACGACAGTATAGATTTAAAATATAAATAATAGTTAAATTAAAAATAAAAAAGATAGAAAGAATTTGAAAATATAGAAATGTTGAAAAAAAATACCAATATGAATAAAAAGTTAAAAGAAAAGTAATAAAGAAAATCATAGAATAAAATAAAACAATTTAAAACAAAATAGTAGTATAATTTTATATTATACAACTAAAGATATTATTTTCTTTATAGTATAATACTAGTAGTCAGGACACACTCATTGTGTGTGCAAAAAAATTAATATATACACGTACATGTATATAATGCATTTAATAAATGCAATAAAAAAAAGTTTTTGTTCTAGATAAAAAATAAAATTGAAGACAAAAAAATCTAATTAAATTTATTTCAACTCTCATGAATCAAACCAGCGCAAACATATCCGCATAACTTTTTATTATATAAACACACAATCTAGATTTTATGCACGTATGATATAATAATATTTGATGTTTATTGTAGAAAAATATTTATTATTATTTGTTGGGTGTAAATTTCAAATATTTTTGTGCTATGACACACTAATAAAGTCCTTGGATGGAATTAATTCCAATTTAATTCTATCCCTATTCCCTAATACTTCGTTACATTTTCTCAAAGAAGATGGAATGCACATAATTAATCGAAGTGATGATAGACCAATAGGAAAAATGCAAAATCTGATTACTAAATGCAAGCTCTGATGATTTGCCAGACAAAGAAAAAAATTCATTAGGCCAGGAAACCGTATAAACAAATTCAAAACCGTAATGCACTACTAAAGAAAGCAAACTTAAAAAAAAAAAAAACTAAAAATTTAGAAAATATAAGGAGAACAAACTTGATGATTTGAGTCACAAGAATGAAAAATAAGAAAAGAAGGAGAAATTTGGGAAAACAAAAGGTTATGGAATTCGAAAAAAAAAATTGAAGGAGAAATTACCTAGAAAAATCAGGAGACATAGGTATTAGGTTTAAAATTGAGAAGTCATGTAAATAATTGCAAAAAATAAAGCGAATGAAAGTGCAAATGGATAGTTTACAAGACTTCCCTGTGTTTGGGAGAATTAATAAATGTAAATGTATTTAAGCAACTTACAAATTAATACTTATTTTTATATTTTACAGTGGTTAAAGAGGTGGGATTATTTTTCTAAGTACACTTTTGACCACTAAAAAAAATACTCCAGATACTTAATACATATGAGTGTGTGTGTGTGTGTGTGTGTGTGATCCATTAAAATTTAAGCATATGAACGTATATTTGTGTGAGTACTTCTAACATGATCAGAGGTGTTGACAAAAATAAAAGTAAATAATTTGTGTAATAGAACGGCCATAATCTGAGATTGATTGATACGCTACTACGATTCAAAAAATCTTTCAATTGAAACAATTTGGATGGTTTATAAGAATTAAAAATAGCTCAACAAATTTAAGGAATCCAATTGAAATTTCATTAATCCCAACTGTAAGAATGGCAACACCTCGGAGTCTTGAGAAGACATAAAATAATATTTATATTAACCTTAACTCTTTAAGTTCATATGATCCAAATTATTTGAAAAGTTCAAACATATTAAAAGTTTAAGACAATTAAATAAAAAAAATATCAAAAAATAATATGAGTAGTCTTAGGCTCACTGTCAACTCCAACTTACGATCACATCAACTTCAAAAGATCTTCTTGTAATTCTGGTTAGAAAATTTTAATGCTCTAGTAAAAAGGATTTCAATGGGCATTTTGGAGCATTAGTGCAAAAAATATATGAAGAAATAGAATCTAAATTGAGAAATGAAGAATGGCAACCTAAAGAAATAATTTGAATTAATGTGCTACACATGAGTGAAGTCACAAGTAAAGGTCCAAGACCAATACGGATGATTGCGTAGAATTCGAGTTGAAATGTGAATAATTTCGTGTTAAATGCAAATTTTGCATGGAATGCATGTATTGCAGAGAGCAGAAGCATAATTAGGACATAAATTGTTGCTTAGTTGGACAAAATCCTGTCGCTTGGTTTTTTACAAGTTAACCAACTATGTTTGAACGAATTTTAGGAGTATATTACTTGCTTTCTGATAGGTTTATTTGATGGAGTGCTTGTAGATTCATAACTTCATGTTACAGTAGGGCAATTTCAAATTGTAAAGAGCCTACCATTGTCCACCATCCTTTTCCATCTTTCTTAGGGTTAAAAAAAAAAAAAAAAGAATAATAACATTTGATCAATTTGATCCATGTGTCCCATCTCCCTTTCTTAATTCAAGAATTATTAATCAACTAGGTTTCTAGATTTTGAATAAAGAGCCTACCCTTGTCCAGCATCTTGTGTGTTTTCATTTTAAAATACTAAGAAACACTGTTTTTATTTTCAAAAATACAAATCAAACCGTGCAACAAGCATATTACACCATAACACATTCAAAGCGTGTGTTCTTTGCTATGATTTTCTTTTACAACACAAAGCTAATTGCATATACGCTTCTTGACCGAATCTTGTTGCTAGTCAATTTAAAGAAAACATCTATTAAGGTCATCTTGAGTCCTCACACATTTAGGTTGGCTAATGAAAAGAGTCCTAATTGTGCATCCTAGTACAATTCAACATCAAGAAACCCTCTTTCTAGTGCTCTTGAATCCTCACTTGTAATGGGTTCCTCGTAACCATTCTTGGATGACTTTTAGTGCAATTATGGATCTAATTTTATGTCTTCAATGGTCCTTCCTAAGAATCTTCATCTTTCACCATTATCACCTAGGGTTCTTAAGTCTCCTAACTGAATACTGCCTCTTGGCTTGAGGTTTCTTGGAGTTTCATAACCCAGCAACAACTTCATTGTGGGGTCTTTGGACTCATAAAATTCATTCATCTATTTTGCGTTTGCTAGGGTTTTAATGATGATATCCCACATTCAATCAAACACAACCAATTCTTTATTTTAGATTTGTACATCCACCAAACACTTGTCAAATCTTGCATTATACAATGAATTTTTAAAAAAATATTCAAATGTTCAATTTTCATTATTGTTTTTGCATTTTTGGGGCTTAAAAAAATATTCTTGAGTTATTGATTCCAAAAGTACATTCTTCAACTAAGAAACATCTTAATTTAGAGGTCATCCAAAAAAAAGAAAAAAAAAGGTAAAACAAGGAAAAAGAGCTTGCAAAAATAAGAAAATAAAAACTATTTAAGAAAATCAAGAAAAAATCAAGGAAAATTCATGAAGAGGGAGAGAGAGAGAGAACCAAAAAGTTAAGAAATTTACGTGGCGTTTGGTTCACACATTGAAATCAGAATTGGATTTGGAATCATTCAACTCGAATTTGAAATAGAATTATTTATTCAAATACATTAGTTTGGTTGAAAAAGTATTCTTTAGAATTGAGATACGAAAAAATTTTTAATTTTAATCTTAATTTATATAAATTTAAAATAAACATTGCATATGTAAATTATTTATAAATTTAATATTTTTATTAATTCTAATATATTATAAAATTATTATATTTTAATAAATAAAAATAATATTTTCAAAATTAAATAATATTATAAAATAAATATAAATATAAAATTTCAAGGAGAAGAGGATATCAAAAAAATTAAATTTTATACAGTAATAGATAAATAAAAAATAAAAAATTGTTATTTTAAAGCTATAAAGCTTAATTTAATAGTATATAAGTAGTTTGAACAAAAAAATCTTTAAAAAATTAATAAAAGTGATAAAACAAAGTCAAATGAATGATAAGAAAAAAATTTTAAAAAAAAAAGAATAAAATATATTGGACAATTGAAGGGAAATAAAAAAAGTTTAAAAATAAACATAAGAGTAATATATTATGCAAAATGGAAAACATAGGAAAAAAATATTGAAAAAAGAACAAAATACATTAAAAAAGGAGAAAAACAAAAGTTTTTTATAAAGCTAATTTAATAATTTTACATTTAATTAAGCAAAGCATAGGCACCGTCTTTAATTATGTATAGTGCATGTATAATATTTATTAAATTAATGTAACTTATATATTTTAAATTAAATATATGAGAATCAAGCTCGAGTTTTCTCAAAACCCTCCACTTTAGTAAGAATTTGGCCATTCTAAATTTTTAAATTTAATTCCAAAATTTTGAATCCAATAATAGTAAACTAAATAATCACTTCTTGAATCCAATTCTATTCCAATACCTTTTTACCAAACGTCATGTTAGTATAGTCAATTCTTGCATTCGAGAACAATTGGATAACGGTTTAGCCTCTTCTTCTCTCCTAAATTATATTAGGGTTCATATCATATTCTACTTCAAATTCTTGTCATCTCTTACTTAAGGTTTTTGAATCTTATAGATTAAGTTTTGAGTATAATTGATCCATTATTTTACAATCACTCAATGTTCCATTTTAATCCTTTCCAATTTGACTTATGGTTATAAGTAGTCCAAATCAATTCTAGTGTTTAAAATTTCCCATTCTTTCTATTTGAAACTCATGTCTAAGTGTCCAATTCGAGTTTTCTCCAAGTTAGTCTATTTTTCCACAAGTTTCGTCAATTTTTGATTAGTTCTAGGTCATTGATTGATAAGTTTCACATGATGCTTTGACATGACATACAAAATTTTTTGAGTTTTTATGTGGATTCTCTTACTGAATCCTTATTATAATTTAGATATTGTTTGAATTCAATATTTTCAAAATTGGATTGATGGTCTAATTGAATGACATATTGGTTCACTAAATCACTAGTCTGACTAATTCAATCGAATCTAATAACCAGTCAACTCGACTTATAGCAACATATATATGTATGTGTGTGTATATATGATTTAATTAAAAGTTACAAAATTTATTGATAACACTTTAAAATTGTATAACTAGCGAGTAACAAAAATCAATGTAGTGTCATTATATGATTAATAAAACATATACTTAATTATTTGTTATGAAAGTTTAAATAAATTAAATATATAATAATTAATTTATTAGTTTCAAACTAATTGATTAAATAATTTATTTACTAAGTATAGATTAATTATTGATCATAAGAAGGCAAAAATATATGATAAATATTTTAAAACACAATTATAATAGAAATAAACTTCTTCCTTAAATTTTTTCCGTTCTTTCTTGATTTGTTTCCTTTTCCTTTTCCAATCATATCTATTATTTCATTGATCTAGTATTTTTATTTCCAACCCCATTCATTCCTTCCTTAAAAATGTAAAACAAACAAGTGAAAGATAAAAGGAAAATAAAAGAAATAATATAAAATATAAATAATTAAAAATGGTCAGTCCGAATTAGCCGGCCGGGTGGTTCCAAGTTAAACCGACTCAACCAGCTAGTCCAATCTAGGTTTAACAACATTGTTTTAGTCAGCATTAAAGTAGAGCTCTAATTGAATTCCAAGTCCATGCATATAAATGGATCTTTATTTTTACCATGAGTTTGAGAATAAAGTTTGGTATTTTTTTGAGATAAACACGAAAGTATTTTCTCTAGGATATTGTAATCCAATAATTGAGTTTTCTAGAGTAGATTTACTAAGTAGTTCGTGACATATTAATCAAAAGTGGTAATTTGATTATGACCTTCCCTTGTTTTAGTTCAACACTTAATCCTCACATTTGAGTCTTAAATTCTTAAGGTTCTACTAGTGTGGCTGGTGCTTGGTTTAAACCTTTTCCAAAATCACCTTAATTCCTTTCTTGAAAAACTTGGATTGAATAATGAATTCTCTCCCAATTCATAGCAGTATTTAATTTAATAAAATTGGCAAGGGAAGTTTTGTATGTGAATTAAATTATATAATTGCACAATTTTTAGTCTATAAATATTGCCCTTCATATTTTTTGTAGAAGTTCTATGTGATATTTGGAATTTTGGATATGATAAAATTACTTGTTAAATGCATATAACTTTCAAATTTATATGTTTGCTTAAAGTAAAAATATTATCCACATTTAAATTAATGTATCCCAAAAAATGAAATTTTTGTCTCGTATATACTGTAATTTGACAAAAATGTTATTTAATTTTTACAATTGGTAAAAATGTCCTGATTATGCCAAAATTTGACAATTTCGAGACTCAAAAGCCCTAATTTAGGTAAAACTTTGGATGCAAACCAGCATATATTAATACGTTGGCAATAGCAACCACACCTAGATAGATGTTGTGCAAAGAATAAACTCACTTCACACATTGGCACTAACATGTAGCATGATTGGAACAAATGATGCAAAATTAAATTGTATAAAAATATATAAAAATTCAAAAATTTCATTTTTTCAAAAATTATAAAAAAATTAAAAAATACAGAAAATAATTTTTGGAATATTTTTTAAAATATATTCAAACATACATAAAATATGTATTATAAATATATTCCCTAGTATAATGTATATGTTTTCATATAGATTATAAAATATACAATAATACACACGAATTTAAAATTTTTGAATTTTTGGAAAAACATAAAATTAAATATTTATGTTTTCTAAATGAATAAAATTATGTGTTATATTTCTTGAATATATATATATATATATATACTACAACAATACGAAATTATTTTTGAAAAATAAAAAAAAATTACTTTCTGAATATATTCCCTCAAAAATATATTTTATAAAATAAAAAGGTAAAATAGAAATTCAAACTTAAATATACTTAAAAAATAATAAGAATTTATATATTCTACCAATTATAAGAATAAAAAATTTAATATATATTTCTAAATATATTCACCAAAAATATAAAACTATGTTTTTCAATTCCAAATTTTTATTATAAAAACTATCCAAATTTTTATAAAAATATTCATATAAACATGTTTATAAAAATTTATTTATAGAATTTTTTAAATAATTATGTAAAATATAAAGTAAAACATTGCCATATATTTTGAAAATATATTCTGTAAAATTGAATAAAAAGAAATATTTTTGAAATTATAAAATATAAATTATGAATAATAAATTTAAAAATATTTTTAAAATTTTAAATATATTCTATAAAATTTATATTTCATATCGTTTATTTATATTTTTAAAAAAGTATATCGTTTATATTTTTAGATAATAAATTAAACGTTTTAAAAATATTTTTAATTTATTATTCGCAATTTATATTTTTTAATTTCAAAAATATATCTTTTTATATCGTTTACAGAAGATATTTTCAAAATATATGTCAACATTTTGTTTTATATTTAACAAAATCATTCAAACAACTACTTTATTTTTATAAATAATTTTTTATAAACATGTTTATATGAATGTTTTTATCAAAATTTGGATAATTTAAAATTAAAATTTGAATTAGAAAACATCATTTTATATTTTTGGTTAATATATTTAGAAATACATTAAGTTTTTTATTCTTATAATTGGTAGAATATATAAATTCTTATTATTTTTAATTATATTTAAGTTCTGAATTTCTATTTTACTTTTATATTTTATAAAATATATTTTTAGTGAAAATATTTTGAAAATATAATTTTATTTTTTATTTTTGTTTTCTAAAAATAAATTCATATTGTTGTAACATATGTATATATATTCAAGAAATATAACACATTTTTTATTCATTTAGAAAATATAAATCTTTAATTTTATGTTTTGCCAAATATTCAAATTTTTAAATTTGCATGTTTTGTTATATATTTGAATCTAGATACAAACATATATGTTATATTTTTAGGGAATATATTTATAATATATATTTAATGTATGGTTGAATATATTTTTAAAAATATTTTTAAAATTATTTTCTATCTTTTTAGTCTTTTATTATTTTTTATAACTTTTGGAAAATATGAAAATTTTAAATTCTTTTTATAAAATTTAATAGAGCATCATTTGTCCCAATTATCCAGCCATGTCAATGGCAATGTGTCAAATAGCTTTATTCTTTACACATCATCAATTCTCGTCTGCAGCAGCTAGCGTGCTACTAAAGGTCACGTCCAAATTAGGATTTAGATTTCCAAAATTGTTAATTTTTGCCAAAATGAGGATATTGCCAACTGTAAAAATTAAGAGACATTTTTGTCAAACTGCAATATATATATATATATAAGACAAAAATTGTATTTAATCCTTAATATATCTCCTCTTATATAAGTTATATAATATCTGTTTCGATTATCAAGATCTAAAATTCTGTTCCATAAAATTTATTAATTTTGACAGTTAGCTATGATTTGTGAAAATATTGGAAACATTACATTTATCCCTATGTCATCTATTAAACATGAAGGTAGCATTATAAGGTAAGTTTTAGCACAGCATATTATGCATAAAAAATTGTGCCATAGAATTCATTGCACTGTGTTGTTAATTCCCTCTTTTCTGGTTTCATTTGCTGTATGAATTATTTTATTATAGGTAAATTTTCTTGATTTTATAACTAAATAATTATCTTTAAGGAAGAATAGTTGAAAATGCCAACTAATTTTATCCATATAATTATTGTGAGGATAAGAAAATTACACTAAGTGCCATGCACCTTACAAGGAATAAAGTGGACTAAATGAACAAGATGAATAATATCTTAAATGATATCTAGAACGAAAGTGTTTCTAATTTAACTATTTTATCTGATATAATTCACTCTTTTATATATATATACATATTCAGAAAGGATCGTATTGGCTTCATTCACTACATAGGCATGTAACTTAAATGACATTGAAAGAGCCAATAGCCATTGGTTCTGGATGTGCTTTATTGATTTCGGCACTAAATATCATCTTATTTCTTCTTGCTCTATACTTAGAGATGGCAATATATATATATATATATATATTTACTTAACTAATATAGGAGTTGGGATAAGAGAAGTTCCCTTATCCTAAATACACTATATTTTTAAGGAAATATAATGTACAATATGAAATTATATAATTATTTAAATTTTACATTCTTATATTCTTTAATCTTTTCTTTTTCCTTTTCTTTGATTTTTATTTATACTATATCTCAAAATTTTCTCTTTAAAAATTCTTTTAATTTTTATAGTTAAATGATTTTGTACATTAAATATAAAATAATATTATTTTTATTATTTAAAATATTTTTATTATTTTTAATAATGCTAGTTTTATTAAATAATGTTTTTTTTATAATTTTGTAAATAATACCACACATACAAAAAAGTATGCAAACGAATAAGTTACAAACTAGCATTTAGTAATTTATAAGGTTTAGTAATTAATTTTTTATATTGTTTTATACGCGATTAATTTGAAAATTAGTTAATTTAAACTATTGTTTGATCATGGTAATATAAAAAAATATTTGCTCTTAAATTTTAATGTTTTTTTATATCAACCATATAACAACTTCTCATAGTTATTATTATTATTATCAAATTAATCAATATCTCTTAATTTTAATAATAAAATCAAGTATATCAAAATTTCATCTTTTGAAATTTTAATTTTTAAACAAAATTAAGTATTTTTCTCCTCCCAATAAAGCACCCGTTGGGGGGAATATTTGGTGACTAGACGGGGAGACGAGAGAGTGATCCCCACCCCGCGTCCTCCCCATTGCATCCCTATCCCTACTCACTCAAGGTTTCCAACAAATAAAATAAAGACATAACATAAAATGCTTATGCTTTGTCGAAGGTTAGCATCCAATGTAAAAGATATGTCCTAAAATAAAGAATTAGTGGAATATGTATACACATATATCAATGACTTGTACTAAAAAAATATATAAATTTTCTAACATCTATACCGTATGGCTAAAATACACAGAGATAATAAAATATAAGAAGTATAGTGTTATTGTGTGCGAGGACGTAGAGTGGACAGAATCAAGGGAACTTCGAGCATTGTACTGAGAGTTGGGAGTGTACGAGAATATATTATCGATCGATGATCCTATTTCATCAAGTACTTAGTAGCAAATTCTTATGTTCCTTTCATCACGACCCCATGATCATGATATGTCTGAACAAATATTTGAATGACAATCCTAAAGATTTCGATATTGATGTCAATGATGATGTTAATTATAGTGACAGTATGGACTACGACATTTATGTGGCGTAGAATCGCTAACTATAATGAATATACTAATTATGGATATGATGGTGTGAGAAGATCAATAATGTATCATCCTTCGGTTAGAATGGGTAAAAGCAACGTCTCCTTAGATAACACGGACTCCAAATATTTATGATTCGATGAGAATGAGTATTTACTTATCCCTCAGTCTCAGCCATCTATTTGAAGCTTGAGCATTTTGAATTATAATTTAACTTCTATGAAAAAATTAATTGATGCTATGTTTGGATATCAATTTTGGTAGGGGAGAGATCAAAAAGTTTAAAAACAATATTGTAAATGTACGACAAAATAAACAAAAAATATTATTTTGATGAATAGTGTATTTAAATATAATTATTTTAATAAAAAAAATTGATAAAAATGTTCATCCAAAACATGGACAAGTGTTTTGAAATATTGAGTTCTGGTGCCTGCGAAGCATCCAATGTAAATCAACGAATCAGCCACGATGATGTGAATGTATCAATGCGTCGCGTCATGACCAGAAACAAGGACAGAAGAACCTGAAAAGGCGGAGCACAGGTGTTAACGTGCGCGAGGACGTAGGGTAGACTAATGTCGGCGAAAAGCAAGTCCCGTGATTGTGGCGACGTCGCATTGGACACTTTATAATTAAAAATTAATTAATTAAAAACCAAAATCTGATTACAGCTAAATCCATGATCAAGATGGAGGGCGAGATGTTCGAGGTCGCCAGTCACGCCGAGCATTTTGCGCTTTCTTTGTACTTTTTAAATTTTTACGTGGATTTTTAGTTTGAGAGGATTGCGTAGGAATAAAAAATATATATATATATAAATTTTTAAAAATATAATAATTAAATATATATTTTTAGTAATTAAAATTATAAAATAAATTATTCTAATACTTTTTTTTTATACAGACGTATACTATGTTATTAAATATATGCTATATACGAAAAATTGCACGATCTAAACGCGTATAAATTAATTTATAAATTATAAAATTATTTTATTTTAATTAATAAAAATAATGATTAATTAAATTGAGAAAAATTAAAAGAATATAAAAATAAAAAATGAGTGAAAATTTATTTATATAAAATGTAAATTAGATGAAAAGAGAAAAAGTAATAGAAGAAATAATAAAAAAATTTGACATAAGGATAGGTGTGAAGATTTATTTAATAAAATAATAAATTTTTATTAAAATAATAATATAGTATAGATTATTAAAGTTTTTGGATACTTTATAAATTTAGATACATTCCTCTATTCAACTTAATCTATATTATTAATAGTTCAGTTTTAACATAGTTATACTAAGTAAGTTTATAAAATAGATATATTCCTATCCAATTTAATAATAACAAAATTGTCTTTAGTATTAATATTTTTCTTTTTAAATCAAAATATTTTTTACCTGAGTATAAAATAAATATTTAAATAAATTAATTTATACTATAAATAAAATAGATTAAGTAATTATTTTTATTTTTATATTATATCAATTTAAGCATACACGTAGAATATGCCAGAATTACTAATACGTGTGTGTGTGATAATAACAATAGTAATTCACTTTTTATCGATATATTTAGCACGATTAATTAATTTTTGAAGTATATTTAGAAGTAAGACAACGATTAACATATTGCAGCAACCTTATCCTTTCTTCTAATGAACTCTCAAAAATTAGTTTTAGAAATTATTATATAACAATTCGAAAGCATAATATAAATATTTTCTTTTCAATTCATCTAATTTTTTTTAATCAAATCACAGTACAATGAAGGATTTCTTTGTAAGTGTTTCATAATACAAAGGGAAAATGATACAATTATCTTTATTTTAAATTCTTATATAGTTTATATTTTTCTCTCTTTTCTTTTAATTTCTAATTTTTATTTGTATTTTCTCTGGAAATTTTGCTTTTTCCAAACGCTTTTAATCTTTTTTAATTATTTTTTGCTTTAGATATTCTTTATATTTTTATTTTAAATTTATTAAAATATAATAATTTTCTGATTATATATAAATTCTAGCTAGCGCGCATATGTATATCGTCCTGCTTCGTAGATATGATGATTATGCATATGGGTTGATTGATATTAGATAAATTAATGATGAAAAAGATTTTGCTATTATAAAGAAGCATTAGGAGGAGCCACGTCAGAGGGAATTGCATGTTACTATCATGAAACTGCTTTTTGACCCACATTGAGTGGGTGCGTTTAATATAATCATTTCTCACGAATGTGTTTGTCATTAATCAACTTTTCTCTAACTATATTATGACTTTTGCATGCAATTGTTTCTATCTGTCTATTATCATTTTTCCCACATTCCTCTTCTCAATATGATTCTGAAATTGAAATACAAGACAATAAGACTGCGAGGGGTTAGATGAGTAAATTTCAAAAATAATGTTTTTGAGATGAAAGTAATAAATAAAAAGTTACATAACTATATTTTTAGATATGATATCTGAAAATGTTGTTTTATATATGATTAGATGGTGTTTTAATGATCAAATATAATTATCATGGTAATGTGTTAGATTATTATTTGTTGAGAGATGTGTTGATATGACAATGAATATTATTATTATTATTATTGCATGGAAGAGAAAGCTGGATAATGACCAATTTTGTGGCAGGAAATAAAATAGAAAAAAATGACAATTTGTGAAAGAAAATGAAAGATGTATTTTATTTATTTATTTTTGTCTGGAAGATATTATAAAGATATAGGTATATGAGTTAAATTTAAAAGAAAAAAACAATCTTAACATGAGAAAATGAGTTGAGGTTCACAAATATCAAGAAGTAAAGAGGAATGGGTTTTCAAGGGAAAGATTTTCTTGAATCTCCCTCGAAATTTAATTTTCTAAGAAATTTCCTAGTGGAAATATTTACAAATTTCCATATTGCAGTCGGGGTTTCGGAACTAAATACTAGTTTCATAGTTGGTATAATTAGGCGTATCTCTCCTCATTTTTTGCATCTCATTTTACTCTACAGTCATTGCAACTTGGCCGAACTCAACATGCTAATGCCACATTGTACCATGTGTTTATGAGTTATCATTATTCTTAACATAATTTATTAATGTGACGCGAACATGACAAATTAATTACACAAGAAAATTCAATATTTTTAGTAACACGTGACAAATTCTGTCATAATATCCGTCAAATTCTACTGGATCGTTCAGATGATTTCTTCCTTCTAAATGGAGATTATTTTGTGTTGTTTTTAAATAGAGATCATTTTGTATTGATGTTACTTAATTAATATGATATGGAAATATTTAATTAAATCAGATTGGTTCTGGTCAACTTACTCTAAAAAGAAGAGATGAAGAATCATAGAGTTAATCAAATCTTGACCTTATTATATTTGATCATATATGGTTGATCTTGGTATGCTATCTATAAGATTTTTGGTTCCTTATGGTTGGGTAAGTCTTTTGAAGATCACAAGAATATTAAGAAGGAAAAATGCTGAAAATGTCGGATAACGTGTTGCAATATGCAAAGAAACATTTTTTGATATTTTCATATCAATCAGCGGGATTTTTTGGAAGAAGCTTCCCAACCTAAAAGGTTGACTAAGCTAGATGTTTTCATTAAGAAAAATAAGAGAAAAGAAAAGAAAAAGGGCAACAAAAAAGGATTGTGTGAAACACATCTTTGAGTGACTTCCTTCAAGGAATAACTCTATAGATTGCTAAAAAGGACTCATGTTCGCGTGTTCTTTATACAAGGAATTCAAAGTGATTTTTACCGTTCACATCATTGAGAAAGAAAGTATAAAAGTCTAATGCAATTCAAGTTCCGTATATCCATTAAATCAAATCATTGAAGAACATCTTCAAGAGGAGGATAAGTGAAGACTACTCTCAAGAGGAGAAGATTTGCCAACCAATGTTAGGAGTTGGGGCAAAAGGGAGTTTTGACAAAGTGGAGACAAGAAAATTTGCTACCGAGGAGAGTTAGACTAAAAACACGTCAATCAGTTGATACCAAAAGAAATTTTGATAAGGCGAGTACGTTTTTGTACTGGTGTTGACTAGGTGTTATAACATTGATTGTAACAAGTTATAAATAATTTTTTTGAGTGAGGTCCAGTAGATATAGGAAGGTTATTTCCAAACTATGTGAACAAATTTTAATAGTTACTTTAATTTGTAATGGGTGTGTGAACTTGTATTAATGCATGTTACAACACAACTTGTAATATAACCATACAAACCAACTAACGCAACATATCTGGATTTTTGAAGAAGATGGAGCACAATAGTCCTTTATCCCAGTAGCACTTCATTGTTGTGTTACCTTCTCATGTGAGTCCACCATCGTGAGAATCAATTGTTGGCTACACTGATCATCCAATGAGTCCAACAATAATTCTAAGCTCTAAAAAGGGACAACTTACACGACAAACCCACGACCCACTAGTGCTGATGAAGAAGTTGGGCCACCCGTTAAAGCATTGATGAGGGAAAACACACTGCTTGTTGAAACAGAGATTCACACTAGGGAAAATTTTGAAGGTGAACTTGTTAGAATAGGAAAAATAGAGACAAAGGAATAAATTGACCTAACTATTTCCTCTCATGTAGTTAGGCTTTAAATTTCCCCACCTACTTTAAAAGTTGAATCATTCCATGGAAGGCGAAAACACTTCAAGAAGCACTATCGCTTGCTAAGGCAAAGTGGCCAAAGTTTAACAAAATTCTCTTCAAAATTGATTAACAAATACATGAGTTGGCCTGTCACTCGCTGTGTTGCAACATGTTGAGAGGATTTCTCTCCCAACTTGGATGAAATCATTAGGAATTTGACTGGAACAAGGTTGGATAAGTGGCCAAAAACTCTATTCTTCTTTACTTCATGTTGACAGTGAAGTACTTTTTATTGTATAGGGTGGCTATTTTCATTTAGCTAGTCTTACAGGCCATATGTATTGTTATATTGGCGCGTTTTAAAAGTTTGGATAAGTTCTAAGTGTTTACTTTGGTAAAGACCTTTCTATATGTTTTAAATATAAAAAATCCATATATCCCTATATTTGAGTACAGTAAATGGGGGTCAAGTTTCAAAATGAATAAATCTTAAAGAAAAAATAAAAAGACAAAATTTAATTTTTTAAATGGCATAAAAAGTATAGTTTATACATATGAATCAAAAATTTTAGAGTTAAAAAATGTTCGTAATCTATCAAATAAATAATTTTCAAAATAAATAATATCCTATGTTTTAATTACATAAATTATCTTTACCAGTACAATGGCAACAATGTATCTGATAAAATCAAAAATTAGTTATTTGTTATGCACAATTTTTTCATAGAAAGTCGTAATATTAGATAATGTCCATACATCGTTGTATCCAAGCTCAATTAACAGTGCATGTTTTTAATCTCACACACACACACACATACATATTATCAAGTTTTTTAATACTTTTTTAATGGCTGTTCTAGTTTTACTTTTTACTATTTAAATGGCCAAAGAACATATATCAAGATATTATACTATTGGAAAATGAGAGAGTAATAAGTACATTAATTTTATTAATTTTGACGAATATAAACTCTTTTGACAATTCTTTACATGGAGCACACTTCTATTTTTTCCTTAAAAAATGCTAGGATGAAAATTATCTTCAAAAGAGTGACATTCTGCTATCCGTATTATATTTTATTTTAGATTCTATCTTATAAATAATAGTAATAAATACACACAATTAAAATGTAAGTGTCTATTTTAGTCAATAATTTGTGTGCATTTTTTTTATAAATGTATGATAAAATACAATATTATGACAGAAATTCATATTGAAAATTATGCAAACATTGTAGTCTTTATCTAATGTATTTTTGTTCACTACAAAACAATCTTCAAAAGTATTGTACGCTGACAAGCTCATTCTGATTTTGGACACAATACATTGGAATCAAAGGAAGACAATCATCAAGCACCCAATATCCATCAAATCTCGTTTAACAGTGGCTGCATATGTTGGAACAAGTGGCCCAATCTTGATATTTTCTAAATGAATAAAAAATGTGTTATATTTCTTGAATATATATACATATATTACAACAATATGAATTTATTTTTAGAAAACAAAAATAAAAAATAAAATTATATTTTCAAAATATTTTCACTAAAAATATTTTTTATAAAATATAAAAGTAAAATAGAAATTCAGAACTTAAATATAATGAAAAATAATAAGAATTTATATATTCTACCAATTATAAGAATAAAAAACTTAATGTATTTCTAAATATATTAACCAAAAATATAAAATGATGTTTTCTAATTCAGATTTTAATTTTAAATTATCCAAATTTTGATATAAACATTCATATAAACATGTTTATAAAAACTTATTTATAAAAATAAAGTAGTTGTTTGAATGATTTTGTTAAATATAAAACAAAATGTTGACATATATTTTGAAAATATCTTCTGTAAACAATATAAAAAGATATATTTTTGAAATTAAAAAATATAAATTGCGAATAATAAATTTAAAATATTTTTAAAACGTTTAATATATTATCTAAAAATATAAACGATATACTTTTATAAAAATATAAATAAACGATATGAAATATAAATTTTATAGAATATATTTAAAATTTTAAAAATATTTTTAAATTTATTATTCATAATTTATATTTTATAATTTCAAAAATATTTCTTTTTATTCAATTTTATAGAAGATATTTTCAAAATATATGGCAATGTTTTACTTTATATTTTACATAATTATTTAAAAAATTCTATAAATAAATTTTTATAAACATGTTTATATGAATATTTTTATAAAAATTTGGAATTGAAAAACATAGTTTTATATTTTTGGTGAATATATTTAGAAATATATATTAAATTTTTTATTCTTATAATTGGTAGAATATATAAATTCTTATTATTTTTTAAGTATATTTAAGTTTGAATTTCTATTTTACCTTTTTATTTTATAAAATATATTTTTGAGGGAATATATTCAGAAAGTAATTTTTTTATTTTTCAAAAATAATTTTGTATTGTTGTAGTGTGTGTATATATATATATATATTCAAGAAATATAACACATAATTTTATTCATTTAGAAAACAAAAATATTTAATTTTATGTTTTTCCAAAAATTCAAAAATTTTAAATTCGTGTGTATTATTGTATATTTTATAATCTATATGAAAACATATACATTATACTAGGGAATATATTTATAATACATATTTTATGTATATTTGAATATATTTTAAAAAATATTCCAAAAATTATTTTCTGTATTTTTTTATTTTTTATAATTTTTGAAAAAATGAAATTTTTGAATTTTTATACAATTTAATTATGCATCATTTGTTCCAATCATGCTACATGTTAGTGCCAATGTGTGAAGTGAGTTTATTCTTTGCACAACATCTATCTAGGTGTGGTTGCTATTGCCAACGTATTAATATATGCTGGTTTGCATCCAAAGTTTTACCTAAATTAGGGCTTTTGAGTCTCAAAATTGTCAAATTTTGGCATAATCAGGACAATTTTACCAATTGTAAAAATTAAATAACATTTTTGTCAAATTACAGTATATACGAGACAAAAATTTCATTTTTTTTGGATACATTAATTTAAATGTGGATAATATTTTTACTTTAAGCAAACATATAAATTTGAAAGTTATATGCATTTAACAAGTAATTTTATCATATCCAAAATTCCAAATATCACATAGAACTTCTACAAAAAATATGAAGGGCAATATTTATAGACTAAAAATTGTGCAATTATATAATTTAATTCACATACAAAATTTCCCTTGCCTATTTTATTAAATTAAATACTGCTATGAATTGGGAGAGAATTCATTATTCAATCCAAGTTTTTCAAGAAAGGAATTAAGGTGATTTTGGAAAAGGTTTAAACCAAGCACCACCCACACTAGTAGAACCTTAAGAATTTAAGACTCAAATGTGAGGATTAAGTTTTGAACTAAAACAAGGGAAGGTCGGTAATTTGATTAATATGTCACGAACTACTCAAGAATTCCTTATTCCCAATTATATGACGAGAACATCACTATCGAAGTACTAATTGCTACAAGCAATGGCATGAGGTGATGTATAGGCCACAAAGCACTTCGCATTTGATTTCTTAATCTATTTTCACCTAACAACGGTCTTCTTGGAATAGTCTTGCATTCTTTCCACTCTATGTTTTAACAACCGATAATAAAAATAAATACAGTAACCATTAAAATGGCAATAGGTACAAGTGGGACATTTATTTGGCTTCTTAACAAATGGAATTTTATCAATTTTCTTGAGCAATGTTACAATATTTTGAGGAACAAGTCTAGTTCCCTTCATAAATTGTATCAAACCAGCTTGGCCTTTATATCCAAGCCCATGATAATCTCCAAACAGCTCGTCGACGGTAAGGATGTCCTCTAATTTTGCCTTTCTAATATTGAGCTCATTTAGTACTGTGGCAGACTACTCTACTTCATGTTATAACTTTTGATAAGACATCTCTAGATTAAGAAAATCCTCTTCATAGCACTTCATTTTCCATCTTCAACTTTTGTTGTTATTATTAGTAGGCAATATCTCCACTAGCGTCAGTTCTCCATAGGGAAACTCATCATCACTCCTACTATCATAAATAATATTAGATGCTACAAAAGATGCTATAACATCAAATACAATAATACCCTTATTCTTCTGTGAAATTGGGTTTGTTGGAACGCTCATCACCTTCCTCAAAGCTCTCCCTAGATCTATCCTTACTCTATATGTTGGCTAAGGATCCTCCTTGTTTCTTTCAAATATTGGTACATTCTAATTGAATGTGGTCATGAACTTCACATTCTCTGCATTTGATCCCTTTTCCAACATTTAATATTTTAGGTTTTTGTAACTTCTTCTAATTCCTTTTAGAGACCTCGTTTCTAGATTTATTGTTGTTAGGCACGTTAACTTTCCTTAAGACTTTTTCAAATCTTTTGGTCAGGTCCGTTATTTCATCCTCAACATCTTCATACCCCTCTTCATGGTTGTCATGGTTACAACTAATAGTAGATGATTGCAGTGCTATTCCTCTCTCTCTCTCTCTCATTTTTTTTTTATCTTGTGTAAAGTTCATTTCATAAGCTTATAATGACTTCATTAGTTCGTCTAGCTGCATTGTCACAACATACCTTGCCTCTTTGAATGCAGAGACATTTGAAGTGAAATGCTCAAGCAATGACTTCAATGTCTTCCTTACTAGCTTCATCTTTAAGTATATTTTGCCCAAATGATACGCCTACTTGGTACAATATCCCTCAATTTTGTGTTGAATATAATCACGGTTTCATCTTTACCCATTTGGGGTTTTTCGAACTGAGATGCCATAATCTAAAATTTAGACATGCACATTGAACTTGTACCTTAGTGCACATTTTGCAAAAATCTCCGAGGCTTCTCTTGCTATGTCACATGTTGCAACAAGTTTAAAATGTTCTTTGTCAATAGCTTAAAAAATTACATTTATTGTAGGAAAATTCCCAAGTACAGCTCTTTCTTCACTTAGAGTCCATAGCTTGATGTCTTTCCAAGCATTTTGGTCATCTAGTTCGTGCTCTAGTGGAAACAATCCATATTCTATGGCCGTTCATGCCTTTTTTTTTTTCCTAAAGATTCGATGAAAGTTTTCATTCTAGCTTTCTAATACGAATAGTTTGAACCATTTAATGTGAGAAGATATAATACGGGTCCTCCTCCCTCTATGCTTATTGTTTTGTCAATCAACTTTCCAGATCTCATCTGCCTGAAACGCAAGCCCTTCTAGGTGACATGACTCTAATTCTACTTGCTAGTTGCTTTAACAATTAATGTCATAAGAATTGTTTGAACAATTAGTGTAGCACACATGTAGCAAAAAATTTAAAAAAAAGGCAACAAAATTTGTTCGTGCAATATGAGAATAACTCTCCCATGTTTGCAAGGGCATGCCCCAAAAAAATTTACTGACTATTGTTATAACAAATGTCATGACAAGCTTGCTCTCCTCGCACAAATATGCTTACTCAAACAAAAGTCTCTTTAGCCTCAACTTGTTGATGTAATTCTAACATAGATCCCTAAGGCAGCAAACTATTTGTCTCTACCTTGACCAAGACTTCCTTTTAGGCTCAATTCCAATACTAATGTGAAAGCTTCCCCTCCTATGTAGTGTTGATCTTCAATTAAGGTACCTAGATGGATGTTGTGATGTATGAAACCTTCTTTATGCATCATCTACAAGTTGTTCTTTACTCAAAGATGTTTGCCTAGAAAATCACTCTAAAGTCTCTTAAAGTAAGTTACTCAATTCATGAGTTTCTCTTTGAATTCTATGAGTTTTCTCTCAATTCGCTTGTTTCTCCGCACTTTGGCCTTTTGAAATTTGTCTATTTTATCAGTCTTGAAGATAAAAACAAACTTCCTAGAAATGTAGCTAATCTTGTGTATAATATTTGAATATATTACTTTCCATGTTAGGATAATTGGCACAATAAATTTGAAATTCTCTTCTTCCCTAAAATCTTGACTGATTAGGATCTTTCCAGAACTAAAATATCAAATAATCAATAGCAAATCCTACCTTAACCAGTTGAATATGGTTTAAATAGGATATGCTCAATTTTCAAATCTTTTCTATTTTCTTTTTAGATAAGGTAAGCAATATTTATCCAAACCAACCAATTATAGTATCATAAAATCAGAAAGTCGATTGAAAATCTCAGTGAATATGGAAGAAGGAAACTAGGTAAAATTAATAACTTAAACCTGACATAGTTTATGATAAATTTTGTTGCAACGTGGAATAGATTACCTTAATTTCAAGGATTCCATGAAATAAGATTGCCTTGTCATGTGCCACTTAGACTATCACATAGGAGTTTGTATCTAAATAATGACAACTACGCAAAATATGCACACGTGGCATTGACAAAATTTATTCAAAATTGTAAGTCTTTAGAGCTTTCCTCGTTTCTAATTCCTTAATTCTAGAGGCAACATATTGAAGAGAATCTACCATCACAGGCATAAATCTATATTTTCAAATATTTATGAGATCATAATTATATTAATTGGAGATATCTGGACATTTCAAAGTTAAAAGATTGCTTCTAAACTTGAAGCAAAACTTGGTCCCATTATCTAGTTTTTCGGTAAAAGTCACAACCAGCCAGAAAATTTTCAATATATACCTGATTATTTTCGCACTTAATTTTTAATTATAATTATCATTTTGGATTTAAAGTTTTTTCTTAATTTTTTCCAATAAATTATATGCATATTTTGCTTATTCATTCCACATGTTTGTGGGCTTTTTGGTCCCGCACTTAAAGCGAATATTTGAGTGTTTGAAATTAGGACGTGTTACAACATTGTAGAAGAAAAAAAAACTAAAAACGTATGTTATGGCATATATCACAATTTCAACTATTAGAGCATTTAAATTAAGTGCAGAAACAAGAAAATTCTAATTTTTCCAGTAAAAAATATAATTTAAAAAAAGTAGATATTAGATCAAAGTGGAGCCTTCAATGGCTGCTGTCTGCTAAAAATTAGATTAGATGTATGATAATAAATAATAACAACAACAGTATAACAAACATCACTTTGATATCATAATTAAAGAGAGGTCCATAATTTCTACGTCACAACAAAACCTACTATTTCTGTAAATTAACTAAAATATATGTACTTTTCTATTAAAGTAAATTTATCATATCTGGCATAATAAACATTACATAAGGAATTATCAAATAACCATGAAAATCTAACAATTATTAGCAATTTATGTCGTTTAATCTAGTATGATTTAGCTAGACAAGTATCAAAGCGTGAATGTACTTCGAATTAAAATGTCTTAGCTCTCTTTCTATTCACTGCCTTGCCTTATTCTTCTATAAGTCAACTTAGGTATATATTTATGTTACAACAATTAGCTTTTTACCAGATATAATACCACACACACACACACACTTTGAAACAAGGCTCCAATCTTGCATACTAGAAAATGAAGCCTTCGTATGGCTTAATTACTACCATGGTTTTTTTCAACGGGCAAAATGCTTTTTCAAAACATAATTTTGCTTATAGTTGATCTAAATAGATGGCACCTCACCTTTATACACAAGTTCTTAGTCAATCTTGAAGTTCAAGCTCTCAAGACAATCTCGACAATCTCGAATCTCGTATGTGCAATTCATGCCATTCATCGGTATCGATGTCTAGGAGTGGTAAAAAATACTCAATTTTAGATGTTAGAAAATTGAAATATGAGTTGTGTCCTTTGCTGAAAAAGGTAAAAAAAGGGCGCAATATACAATTGATAATGAAAAAAAAATTAATGTATTAAGATTTTGGGTTAAAATGTAGCAACAAACCCTTGATTTTACTTGTTCACTTAATCTATGGATGGTTTTTTCTAATATATTTATTTTTAGATTTGTTCCCTAAGTTATCTTTAGATGTTCTTCCTCAATTTTGTTGCCCATTTCATATTAGGCCTAATGGATTATATAAAAGTTCTCTTGGGCCATTTCACTATTAACAAATTAGTTTTTTAATTTCAGACGAGTATGGAGATGATACTTAATTAATCCTATGAATGGCTTCCCATGGTGGATAAGAGCAATTTTGGTGTGACTGAAAGATCTCATGGAATTAATGAATTTGGTAGGGTAAGGATGCCTTGAGGAGGCAAATGGAATTGATGGATTTAATTAAGTAAGAAATCCATGAAAAAACCTAAGAAATTAATGAGCTCACGAAAAAAAAATTCTGAACTGTTCCTTAAATCAAAAAAGATGGAAAGATGAATTATATAATTGGTGACAATCCATAAACTTAATGGTCATTAATGCTTTAATTTTTTATTTTTTTCTAAAGATGTGGCATGTGCTTGTCTATTTGGCCCATAGATGGTGTTATGTATGGAAGTTACTATTTCAATTAGGCTTTTTATATTTGACCCAACTTATCAAATCAAAACTCGTAGGTTGGGCCCCCTTTCTTGCTACATATGATGATATCAAATTTTAATAAGGTTATGTTTGAAACAGCATGACTGTAATGCTCAGTTGGTCCTGTGGTTGGTGCCCCATGGTTGATAAGAAGAGATTTAGCGTTAACTCATCCACAGAGAGAGGCCCATGGAATTGAAAAGTTTGGTTGAATAAAGGTTTCCATGTGATACCTAAGTGCTTGATGGACACTGAAGGACAGTATTTGAGGGCGAATAGGCTCAAATTTAATAGGACTCACTTGAATAGGGAGATTGTTGTAAAAAGTCAAATATAAATTGTATTCCACGTCCGGAAAAAAAATAAATAAATAGAAAGAATGGGTAGTATATAATTAGTAATATCCCAAGGTTTTGAGTCAAAATGTTATGTTAGATCCAAGAATATACTTGTTCATTTAATCTATCGATGGTTCTCAATAAAGTATTATTTTTGAATATTGATTGGAGATTCTCTCCCAAAGTATCGTATCTCAACGTTACTCTTCAATTTAGTTAGATTTTTCATGCTTGACTCCATAAATTAAATCGAATTTTGTGATTGGACCATCTCTCTTCAATAATAGATAGACATTCATCATTAGATCTCTTTGATCGCACAATAGTTTAAAAGGAATTAGTAAAGGGCACGTTATCTCGTTCTCATAGGTACTACCTAGTGATAAGAGATACAAATTCATTTGAGCTATATTCACTTTCAATAATAAGATTACGGCGTGTTGAAATAATTTTGAATGATTAATATATCATATTTATTATATGGGATATTATTCATCGTTTTAGTTATTTAGTTATTTTATATTGAATTTATTCATCCTAAGCAAGGTGTGACTAGGCTAAGTAAAATAATTAATGTAATCTAACTATTGAAAGTGAACATGACTTTAAGATTGGGTAAGGGTATTCCTTGTGGCCTACAAAGTAAGTTTGGTTTGAGGAAAAGCTTGGGAAGGATATGTATGTGATGTGACGCGATCCCAAGGATCCGTCGAATTTTATTTTAATATTTATTAATTTTAGTTTTATTAGTTAATGGGTTTAATTAATAATTGGGCCGTGTGGGCTTTTATAGATTAAAGTCTGATAGTTTTAGTATAAATAGTAGTTTGTTATTCAATTGAGGATATACAATACAATAGAGAGTGTTTTCAATTAATTCAGGTTTCTTTCAATTCCCTGAAATTGATTCTTTCAATTTCTCGTGAATTTCTATCCCAAATCGAGTCATTCCGAATTGGTTCGAGTGATTCGTAACGTATCAATCAGCAATCGGTGTGCTGATTGTGGCCGTTCTTATCAGGTTCAATCCAATCCTACCACGTTGGGTCGGTGTTCTTCGCCCGGTTCGCGTCCCTGGAGTTATCGGATTCGGGTCCGGTTACACCGTTCTATCCGACGCGATCGTTGATCACGTCATGATGTGTGTGTGGAGAGAGAGAGAGAGAGAGAGAGAGAGAGAGAGAGAGAGAGAGAGAATATGATTATTTACGTGTGTCTGTATATATCTATATATTTTTAATAAGTTGTTTGTGTATGAGTCTAGATAAATGTTAATAACAACAACAATAATAATAGATGTGTAACCATAGCAAGTGCTTTTTATTTCCCTAATGCTATACCAATACTAATTTTTGTGTTAATGTTTTAGCAAGTTCATCTTACATTTTTTTTTATAACTTTTGTATTTCAATGCCGGCATCATATTATATTTATTTTTATTTATCAAGCCAGATACTCTGTCAAGTACAATTTGTTTTGTATTGAGTCCATGCCAAAATATAATTTTTAATTTAACAAAATCTTCTGATAAAACTCCATCAATATAATTTCATTACTTGTTATCGAATATTTGGGCTACGTTTATTTCCAAATTTAATATTATTCATAACCATTCACCACTTAAAAACATTACAAATTGAATATTTTACCACATAAATTATATTCAAATTTCAATTTAAAATTTTTTCTCTTACTTTTTATAACTTACTAATAATTTTTAATCATTACACCTATTCATAATTAAATTAACACAAAATTTTAAAATTTTCTACTCATATTTTTTTTATTATTTTATAAACTTATATACTATCACACCATCAATTAATTATTATATATTAAATATATATATATATATATATATATAAATGACTTTTCTATCGATCTAAATCTTATAAATCAAATATAATTTTCATTCCCATTTAAATTATCTAAAATTTCCTCCCCATCTTAATCGAGAAACAAACATAGCCTTGCAATTTATTCGTCAGAAAATTGAGGAAAAAAAAGATCATGATGCTAGAAAACCAAGGGGTATTTCCAAGATATATTATACAAAATGAGGGTATAAATCCAAATACCCTATACTCCAGGGTGCTGCACTATAATTTTCACAGTCAATTTCCTTCGGTTCAAATTGTTCATACAACAGTAAAACAGGTCTCAATCACCATCATTAACATTATCGATAGATTCAGGTAAAAGAATCTGAATTGGATTGCAACGCTTCCCTTCCATTTGCATTTTAACGATTTCTTTATTCCTATGCCAAACGAGAGAGAAATGGCAGTTCCTTTCAGCTACCTGATTGTTCATATACGTTAAAAAATTATTGGCAACCCTTTCAGTTATCAAACCCTTCTGTGCCACTAATTTTTCCTCTGAATCGTGTAACTCCAAGAACCCTCCTCAGTCCTGTCCTCTTCCTTGACCCTTATTCATCATCAAAGATAGCAGTTTCCCTGGAGAAATCTGTTCCGGGTTACAGCTGAGGAAAGATTCCTTTCTGTTTGAAAGTTAACTTCCTTCTGGTTATTGATTTCTGGGCGATATCCAAGGGCTGTCTCTGTAGTTCTGATCTGGGTCATTATTTATGGCCTTAATCCATTGATTTAAGGGTATCTGTCCATTGAGCTTAACAAAGAGGGTGACTTTGGATTTTTGTTGTGATGTTGCAATTGATTTGATTTGTGGGTTGTGAGAATTTGAGGTTCATAAATATTCTGAGATTTGTTCAATGGCTGCGGATGAATTGGTTGAACTTAAGTTCAGGCTTGCCGATGGTAGTGATATTGGCCCAAGCAAATATGACTCTAGCACAACTGTGATGTCTCTAAAGGAGAAGATTGTTGCACAATGGCCCAAAGGTTATGAATCCTGATACTTGAAAATTTTGGATGTGTTGAGGATTGCATAATTTCTAATAATTTTATTGTTCTCTGGTTCTGCTTCTGCTTCTGCTTCTGATTTCGCTAAGTCTTGTTGAAAAAAATTGTAGTTGTCAATGCAATAGGTTTTGGCATGACAGAGTAATTAGGGAAAAATTCTCCTGATATTTTATTGTGTTGCTAGTATGAGTACTCTCTTATCCTGAAAACTGTTCTTCCTGTTTTGAATAAGAGTTAAGAAATTTATCAAAATTATCTTTTGTTGTTTGTTTAATATTTGGCTGTCCTCCCACAAGTAATCAGGGCAATAATGTCTGACCACCATCAAATCTATGTTGGGTCACATCAGAATTGTAATGGAGGGGGATGAGATGCTACTAGTCCTTGTTTAGATTTGGTAGTTCTACTCATGTGTGTAAATTCATCTTATAAATAGCTTTGTGCGGAAAAAGTAGCTGCACAAATTTGTGTATTGGACCTTACGGGAGCGAATTGGGCTATTCAGTCTTTTTCTGTTAAGCAATGGATTTTTGCAAATGTTTTTTTTATATTTGTGAAGTATGACTTATTCTATTGTTTACCTATCTATATTTTTTTTCTCTATTCCTGTTATACCTGTCCTAGTTTCAAAGATGAGGGTATGTTACTTGAATTTTCTCTTTTCTACCATTTTTTGTTATCATTTAACTTTGATTGTTGGATGATGATCCACTATCCTCACAAAGACTTTTATATTGCAGACAAAGAGAACGGGCCTAAATCCATAAATGATATAAAGCTCATTAATGCTGGAAGGATACTTGAAAACAACAAAACACTTGCTGAATCACGACTTCCTCTCAGTGAAGTTCCTGGAGGTGTCATTACGATGCACGTTGTTGTGCGTCCTCCTGTTTCAGATAGAAACAGTGGTAATATGTCATATTTTAATACAGTCTCTAGCATACTGCTGGCGTGTGACGCTTCTATTGGTCATGCACTGAAATTCTTGACATAGCGCATGAAGATGATGAGAAACTATCTTAATTTGGTGTATTTAGTACACTGTGTTGGGTTTTTGAAATCAAGTGGTAATGTATCTGTGGAAAGAGTAAAAGAATAGATAATTGCATTTGGTGTATTAGTTCCATTGCCTAAGTTTCATACAGCCAGTGCCTCCTCACTCATTTCATCCTATGAAAGTTCAATTGTCTCTCCTATAAAGCCTATTTTGGGAGGGATAGCTTTGTTTGTTGTATTTATAACCATCAAGCTTTTTCCTATTTTCAGTTGTTGCTGAAGTTTCCTTTCATTATAGATTTTCTGCTGTAGCCTTACTCTGCTGAATCTCATTAGTTTCCTGGTTATGCAGCTGTGCCCCCCTTTCAAAGCTCCAGTTTGTTTTACTTACTACATTATGAAGAGGCATATTGAATTTTAGTGTTCTCATTGTTAGAACTGTTAATGATCCAGATCTACAATACATGTCTTCTAGAGGTTGATAATCTATCTTGCTTTTCAAGTTCTAACTTTAATAAGCCAAAGAAGGATTATGGGAGATAACTAAAAAAAATTACCAAAGATAGCATCCTCCAGATATATTTGTGTAATAGCACAATGGATCAACATGGGAAAAAACTCAACATCGGTAAAAGCTACTAAAGGTTGTCAAAACATGCTCATAGTGTATTACAACCTATCTAGAATGGAATCAGGCCAATTGCATTCCTTAAAAACCAAAGGTTTTCCATAGTGTAAGTTAACTTTGTAATTTGTGAATGCCTCCAAATGTAATTTGTGGGTTAACCCTAAACCCTAAAACCTTTATATATACATTTAATGATTTTTTGCATGGGTACAACATCCCCGTAGACGTGTTCATGTGTTGTATTGTACCTGTCTTGCCAAACGTTGTAGACCTCAGGGCTCCAAATCATCTTGAGATTTGGATGAGATCTTTACCTTGTAACTTCCTAACTATCCATTGGATCATTTGTTGAAAAATCCTCCCATGCCAAAAAACTATTGATGTGAATTGGGAAGGGGGATTCTTAGTTCTTCCAAATCCTTTTTCAAGTGTCAAGGAATTTAGGAATTTAGTTGATAGAATTCTTAACCAACAATAACTCCACATGAAGAATGTTGACAAGTCATGACCCAAATGAGGAAAGTGATTGTAGAATCAAGAATATTGGCAAAGTCTCAGCCTTACAACAAATTCTTGCAAGAAAAAAAAAACCTTTATGAATTCAAGGCCCAGGGTTAAACAGTTATGTTGAACAACTAAGACAAGAAGATGGCCATAATAAAGTTGCTAGCTTTATTGATATGTAATGAATACTCAATAAATTTTTATTTTGAATTGCTATATTTTTGAGGGACACAAGAGTAAGAGTTTAACACTTAACCTTTTGGAGAAGAACTAAATTTTATTCAATTAATCTCTTCTAATTTGTGAACAATGAGATGACCTGTTTACCTTTTGGTCTCCAATTGGCAAGAATTTCTTCAGGAGACTTTCCTAAACTTAACCTCATATTTAAGGAATGATTCTAACAATAGATACAAAAATAAGGCATAAAACCTGCTATGAGCTCATTTTTAAGGAATGATTCTAACAATGGATACAAAAATAGGGCATAAAACCTGCTAAATGTAATACAAGACTTTTCCTCTAGGCAATCATAAAAAAGAAACAAGAGACTTGAACAAGGGAAAGAAGCAAATTTCTTGTATGCTGGTGTTGCTGTGGCTTTGCGGCTCTGGTGAAGACAGTTGCAGCTGCAGCTTCATTCCTTTCGCCTTTTTTGGCATTTCTAAGCTCTCTCTTTGGCTCCTAACTTTAAAATCCTCATGCATCTTCAATTCAATTTAGCACTCAATTCTCTTTGCACATAGCATGTGAGAGATTTTCTTTTGGCTTTTTGATGTCTGCTTCAACTATATCACTTTGCAAGGAAAAGATCCATACTGACAGAGTACAGCCAACTAAAAGATGATTTTGATGTCCGCTTTTCTTCTGCATAAGAAACATATGAAGAAGTAATGGTGCTAAACTGAAGCTTCCTATCTTGTGTTGATATTGTCTCAAGTGGTGATGATCACCAGATGGGACTGAAAAAGTTAGAAAGCCTCTGAGTTTCCCCATGCCCATATGTCAAGCCCTTCATAAGTTACTATCTTTCAAGAAATTGGAATGTCAGATTCCACCCACTCGCTCCAGCTTGACTGAGTCCGAAATAAGATATGCCAAGCTTTATTCTATTTGCATGTAAAGCTATATCACAATACACAATTGTCTTTTAGACAGCCAAATCTCAAGATATCTTGGTTCCATAGCTGCAAAACTTTAGTACCTTTCCCTGAGAATAAAACTGTTCTTACAAGTTGCGATTCTTCCCTCACGGTCCCCAAAGTAATTCCAGTCATATTTTGTGAGAAAGCAAGGTCTCTAATTTGTTTATCTTTTCTGTAGGTACCTGCTCCACATAAATGCGGGTTTTAAGTTGAATTATTTTATTTGAAATTCTTATTTCAGTCATCACAAACGGAAAATGCTGCCATCTGTTCCTAGAGAAATTAGTTGTACAAGCTTACAATTTGTGTCTACTGGCGTTGGGATGACTTTGTAACCCTTGAGACTCATTTAAGCTGAATCAGTAAAATCTTCTTGTTGATCTTACATTTAGCTAACATTTTACTATTGGCCTTGCAAGACATTGCTCCCTTACTGATTTTTGAAATGTTACCGCAACAGATAAATTGCAGGACAATTTGAAGAAGAAAAGCGGATGCTTCTGTGCTATCTTGTAACCCATACCCCGAAGACAGCTTCTTCAGAACAGTCTTTTCTGCTTTGCTGTAGGATTGCGTTACAGATTCTGGATTGCATTTTATATTACACATGCTAATAGATTCAAAATATCACATCATGGGCTTGCTGGTCGGTGCCGTAATAGTGTTGGATTGATTCAGTGCTTTGTCGTTGTGACTGATGGAGGATTATGGTGCTGCATCTGTGTTCATGGAGGGCAAACAGAAAATGATGATTTGGTATTATCCTGATGAACTCTCTTACAGCCCAAATTCAGCGAACAAATGGAAAGCACATGAAAGATAGAGTCTTGTTTGTGGTTTGCATTGTATTGTTTCTGAAAAAATTCTTGACAATGTTAATTCTTGTGAATCTTTAAAGTTCTACGGTGTATGTATATGAAATTTTCTTTGTTCTCGTTGCAGCATAGAAATTGGGTCGTGCGGTCTGAAAGGTATTTCCTTGCTCGCTATCATTGGTCTGGGGATCGTTAATTAGGGGCTCAGACTTCAGCGTAGTACTAAATCACATCTGATTTGGGTCAATGGGTCAAGGTTTTGTGTCCAAACTGTCAAATCTGTTATTTTGGAACGCAGGGAAGATTTGCTCTTTTGTTTGTAGGGTACATAAGATCCACACCTGTTCGTAGGGGACTTCAAAGATCAAAAGTTTAGTATGAATTAGATGGTTTTCTATATAGTTAGCTACAACGCAAAGGAGGAAAGACTTAAAACGGTGGACTCAAAATATATAACTATGATCTTACAAAGAAGATTTACGGGAAAGTTGCTTTTTTTCCCGTCGAAAATCTGGAAGATTTATGGGATAGGTTTTTGCCAGAAGAAAATGTGGCCACTGCAATAAGTTATTTACACTCAGGACTGCACCTCTCTTTGCCCATCTGCTGAGACTACTACGAAGTGACAGCAAGCCACGGTATACGACCATCAACTTCTACAGCTTCATATGCCTAGCGGAGACAGGGCGATGAATGAAATTAACAGCAAAACGGTAGCTTAATCCGTTCCTAGGAAGGGTGGTCCGTATTTGATTGATTTAAGGCTGCAAGCTTCCTTGATCGGACATTCTTAAGTGTCATCTTTAGCTTCTGTCTCTCACCTTCAACCTCAGCAAACTGCAGGCTCAGTTGAGAGTACCTATCGTGCATCTCTCTGAGTTCAGCTTCCATAACGGCATGCCTTCCCTTGAGTTCCAACGTTTCCCTGATCAGTTCATTGATGTCTCTAAAGCTTTTGAAAACTCCTTCCTCATCACCATGTTGCTTCAAGAATGAACTGAGAAACAAAACAAAGAGATGAAACATGTGCAGTTTATAATTTGAACATATTTTTTCATGATCAGCATTATAAAGGTTTCAATGTTCAGTAACAACTGCAACCTTGGCTTTTTCTTTAGCAGTTTTTCTTTGATTTAGAGGTTTAGTTTCAGCCTTCCAAGTACATGGCATATCAAGTGAAAGTGTCAAAGCTGAAAATTCAAGAATCCAACTGTCGAGCATAAATGAAAGATGCAAAAAGTCGGATCAAACCATCTGGAAAGATGGAACTGCCGTTGAAAGTCCTCAATGCCACACAAAACCCCAAAACCATTCAAAGCATTACGTACTTAGCTCAAGCTTCTAAAGACACAAACGCAGAACCAACAACTTAATAGGAAATCAACCTATTCACAACCAGTAATTGATGACATGTCAAGCCCTGAGTCAAAAAATAGTAGGTGAGCCTAAACAAGCAGTTTTTTGTCACTAGGGTATGCTCAAGCCAGGGTTCCAGAAAGGGTAAAAGAAAGTAACAAGGAAAAAAAATAGTCCAAAAAGTTCGGATTTCCTTTTACCACTATTGTCATCTATGCCTATAATCATTGGTGATCTCTGCTCTGGTCATTTTGCTTAAGCTATGTTTGTTTCAAAGTTCAGACAAGTTTACTCCCATCAAAATCAACACAATACAAAAATACTAACCAACAAAAACTCATTTAAGTTCAAATTTATATCATTCCCTTTTTTTACATATATACAAAAAAAAATTAAATTCATCATTACATCTATTAATAATTAAATCAATACCAATACATATATTCTCACATTTGCATATAATTATACTTAAAAAACAAATCATTACCAATACATGCTATAACATTATTCAATTATTTTATACACACACATATATATTATATATAACTATAAAAATTCAAACAAATTCAGATTTTCTCCTATCAAAATTTAACAACCAAATATAACTTTTGTTATGGAGAGATATCTGCCATTATGGAATAATGATATGTAAATATGCAATTAGTTAATGTATTAGTTTATGTAGACAAGATAATAATCTAGGTACAATGTAAGCTATATATAAAATGATTGGGGTTGACACTTCCTACCAAAGATTGACCCCAGAACAAGTGTATAAATATATGGTATTGATTATTTAATGAAATATACAAAAATCAGTTCTTATTACATGGCATCAAAGCCATATCTATAAAGAAGTCAGACAAATCTGTTTGCCTGCCATTTATGCGGCTCTGTGGAGAGAGTAGCCACCGCCACGGGGTTTCATCTGTTCTGCTAAAACAGTTCCTTCATTTCCAGCAAAGAAAAAATTCTGATCGGAGCAATTTCCCATGATAGACATTGAGATTTTCATCATCGCCACTAGGGTTGCGTCCCTAATCCTCAAACCAAATCATTCCTCCTAGACCCACTGCCAAATTGAGGGCATGTGAGATACACATGCCACTGCTGCAGTTGGTCGTCCATCCTGTGCACCAACACGTGAGAAGCTGTATGGCCATTGCCGACCTAGTGGTTCCCTCAACTTTTGGGTTTGAGCTATGGTTCCTCTCTTTTCAATTTATTTCACATTTGGATTTCCAATGACTATTCAATTCCAGTCCTTTTTACTAGTTCACTTGAATTTTTTAAACTCTTGCTAGATACTTTGGGTTACCTGTTTGAGTTATTATAATGGCACGTGAAGAAAAACAATTTGCCATGACAGGTGTCATTCCAATGATAACTAAGATTGCAGATGATAAATTGACGGGTGTTAATAATAATCTTAATTGAAGCAAAATAATCAAAATATACTTGCGAAGCATATGGAAGGATAATCATCTCACAAATGATCCACCCATCGATAATACTCACAAAAAGTGGTTGTAAGATGACTCACATTTGTTTAAAAACTCTATTGATAGTGAGGTTGTAAGTTTGATTAGTCACTGCGAGTGTCAAAGACTTGATGGAATATTTAGAGTCCTTGTATTCTCAAAAAAAAAATAAAAAATCACGAATTTATGATTTGTGTAAAGGATTTTATCAGGTAAAACAATGAGATCAATCCCTTCAGGCATACTTCATGAACTTTAAGAGAATATATGAAGAACAGAATATGTCTCACCCTTTAATACTGACATTAAAATACAACAAGAGCAATGAGAACAAATGGCTGTGACTAGTTTCTTGGTAGTACTAAACTCACAGCTTGATGTGGCCTATTCGCAAATTTTATGAGGCACAAATATTCCTTTGCTACCTAATGCCTTTGTTAGGATCCTTCATATAGATATAGGTACCTTCTCTGCACCAATGGTGCAAGAATCCCGTGCAATTGTTAGTTGAAATAGTGAAATAGGAAAACCTCCCTTGCAGGCCTAATTATAGAGGTTCAAGCAACACTAATAATCAAAGTCAAGATTGGGGGTGGTCTACTATTTTTGTCATGAACTAGGACATACTAAAAGATTCTGTTAGAAATTGTAGAATAGAAATTAAAGGTCTCAATCAGCAAAGATTGCAGCTACACATAATGCTCCGCGCTCCACAGTTGAGCATTCGGCCGCTATCTCTACAAATGAATATGCTAGCTTCACTTAGTACCAAGAGGCACTAAAGAATTCATCCCATCCTTCACCGCCATGTACCAGGAAACCAAAGCATGTGCCTTCTTTCTTCTTCATCCAAATGGGTCATTAACACTAGTGTTGTGGACCACATGACAACTAACCTAAAACTCTTCAACTTTCAACCTCATAATTCCCCATCTAGTGTCACCTTAGCTAACAGCTCTGCTGCATCAATTATGGGATTAGGCATTATTAACAGCTCTGCTGCATCAATTATGGGATTAGGCATTATTTATCCCACCCCCCTGTCTTTACAATTAGTATTAAGTCTTCCAGGGTTCTTTTTAACTTGCTATCCGTCAGTTAAATAACCAATATGTTCAACTATTGAGTCACGTTTTTTCCTACACATTGCTTGTTTCAAGAGCTTACGACGAAGAACATTATTAGTAAAGGGCATGAATCAAGTGGTCTTTACGTGCTGGATACTCAAGAATCCAAAGTTGTTGCTTGTCCTGGGGTCTTTATACCCATGGAGACCTGTTCCCAACTTGGTCATCCATCCTTACTCGTGCTTCATAAGTTAAGTCCTTTAGATTGTGAGCCCTATCAATATTCCAAACACCATTGTTTACTTTTAGTTCCGTAAGTCCATAAGAGAGTTAGTGCCCTATTTGAAATAGTTCACTCTGATATTTAGGGTCCATGCCCAATTATATCCAAAATTGAGTTTTGATGGTTTGTTACGTTTGTAGATGATTTTTCTTGTATGACATGGTTTTATTTTATGAGAGGTCATCTTGAGTTATTCTCTCATTTTCGTGCCTTTTGTATTGAAATTAAAACATAATTCAGTACATGCGTACAGATTCTTCGCAATGATAAAGCCAAAGAATATGTTTCTAATTCTTTCCACACACATACAACTTAACATGGCATTCTTCACCAATTGTCTTCCATAGACACTCTATCTCAAAATGGAGTCGTTAAAAGAAAAAATAGACACCTTCTTGAAATTGCGAGAGCTGTTGTAAAGCCATTTTAGGCTAATGTAGTATCCACTGTGTTTTTTGATCAACGGAATGCCTTTGACCACACTTCATGGCGAGGTCCCTTTCTTTATCATATTTTTAGATAAATCATTATATCCTATTAAACCTCAAATCTTTGGGAGCACTTAATTTGTTAGAGATGTTTGTCCTCATGTAACTAAATTGGATCCTAAATCCCTTCCATTTGAGGACCCAGATAAATACCAAAGACTAGAAGGAAAGCTAAATTACTTTATGGTGACTGGTGCAGATATTGGCCATTCAGTTAGTACTGGAAGTCAGTTTATGTCTTCCCTACTGTTCATTGTTGGACAGCCCTAAACCAATCTTAGGTTACTTAAAAGGAACCCCTAGTGATACACTGGAGGACAGACTAATTGATGATAATACACAAAAAATATATTTCAATAAAAGAGTAACAAGTACACAAACATACATGTGGAATCATGAAACCAGGTGCTTCCCAGTCCCATCCTATTTATTTGAAACTCAACAAAACAATCACGCAAGGGCGATGCAGATTTGTATCAACCCTCAAACCCACCTCCCAAAATATGATAAAGCATGATGCAGTCAGCAGGCAGCTCAATAGTTGAGACCAAAAAAAACACCAGGGTCTTCTATAAAGAGAAGTGACAGACATTAGTGAGGGACATTCGCATGCACAAGGTAATGGAGTGCTAGAAAGGAGACAAAAGCAAAAAATTAAATGAATTGCATTTGTCTTATGACAGTAATTTACAAAGAATCCAAACACAAGATACCACATTACTCCAACTTAATGTGAGATAATAACAAGTAAACATATAAGCAAAAGAAAGTCCATACCATGGAGGACTTTGAGTTGTATGCCCTTCACAAATCTAGCATTGAAATGATATTCAGACACAACAGAAACACACACTAGCAATATCTTATTGCCTGAGGAGAAGCAAATACAAGTACATTTCTTCCTAAGGAAAAAATATCATGGAATTTGTAGGTGCAGTAAATGCTAAC
This sequence comes from Avicennia marina, assembly GCA_019155195.1. Taxonomy (NCBI): domain Eukaryota; kingdom Viridiplantae; phylum Streptophyta; class Magnoliopsida; order Lamiales; family Acanthaceae; genus Avicennia; species Avicennia marina. The sequence goes on from CM032781.1 coordinate 10,263,951, forward strand.
ACAAGTTGAGTATATGGGAGTTTAACGAAAATTTGAAGACCTACCTCTGGAACTGGACATTTGATTTATTCTTTGCCTTCAAGGCTTCAGCAAGCTCAATTTCCAATGCAAGAACCCTCTCTAGTGCATTCCCGCCACTGGAAATCTCATCGAAAAAAGGAAACATGCTTCTGAGCTCTTCATTTGCCTTACAGGGGACCAAAACAGAAACAGAGATAAGTTGCTGATCAGCAGTATAAAAATGTTAGAAGTAGTAAAATCTAGACTAGAATGTTATCGTATATTTTGTTCAACACCTATTTCATAGGACTAGAATTATGTCAAACATTAAAATTATATTCCTCTATTTCTTAAACTGATCTCATACTATAAATTGATATAGGTTCTTCAATAATAAACATGGCTTAAATCTTCAAATCGTTAACATGGTACCATAGCAGGCTGTTCTTGCCTTTTTTTTTCTTTTGCTTCAAAGCTATTATTCCAGTTTCAAAACTATTATTCCAGTTGTCTCTTTATCTCCTAGTGCTGGTTTTCATGGATCTGTGGAAGAGGAGGATTGGCGGCAATCCTGTCTACCTACTACCATCTTTCTTCACACACTATTTATCATGAAGGAGGCTTGACTCCTGTCCTACTTAATGCTACATAATGAATGATCTGCGACTCTCTTCTAAAAATCAAAGACTGACATGATTTCTTTGTGCATGTGATCACCCTCTTTTTGTCTGTCCAATACGCCCCTACTATTTGCTTAGCGTCAATAGTCCAAATAGAACACTCCGATAATATCTCCAGATTCAACTTGAGGGTGAAGGGTAAAAGTACTGCTAATAATTGAAAGAATTGGGGCACACTTCATCGATGAAAATCCCACCTCAATTCATATTATGAGGTTTGTTAACAATTACATAAGACACCAAAAATAAATTTAGACTTAACAAAAAATAGTCCTATAAACTAAAAAAGCAAATATTCTAACAATATAAAATTAAATATTGTCAAATATTCTAACAAATATAAAATTCATGAATGTTCAATTTAGACTATTACAATTTAAAAGTGAATTATCGTAAGGCAACAATCAAATACCTTTCGTAAGACAAAAGTAGATACTTTTCACATATTTTGTTTCTTATCTTATAGGACTAAAATTATTTTAAAATTAAAATCATATTTGGTGTCATGTAATTCTTAATCTCATACTATAAATACAGGTTCATCAATAATAAGCAAAGCTTAATTCTTCCAATCTCTAACATATAATAATTGCATGACAGTCAAAGAGCCCACCTTATGCAATTGCGTGATTTCTCTTTGTGGGCCTTGAAATTCCTGGTTCACATCATGTCCTATATCAAAGACCGTATTTTCATTTTTCATCTTTTCCAGCTGCAAGAAAGAAATACACGAATTTTATAGGAATTTGATCAGAAATAACCCATGTAAACCAAGTAGTATAAGCATATTCAAATCTAATCATATTACGCATAAAAGTGATATCAACAAACCATAGGCTTTTTGCAATCAGAAATACCTCTTCATATAAATGCTCCATGGTAGATTTTAAATTTTGGGATCCCAAAGGTTCCCTGTTGACATCCACATTCTTGCCATTGCTCTCGGAAAATTTGTCCATAAAAAATACCTCCGGAATCTGGTGCAGGCCTAGAGATGCAGCATCCTATATAATAGCAAACTACTTCAGGTTCAACTCTTCTACCATGTGAAAGAACCATTTAAAGTAACAATTTCACTAAAAGAGATTAGATACGATGCTAATTATATTTTTTCAATGGAACAAAATTAAGTGAAGTCTTAAAATAACAGTAAAACATTCCAATAGGAAATATGTTTATTCATACTTCTGTAGGAAGAATGGATTACTCAATTGAACAAGAAACATATGATATGGTCCTTGACATAATCCAACTGATGGGTATTATTTGATTAGTTATAAAGCAGACGGATGTTTGAACAAGAAACATATTATATGGCCCTTGACACAATCCAACTGATAAAGCAGATGGATGTAGAAACATCACGATAAATATAAATACAGTTATTACAGCTTGACCTTTTCAATAGTCGAAAATTTCACATTAATAGTGGCACCCTCACATAAGAAAAATGTGAAAAGAAAATAATGGAAAATTTGGGTTTGAAATCCTACAACCATAAACAAGCCTTGAGAAACTTATAATGACTTCAGTAATTGAAACTTGCCATGGATAAAAGTTTAGTTTACTATCATACAAGCTCAAAGCGCACCCTATGATTCCTAGTCCTATTACAGCTAATAAAAAAGTGTTTTCTCTTCAATCATATCTACATAGGACTTGGGTGGAAGTCGACAAGTCAGCTACTTGAACAGTACAAACACGGTTGAGGAAATTTAAGCTCCGCAGTCTCTATTCACTTTATACCCACAGATGGTTTACTAAGCCAACTGAAACACAAGTCCAAACACAGAGTATGGTAAAGCTCAAGCCACCTACCATACAAATGAACAACAGGAATTACTATAGACCTACGAAACTCATTACTCAAGTGCTACAATCCAAACAAGTTCATCAACCAACCTTATACCCAGATAATTGATATTTGATATTACCTAACGAAACCTAGAATTGTTATCATTGATCACTCAATATACCAATTGCTAGAAATCTTTTCATCTTGGGACGGTAATAAAGCAGGAAACAGTATAGAAACTTTGCATGATTTTATCTTTATGAGATACTGGTGAGGGAGAAAAAGTGCTGAAGAACCAAAGTTTCACCTATTGAAACAGAATACTCTGCATACATCCAATATATTACATCGGTAAAACAAAATTACTCATTGTACAACAGTAAATGTACCTAAAGGAGCAGGTTTAACCATGCATGAAATGTTTAAAGAGACCTAGCCTGAAATCTTGATCAATTTAGTGGTTTTCAAAACAAGATCAACCTGTCTCTAGTGTAATATAAGGATTGGCAAAGCTTCTAGCTAAAATGTATCTCTTATAAGACTGACAATAGGACATGTCATACACCATTCCAGGTAGACAAATTTCAGTTAGTTTTTTCTCTAGCGCCACCATATGGCAAGAACACAGCTTAAGCTAGTCAGCTTTCCAGAACAATTTGACAAGGAGGCAGTTCCTCTGAAGAGGACAAAAGGCACCCCTAGTCAGGAGATCAAAAATGAAAATCAAGGTCAGCAATCTGTAAGGTTGGCGAGAAGGATCCATCCCCTTCCTGTCAGATATGAGGGTAAGAGGAAAAAGTAAAGCCCCAAATCTGTACCAATGATACACTGACAATAAGTTTATTTTCCTGCTCTTAGAATTTAATTATGAAGATCCGCAAATGGTAGACTTAGAATAAAATCAAACAAGTCAATCATGAATTTTGAACTGTGGTCACTTGGCAGAATGGTAACCGGAAACCTATCATATTGATAAGGCAATGCTAGCTTTTTTATGGAAGTTCCTAAAAAGGAAGTACAGAAAGGCTAAAAGGAATTTAGAGAATCAAAATGTTAATTCATAGCATTCCCAGTAAGAGAAACAAAGCATCTTGCAGAGAGCCCACTGGTGAAAATAACAGCCTGAATGCAAGATTTGATTCATGCTGATTGATTATTTTCCCAAATTACCATGCAACAACTGAGCATTGATCATGATATTACAAATAAAATCAATCATTTAGAAAGAAAGAAATTTTTGATGGAGAATATATTATGCGGTTTCTTCAACGATTTAATGAATTTGAGCTAAAGTCACACTTCTTCCATGACGGGAAAGCAACAACCAGAATTAAGTCCAGCCGGTTAATTTTGTACCATAGTTTGAATAACATGGTTGTAAGACCAAACAAGTACACCCCCCCCCCCCCCCCATTCAGATGATCAATGGGCTAAACAAATTTGACCTACCTCTCCTAGTCAAAGATGAAAACCGTCAATGAAGAAATTACCTTAACACTCTGCAAGTGCAAGGGATCAGTTGAAACTGCAATTTCACCATCCAGGATTGATAAAACATTTTCTTGTTGATTGCCACAGGTAGACTCGTCCTGCTCCAAGAAAATAGGAAAAGAGTTTCCAGTTGACCCATTAAGCTTGCGTTCTCCTTCCGTCACAGAACCATATTCATCCTTCTCAAATTTCTTATTAGAAGATTTCAGAGTCTCTAGTTGTCCCTTCCATGAGGAAAGTTCAATTGCAAGTCGAGATTTTTCTGCCTCGAATTCTAGCAAAGAAGCTTCAAGTTTTTCCTTTTCTTCCTTGCAACATTCAAGGCTTAGTAATGCACATTCCAGCTCAGCCTTTGTTCGGTCATAAGCATTGTTTTTTTCACGCTTTTCTGCAAGTGCTGACTGCAAATCTGATTCCAATGCTGAGAGTCTGATTGAAAGCTCCTCATTCCTCTTCAAATTCCCAGCTTCAGACTTCTTCCTGTTCTCTACTTCATCAATTGCATCTTGCAGCTTCAACAGCATCTCCTCCCCATGCCTTTTGGATACAGAAAGCTGTTGTTTCAGTTCCTGGATCTTAGTTTCATATTGTTCTTTGATGAATGCAATTCGCAAGGAATCATGAGCAGCAGCTGGTGGTACATCAGTTTCTCTTTTTTCACGAGCTACAAGACATTCAGCTTCAGCCTTGTCTTTCAGTTCCTTCAGATGGGTTGATAAGTTCTTAAACTCTTCTGTCTTCAAAATCTGTTCGGAGAGCTTATGTGAAAGTTCGGAGCACTGGGACCGAAGTACCGCCAGTTCATCTTGGTGAGCCTCCAGCAAAGTCATATCCGCAGACAGTTCATCAACTTTGCCTTTGAATGCTATAACTAAGATGTCCAATTCCTCTTTTGAGACAGTCAAGTAACTGATTTCTTCCTCAGCCTCCATCATCATGGTTTTCATCCATTCTACCTCACAAGCTTGCAGAACATTATTCAAGGAAAAGCTGGTTTTCATCATTGTCAGCTTCCAGTTACAGTCCTCAAGCAAGCCCCTCGTTTCACTGTTGGAATCTGCAAGGAACTTGTTTTGAGCACCGTAGGCTTCTAAATCAGATCTTAGACTGTTAAGATTAATCAACAAGTTAGTTTTTTCTTCATTCCAGTCAGCTTCTCTTGCGAGACAGTGATTCAACATAGCCTCTGTATTATGATACCTATTGCTTAGCTCCCTGAGACACCCCTCTGAGGACATAAGTTTCTGCAGAAGTTCCCCAAGTAGAGCTTCATACTGGTTTGTAAGATAAACAAGTTTAACATCCTCCGCAAGAGAGTAGTCGTACATTTCTAATAACTGACTTTCAAGACTACCTTCATAGAAATTATCTGTCTTGAGCTTTTCTATAAAAACATTTTGCTGCGTTAAAAGATGAGCAAGTCCTGATTTCCCCAATTTAAAATCTGACACCAGCTCCCTAACATGCAAGAGTTCAGCTTTTTCCTGTTCGAGATGAAGCAATTTCTGCTGTTCTCTGCTCAAGTGAGAAGTAAGATCCGTGACTTTTGCCTCCAGTTCATCCTTGTAGGCCTTTTCCTTGTGCAACTCCTCATGCAAATTTTTCAATTTTTCTGTCAGACAACTAATTTCAATTGAAAGCATGATAGATTCATCAGATTTATCCTGCAAGGATATGGCAAGTTCAGCTTTCTGCTGTTCAAAAATAAGCAACTTGTCCCGATCCCTGCTCGAGTCAGAAGTAAGATCTCTAACTTTTGCCTCCATTTCACCTTTGTAAACCATTTCCTCGTGCAACTTATCATGCAAATTTTTCAGAAATTCTTTCAGGTTGCTAATTTCATGTGAAAGTTTGATAGATTCTTCAGATTTACCCTGCAAGCACATTGCAAGTTCAGCTTTCTGCTGTTCCAAAATATGCAATTTATCCTGATTTGTGTACAATTGAGAAGTAAGATCTCTAACTTTTGCCTCCAGATCACCTCTGTAAGCTTTTTCCTCCTGCAACTCACCATGCAAAATTTTCAAATCTTCTTTCAGATCACAAATTTCAGATGAAAGTTTGGTAGATTCTTCAGATTTACCCTGCAAGCACATTGCAAGTTCGGCTTTCTGCTGTTCAAAAATAAGCAACTTCTCCTGATCCTCGTTCAAGTGAGAAGTGAGATCTCTAACTTTTCCCTCCAGTTCATCTTTGTAAGACTTTTCCTCGTGTAACTTGTCATGCAAATTTTTCAGATCTTCTTTTAGTCCACTAATTTCACATGAAAACTTGATAGATTCTTCAGTTTTACTCTGCAAGCACATTGTAAGTTCATGTTTGTCACATATTAATTCAGCAATGGTTAATTTACTCGTACCAAGTTCTTCTGCAAGAGCATCTAAGCCCGAGATATCCTGAGCAAAGAGACCATTTTCACATGTCAGTTCTTGCATTTGATCCTCCAAAAGAGCAAGATCAGCCAAAAGTACTTTGCTCTGCTGTGAATACTTCTCTTCAATTTCAGAACTGAAGTGAAGTTTGCTAGCCACTGATTCAATTTCAACTTGAAGTTTGGCCACAAGAGCATTTGAAGCATCTAGTTGAGTCACCATGTCTTGTATGTCATTTCTGAACTTCTGCTTCAAAGCCAGAATTTCTGATCCAACAGTGCTCAATAAGACATCAGCAATGTCTCTCTCACTCTGTAGACTTTGATTCTCTTCCATCAGTTGACAAATTTTGACACATGCATGATGCTGGATTTTTTCTAACTGCAGTACAACATCCTGTATATCCATACTCTCCAAATTGAGACTGTGACAATTAGCAGAGAAACAAAGTTGTTTATTGGACTCCAACAGATTAGCCAACTTCTCTTGCACAAAACTGAACTTTCCCTCAAGACTTTCCTTGAAAGAAACCAATTCATCTGATTCAGATTTAAGGACAATCAAATTTTCCTTTAAAAGTAACATTTCATTTTTAAGTTTCTCATTTTCAAAAGCTTCCTGTTTTAATAAAACAGACAGCTCTTCCTTCTCAGCCAAACAAGCTCCATATTTGGTTTGGTAATTTCTGTATTCCATCATAGTGCTTTCACAGTCTTCCAGCTTCCGAGAAAGAAGATATTTTTCCTTGGAGACGCTTTCTAATTTATCTTCTAAAAGTTGATTTTGCAGAGCCATATCACTGCACTGGGAAATGCTGCTTGATTTGTACTCGTTCAGGGCATGAATATCATCTGTGGCCTTCTCCAACCTTGCCATCAAATGATTTTGAGAAGCAATTGAAAGTTTCAATTCCTCCACAAGTCCATTCCTTTTTTCCTTCACATTTCTAATATCAGAATCAGCTTCACATAGGGATTCTTGCAACAATTTTGAGTATATATCCAAGTGCAAATTTACAGAGTACATTTCGATGAGTTCTTTTTCTACCTTTTGGTAAAGCTCTTCCTGCAAGCAGAAGGATCTCTTCAAGTCTTCTAAGAGAATATCCCCACCCAATAATCTTTTCCTCAAACCCAAGTTCTCATTCTGAAATTCTGATAATTTTCGAACACCAACATCTTCCGGATTTTGCAACAACTTTGGGTCACCTTGTGACTGTGGTTGCAAGGGTAAAGCCTGCTTAATGAGGTTTTCATTAGTCTCAAACATGGATACAACCTGGGAAGAAAGCAGCTCAAGATCCTTTTGTAATTTATCCACCGCAATTGAGTAATTTAAGCGGGCTCTTCTCAATGCAGATTCTGAGGTTGTAACTCTTCTCTCAAGCTCCTGGTTAAAGGCTTCCAAATCACGTCTCTCTTCCACAAATCGTAGCATCTGCTGATTCATATCTTCACGCATTAATTCCATTTCAGCTCTGCTGGAGGATAATGCATGCAGGCAAGTAGAATGCTCATTCCTGAGGTGCTGCAACTCTCCCAGCAAGCGCTTCTGATTTTCTTCCAGCTCCTGAACAAGGGCTTCATAATAACATTCCATTTGATTCAATTTTTCGGTAAGAGTTTCCTTTTCAACTTTTGCCTCATCCAACTCTCTCACTAGATCAAAAATTTGGCCCTTCATTCCATCAATAGCACCTAAAGGGTTACCTACTTCAGACACAGGAGTGGTCATAGCAAAATGCTGATGATTACTTTCAGGCGGACACAAAAAATCCAAACCCAGTCCATTTCCAGATACAAACTGGTTGTCCTTATATGTTCTCAGTTCTCTGATCTCCTTCACATCTGCTTTTTCTGATGGTAGTGTGTTCAGTGATGCCGTCGCTTCACCATGCCCAAGTTTGAAATTGAGCAGAAAATTGAGTAATGATTCCAACTCCAAGTAAAAAAATTGAGCGTCTCCATCATGGGCGGTAACACATGCCTTGTTCTTAAGTTCTCTTATCTTGCCTTCCACTACAGCAATCCCATTTAAAAATTGAAGCTGCATGCTCCGAGTCAAGTCATTGGCCTGATTATCGCTTGTTTCAATAATAGGAATTTGAGGGCTAACTTTCAAATCTTTGAGCCTGATTATATCTTCCTTGAACTTCAGGCACTCCGATCTCAAGAAGGAGACCTCTTTTTGCAGTTTTTCTGATGAAGATATCTCAGCTGAAAGAAGATGGGAAAACTTTTGTGTTTCAGCACCCAACTCATCAGCTAGACTTTGCCAAGAGCTGACTTCCAGCCTAAGATTGAGAAAAGACGATTCAGCCAATTCCGAGCTTTCTCTAAGACTATGATTGTCCGTCAAAGACATTGCTAGCTCATTATCTATGGGACTGTCCAATCCCCACCCCTGACCAGAACAGGTACTCCCTTGGGCAATCTTTTGATGATTAGGAAGACCTCCCATAGGACAAGGACTTTGACTCTGAGGAAGCACATGTAGATCACCAGAGATTGTACTTTTAAGACTATCAGTCTCATGTGTGTTGGAAGTCTCATGCTTCTCAACATACAAACTCTCAGAAGTAGGGGATGAGCCATCAAATCCAGTAGCTGAGCCTGCATATTCTTCAGTCAGGCTCGCCTCTTCCTCAAATGAAGAGAGCTCATTTGCATCGCACTTCAATTTAATCCTTTCTCTGACCTTTAGAAAAGGATGAAGGAAAACAACAATTAGATTTGGGTGATAGGAAGAAACTCAAGCTTTAGCAGCTATGAAGTCAACAGTTAGCCTTCTGGCCACAAATAATCCCTTGACCAGTTATGTATTAAGACTCAAATTTCATGATATTAGGCTAAATTTGCATCAAACAGAAATGTCATTAAAGAGCAAGCCCATTTTATTGTGTCACCATATCTTCAATTACCAGAATGCATTCAGCGATGTAGATAGGAATCAGACACTCTTATCCCAATTTAATATTAGACTCCAAAAAGACAATTAATACAATTCATAGATTTTTCTAATTAGTTCGTGTTATACATTCTGTCAGGTCATGTTAATAGTAAGCCTAATGCATGACTCATGCAGGTACAAAACAATAAGATGATAACACATAGCTGGTTAAGAAATATACGACCTTATCAGTCTCATTACTGGTGACATCTTCAGAACGTGGTGTTTTAACAGTGACACCCTGCCTATGGCTATCAACCCCCAAATGTAATCCCCTTTCTCTGAGTTCTCTCTGCTGCTCAAATTCCCTGCAAAATATAAACATATGTTTTAGATTATTACACATAACATCAAGGTCCGCATTCAGCAGAATAGTTAAGTACCTAAATCCAGTTTTGGAGGTCAGGAGCTGGACAGTAATCTGGAACATAGGAATGCAGTCAACCAATATATTGAAGGAATCATCTTAAACACTTTATAGAACAAGCATAAGGATGGCAGTTTATATAAGATAACACAAGGAAAAAGGAACATTAGGAATGCTGAATGCAGTGAAAGAGAAATAACAGATGGAGAAAATGGTCCAAGTGATAAATGATATCCTATTAATTTTCTCAATGCACAAACCAGGAAGTAGATTTGTGCTGACATGGTTTATGATGTGAGGACCACTCTGAATGCAAATCAGGAGTAGGCAACACCGTGGAGCTGATGACACATCTCCTTAATAAAAGCTATTATGCCAGAAGTATGCTCAGTTTATAAGCCCATATGATTCTTAAACATAATTCATATAGATATTGGACACTTCGATAATGTATTTAAGCAGTCCCACATGGAAGGATAATGAATATTCAAATCACAGTATACTAGAAAACAAACTCTTTGAGGTCTTGTCAGGCTATACTAACTCTTTGTGGGTAATGAACTTCTATACTAGAATTGTCTGTCGACCCTAAATAAATCATTGAAGCCTTGTCATAACTAACTGGAGCCACTCTTCAATAATTTCTATGTGGTCTTGATGTTGCTTCTTGTCAGAAAATATTTCAGATTTAGCATGACCATCCATTCATTTTTCACTTCACATAATGGACTGCTTTCATACTTGTGTTGGATTCAATTAGCAACACTAAAGAATGGCAACAGCTTATACAAGAAATTTTGTTCTAACGCTCATCAATAGCATGATGACATGCCAGTGGTCTATGAAAATGTGGGTCATTTCCAGGTCACCTGTCTTTTTGCTGCAACCTTTTCTCACTAATCAACTGCATGCCCTTTGTATTTCTAATGAGGACTCACTCTCATCAACAAAATTTAATGCATTAGTAACCTATAGAAAGTTCATCATCTTAAATCATGCATGATGAGAGCATTAAGGAGTTTTCCCACATGAATTTTCTCTTTCCCCACTGTAAGTTTTAGGTTGGAGGACAAAAGATGTTGGCTTACATTAAATGATCAGAACTGAGCTTAAGACGGTAAAGAGCAACCTCAATTGTTAATTTCATCAATTGATTAATCCTCCTATATCAAAATTCTGACCTAATTAACCCACATTTATTGGCAATAGTTTGTGCCTTTCAGTTTCATCTTTCAGCATCCTACCAAGGGTTGTGGAGGTTGTCTATCAATGTTGAAACTGAAGTAAAGCAGAAAAGGGGTATGGTATATCTCAACATTGTTAGCCAGATACTAGTAGATGTATGCTTTGATGAGTTTGAAGTTGTAGACAAGGATCATATGGCATTGGTCAAATTAGCTTTAAGTTTTGTGCTGGGCGAAGTTCATGTTTTCTTACATGTAATATAGTCCCAAAGTCACATCCCTGAAGAGGATGTGCTACAATAGAAGGCTTTAAAGCATCAACATAGTCAGCAAGGTTGATCGTAGCCTCACCAAGCGTGCTGGCACGTGAAGATCCCTGGAAAAACAAAATAAGATTGAAAAACATACTTAATAATTATTAGACAACTTATGTCAGATACGTGAGCAACAGGCACAAATCTGGGGAAAAAAGATTTGTTAATTTAATCAAGAGATCAAACAACCTACACAAAATGTAAAGTAATATCAAGATTGTCCACATAGTCCAAATAAAATCGTGCTAGGAAATCTTGTGACACAATTTAATATTGTTTCTGTACCTTGAGCTTTAAAATGCAAACTGACATTGTTAGGACTTTTTCTTCAAAATAAAGGTTTATTTCCTTGTGTGATTTCTTTCAGGCTGCTTGGTCAGAGTGCATAAAACTAGAGAAAATTAGTCGAGAATTTTTATGGCAAATGAATAGCTCTTCATGATTCTGATTAAGGCTTATTATTCGTACAGTTGCTTTCAGGCTGCTTGGTCACAGTGCACAAAAGTAGCAAAAATTAGTAAACAAAAATTTTTGTGGCAAACACTAGCTCTTCATGATGTAAACAAGACTAAGATGTCTTCAGACATCCACAGCAAGAAAAAGAGGGAAGAGGAAAATCAAGGACTGAATGATTGGCTTTATTTGCAAGAGGTAGGTAAAGTACAGAGACGTATTATCAGATTTTAGTAGTAGTTGGTGTATTTTGAATGGTATCCCAGTTACTGAAATTGATCCTATAAAAAGACTTCCAATGTGCACAAGTTTTTCCAGTATGCATCATATGTAATGGAGAGCCAAAACTTGTCCAAAAGTGTCAAGTCATCTAGAGTTCATCCTAGATGTATATAATTGTTTTAATTTGAAATTGGTCCAAGAGAAGTCTAACAGGCACTGGTTTATGACTTCCATTTTATGTTTCAAGTGAGGAGAAATATGAAGCAGGGTTTTTCTTTCCTTCTTTCTTTCTTTCAGAAATGTTTTTAATAATTATTTTGTATTCAGATATTTAGGACACAGCCTACATACAACAAAAAGTTGACACCCAAGAGATTAAACGAATAAAGAACCACAGGCATGTCAACAGTCTCTTACATCATTTTCCATCAAACAAATGAAAATACTAAAATGCAATTCTGTTTCCACATTAAACTAATCTGCAGTCACAGATTTCCTTTCTTTGTTAAAGAAATAATAAATCTATACACATTGTAACTTTATGTCAAGAATTGTTAGACAAATTACTTTGATACGTGGAATCCCAAATGAGATCAATGATACCAATCACTTGGACAGACTTATTTAATGAGGGCCTTCAACATTTTATGTTTCTGTTTTATTTTTCTATTTTTTGTGTTCCAAAGTTACATGCTAGAAGTTGTGAAGAAAATTGTAAACTTGTGATATTGCAATCAAGATAGAAACATTACCATTGACACAACAAGTTTGTAAAGCTTCTCATCATACTGCTTGCTTTTAGAATCTTGAAGAAGCCTCGTGGTTTCATAAATAGGATCACCCCATTTACAAGTTCCATTTCTCACATTTGCTTTGGTAGTTTTAGCAGTTGCCTTTCCAGAATCACCAGGGATGAATGAAATGAACAACTTATCCCATCCAGTCAGTGGAATCTGAAGGATCAAACATAAGGAACCCCGTCAGTCACACAAATTACATGGTGAAGCTGCATGATTTTATAGTTCAGAGAATTAGCCTTTGTTCCAACTAATCAGAAAATATTGATTAAATTAGAGAGTTAAGCAGTAAGAGTTAACATGACTAGTATAAATGCCAGATTGAAATACCTAAGCTTTGAGGTTCCTGATATTTTACACCATGTGAAAATTGCCTTTCCTGACCACCTCATGTTCCCATCAAAATGGCATGCATGCAACTAATTACCTACTCCTCACTATCAATAGTGGCTCATCCAATTCTGTTTCATCACTAACATAACGCAAAGAATCACAAGGTAAATGATAATTTTGAATATTTTACCTGACACCAGCAAAATGGTACTGGTTTGTCAGAAGTCATATGCCAGGAGCTCAAAGTTCACAAGCATACTTTTGGACTACCAGGTGGCTCTTGACATGAAGAAATGAAGTGACACACAAACATAACAAACAGAGGAACATATTGAAATAGGAACAGAAGGGAATAAGGCATATCAAATTCTTGATGCGGCTAAGCAATAATAAAACAAATGCAATATAAGTGCCAACTTTTAAATTGTTCTTGTACATGGTAGACAGAAAAACAACATGAGAAATCTATGAAAATGATAAGATACTTGAAAAAAAAAATGTTATTGCGAGAATTAGGACTTTGTCATCTAGTTACCAAACTAAAATCTACAAAAACAACTCACAAGCATCTGGTTCATCCCATCCACGTCCCATTAAGTAGTTTATGCTTAAATCTAGTTTATATTTGAATATGTAATTTCAAGATAGACAAAAGCATAGTGCCAGATGTAAGCAAGTAATGTTTATCTGTAAGAAAGATACAATGACAGGATGTTACAAATGACTAAGAATCCAGACTATTATTCAATTAACAATATATGTTGCATATACTAAGTCAAATGCATATTATTCTTCCAGATTGGACACAGATCGGCGCCAGCTAAACTCATTCAAATGCATTAAGCCTTTTTCTTTACACCTACTCACCCATGCAATGGCACCAATGAGGTTTGAACCCCAAGCCTCCTCCATTGAGAATTGGAGTGGTAACCATTGAGCCACACGCACACACTTTTCAAGTAGCCATAACACTCCTTGAAAAGCCATATTTCAAATAATTATTCATGAAACCTGCTGAAAAATCTTCATGATCATTAAACACGTCTCAGAAACCCACCTTCTCTGCTCCGTGTACAACTACTCAGAAAGAAATCTTTATCCTATTCAATAAAAGAGAGATCTTTATTTTATTCCACAGTCCACTGTCATACTTCTACAGGTGAAGTAACTCATGAAGCCTCATACGTTGTGCTGTGACATTTCAGATCACACAAAGCCAACATCAAATATCTATCACTGCTCTGTTCCAAGGTTACTGTACATCACATTGAACTCAAAATAGAATCAACATGTTTCTAAATTCATTGAGCCTATTGATAGAAATTAGGCCAAAATAAATTAAACAATTGCAGCAGAACTGAAGTTAATCAACCAAACGGCAATAAGTTGTACAAGGAGCAGCCAAGCATAAAAAGTTCATATAACATAGGAGATAAAAATACATGTGTGGCATGAAATTGGAGCCGAAAGACCACTTTCACTTTAGTCTTCTCAAGCTTCCACTTAGAAATCCTTGACATTATCCCAGGCCTGGTCCAAGCTTCACCTGCTTACACTGCCATCAGAAGGTACTTCAACAAGATGCCAGAGTTGCAGCACCTACACCACATGCAATGCTTGTTAGACATTCTGAACAATGTTCGATAAATGTAAAAATACTTACAGCAGAAACATTGCAGTTAATCATATCAATCAAATTTTAAGAAGCCACAAAAACGAAAAAAGTTCATTCGATTAGGCTGATGTGGCATTCAAACTAATGTGAATTCCAAAGAAAATTGAAGTCTGATTGGATAAGTCATTTTCTTAGGATCAGATCCTGCTAGCTCATTGACACGAAGGAGGTAACATATACAATGTTATTGTGCGCCAAATGGAAGCAATGACAGCGGATGCAAACGAATGTAAGTCATAGTAAGTTTCCTAACAACGGTCCAATTAGACGGAAAAACACAGATCTTGAAAATGTGCGCAAAGCAGAAACTGTTATCAACATCATTTAAGCATATATTGAGCTAAAAGCAAGAAACACCTTCTTGTTGATAACATAATGATAGCTTCAAATTGCTCCTTTGATAACATACATTAATTAAATACTTACGTTGAAACCCAGAAAACACTAAGATATTCTTTCAAACAGAACCAAAGATTCAATCCGAAACCAAGGAATACTCTTTCTTGAAAGCCGAAGGAAGAATCTAGAAAATTGGGATACCCAGAAATAAATAAAAAAGAAATGGCTTAATCAATTTCAGCCGAACAAACTTTGACTGCTCCCACAAAGTCCACCAGCAAAAGAGAAACTTAATAAGCAGATGAAGGAACAGTAACAATACGGTAGCAATAATCCCACTCTGCCCTAGCTTATAATAATAACAATAACAATAATTACAACATTAACGCCAACAACTTCTTAATGGCAGAGCTTGATAACAATTATTAATAAATAGAAGTGTCACCTACTTCTTTTGCACTGTGGGAATGTGAGCAAAATCTCGCACATCGTTTTCACGACCGTATAATCATCAAAAAAGCATAAAGCTGAACACGCCTTGCTAAACGTTGAGTAGTCGTATCACCTAATCACGGATCTGAGGTGGGCAGCTTGAAATGCAAGTAAAATTGAGAGAGGGAACCACACGTAAAGAAAGAAATCTTTGCAGTCAAGAGATCTGTGATCTTTGAAGCGTGTCCACAACGTCAAGATGGCGGTGGTCTAAATACTCGGTCCTGATGTTTAGTGAATTCAAAATGCAGGAAATTCTAGCAATTCAGTTCTTCTCTTGGAAGCGCCTTCAATTACAGCTTCCGCATTTTATTACAATCTGGTTTCGGAGCATTGAAGTCACGAGAAAACCCCTTGATTTTGAATTTTTTCTGAGTGAGGATTTTATGGAATGTAGCTGAGGTGAAGAGGGCAGTGGCGTTGTTGGAGGGACCCTGGTGGTGTTGACTTCATGCACAGATCTACCAAGAATCTACATGATGGCGCGCAATGAATATAGACATTTTACCCTTCGTAAAAGTAGAAGAAAAGGCTAAGGGAAACCAAAAACTAAGGCTACGTTTGTTTGGATGATTTGAATTGACATAAAAATTATGATTAATATATAATATTTGAGTGGACAGAAAAATTATTTTTATATATACTTAATATTTAATAATAGTTGAATAATGTGATTATGGAGCATTAACATACATGAACATGAATAAAAAAATTATAAGAATAAGTATTGATTTGATTATAAATAGGTATATTAATTGTAAGACAATTAATTAGTTATAAAATGTGAATAAGGGATAAATTTGAATAAAATTTGTAATATAAATTGTTTATTTTGTAAGATTTGTGAATGAAAGTGAATGGTAGAAAATGGATAACCAAACCTAGGCTAAAGTGTGAGAATATGAATTTCAAAAGATGTTGGTAGGTAGGAATGTGAAAATTAGCCAAAATATGATATAATATTGGTCTCAATATCATAAGAAACATTAATGAGATTTTGGGAAGATTATTTTGCGAAAAATGTTTGTTTTAAGAGAGGTATTATTTAAAATATGTTAGTGCAGGATTCAGTTCTGAAAATAGGAGAAAAAATATAATTTTTTTTTTTTAAAATGTGTGTTTTATTCTCGTTGTAAATTGATCCCAATGTGGGGAAACAAAAAAATATGTCACTGCCATTATGCATTATATATGTGTATATGATGTTGTGATGGGGTATGAAATAGCTAAAAACTCCTGTCCTGATTGTAACAGTGAATTTTCCCATAATGTAATAGTGAACTTTCCAATATTTTTTTATTTCCATTATTCTTTTAAATGTCTTTTCAATATTATATTTTTTTCTTGATAATTTTAGACTCGTAAAAGTTTTTCTAATATTTGGCTACTCAAAACAAAGTCCAGATATGAAACTTCATCTGAACTTTTCTATGGATCAATAAAACAGTAGATGTGGCTGACCCAAACCAAGGAAATTAAGCCCTAGAGAAATCATATTAGTTTGTATTAATTAGTAGAGATTAGATCCAATTTAATTACCAAAAACCCACCCATATATTAATAAAGTAGTAAAATTGAAAATTTTAATAGTGTACAAATTTATTTAAAATTTATGAAATTATTGAGTTTTAAATAATGTAAATACAATTAGTTAAAATAGTATAAAATTATTTAAAATAAGTAAATAAAAATAGTAAAAAGTGTAAAAAGAAAAAAATTGAAAGAGCCCACATAAAAAAAAAATAGAAGTTAAAAAGAAAGGACAAAAGAAAAAGATAGTAAAATAAAAAAATAAAATAATAGTAATTATGTAATAATAATATAATAGAGTTCTAGTTTCAAAATTATTGGTGTGTTACTAATTATGTTCGATTTGCTTTTTCACCCATTAAAGATGATATTATAAATTTATAACGTGTAATGAAATTAACCACTGCTTTCAATATTATCGTATAGAATAGAAAAAAAAAAATTGTGTTATATTAGTAATTATATTCAATTATGTTTTGTCACTTTAGTTAAAGGTAATGTTATAATTAATTAATAATATAATATAATATAGATAACCTCCCTAATTATTCATAATTAAAATTTTTAATGTTACCTTGGTGGTAAATACACAATCAATGTTACAAAATTAGCATTTATATGATATTAAACTTATTTTCTCCGAAAGGAAAATTCTTAGTGCATCATAAGAATATTTAAATTTCATTTTGGGGGTACACAATAGCGTGAGGAGGGGGCCCCACGAGCCTTCGTTTGGGACGTACACGTACACGTTGGGCAGGACATTGCTTCTTTGATTTTTCAGTCCCATCCCATTTAGCCTCTTGAGCACGATTTGGGGATGATTGAAAATAATGAAGATATTGATGGGAATGGTAATTATGTTTAGTGGTAAGATGTAAGGACGAGGAATGTTTTAAGATTGTTGAAATTTATGTATTTATATATAATAATAATTATAATTGTATAGTGGGGTAATATATGAATTTATAAGATACAAATATACGTGAATGTAAATGTAAAATTTGGGTTGGTTGGGAATAATGCCAAACGAGGAAACAAACACAGCCATTGCCAGTGATTGGAGAAATATAAGGTGGGATTGCTGTGAGTGTCAGCTCCCATTCCCTCCCTTTCCTAATTCATTGAATTCAATATCCCATTTCTCACAAAAAAAAAAAAAAAAAAAATCTTCTCTCATTTTTTTCGAAGAAAAAATTATTTCTAAAATGGAATATCCATCTAATCATAGTCTTCATTTCTTTGTCCATTTCTGAATGCACATTTAATAATCACACCTTTCGCTATTATTCCTTCTTACATTGATTAGTTAAGACAACATACAGCTCAGATTTCAACGTGACCGTTGAAATATATATGCATGCAATGCAAGTTGTAGAACACAAGGCAACTGACGAATAGAGACGGCGGAAAAATCAAACTCAACCCCCTAAATTCTTCTGTATATAATTAAAAAAATCGAAGACATGCATTTACATAACTGACAACAAAAAACCAGACACACCGACATTATCCATTTGCATTTCGATGTCAAGAATCGAAACCCAACATTAAACCGTGGAGCAAACAAGAAATTTAAAAACATTAATTAATAAAATAATGTATAATCCCCATACGGATGATTCCACGAGCCTCCGTTGGATTTCAGGACTCTGAAGAAGGCGCAGCCGTTGGATGAATTTTCCTGAACATCGACAGGGAAAAGCAACCGCCACCGCGAGCAGCAGAGGCTGCGCCGCCGCTGCTTCGTCCCTCGAGATTACGGCCGTCCGCTTTGTCCTGAGACGATGTCAGCTTGGTGCGAGTATCCATCTTCTTCGTCTTCTCCTTGTGCAGCTTCCGCATCACGTAAGCTTCCGCGAAACCAGCATCAGCCATCGACACGACCCTGATCAAGAAATCACTAGCTGAAATGTAAGAACTGCTTGCTGATTAATAGCAGAAGCGGGAAGGGGGTATATATAGACTTTGTAAGAACTTGGGTGGCAAGCAAATTGGTCGTAATGCATGACTCATGTATTCCTTTCCTGGAAGCTGTCGGCTTAGGAACTGTGCTTTGACCAGACTCCTTATGTTGAAAGAGAGAGCATTCGATCCAACAAGTCGAGACGGTAATACAGCAGTCTGTTGTTTGGTACTTCCCACTTGCTGAGATAGCGTGGTGGCAAAGAACGTGAGATCATCCATGACGTCATACTATAAAAGCGCTTTTCCTTAAAGAGATAAGGCGTGTCTTTGAAATGCGGCGGTGGACGAATATTATTATGCTGCTAATGTTTAAATTTATATATAACTAGTAATTAAACACACACAATACGTATACAAAATATATATAAATACACACACACAAATAAATATATAAATAAAATAATAAAAATAGTGATAATTGAATGTGATTAAGTTTTAAAAGAGCAAATTAATTTTACAATTAAAAATAAAATGATGGATAAATATGTTTTGAAACTTTAGTAATGCACGTTGGAATTGATGGAGAGAAGGTGTGTAGAAAGAAAAATTGGATAGTTTTAGAAACTTCTCTATATGTAAGTAGGAGATTTTTTAGGACTCTATTTTGTGTGTGTTTTTTTGGACAAATTACCTAAAATATAGAAATTGTTAATAAATAATTTTTATCATAAATAGGTAAAGATAATTTTGTATATTTACTTTTGACAACCAAAATCGTTCCTCTATGGTGGTCAACAATTATTAATAGTAATAGATAATTTAATTTAATTTTTGCAAAAAGGATTTCTTTTTTCTTTTTCATTTGTATGAGTGAGTGGGCAAAATGCGCGCACACACGCACACACAAGTTATTGATCTTTTAATTAAATTTTTTCCTAAATTAGCCTTCTAACTACAACTATTTTGTCGAACACTCTTTCTTTTTTTCCAATTTTATTATTAACCCGCAACCTCTTTCTTCCACTAATTTAATTTATGTTTGTACCTCATTTTAAGTTTTAATAATATTTAATTTATTTATATATTTATTATTTATATTTTGATCTTTAAATTATGTCAATAATGTGCTTCAATTGCTATTATTGAAATGCTGAATCTACTTTAATTGCATAATTTAAATTTACATTATACCTTTAATTAATACTATTTAGCTATATAATTAAGTGTGAGAGATTTATAATAACCAATCCTTTGTATTCAATGCTAAATTAGCAATTATCTTTATTTTCCTTTTCTTTCTTTAATCTTAATTTTTTTGACTTTTTTTCTTTTTTATATCAATAAAAATTTGATATTTTTTCTTTTCTTAATTTTCTCCCACTTTTGTAAACTTTTTAAATAATGTTAACTTAAAAATATTTTCATTTTTATAATTTATATTCTAAAAATATAAGCATTTTATTTTTATTATAATTAAATCTATTTTTCCAATAAATAAGCACACACACTAAGTGCGCAATTTTCCCTAGTAAACCTTTTATGCGCCATCCCTAGAAAACTTTTGATGCTATATCTTCTTACACACACACACACACATTATTAGAATGTAGGAGTATAAATAGCTGATTTGGGTCTCTAAATATGTTTTAAAAAGGCCTTGTTTGTTTTTAAATTTTCACGTTTGTTTTTAAGTATTTTTATTTTAAAAATTGTATAAAAGTAAAAGAGAAAATGGATAAGAAAAAATGAGTAATAATTGAATATGTATATTTGGGTGGTGAATAATTGTAAAACAAACATAGGCCCTATCATTTTTAATTCATTCATTAAAGAGAAAATATAATAAACAATGAGTCTTTTATTTTAAAATTTATTCATATTTAATTATATCTTCTTCTTATATATATTTGGTTTATTATTTTTGTATGCAGGAGTGTGCTGTTATTGCTAGTGTCTGTGTGTGTGTGTACGAGGTTGAGCGTATCAATGGACGTTGCTTATTTGATAATTTATGCTTTTATAAGTTATTTTATATTTATAGATATTATTCTAATCAAATTATGTGACTGAAAATTAATTTTTATTAGATTCTTACATATTTTAAAATTGCTTGTATATGCTAGAATTTGTGGATGGGGCGTGAGATCAGTGTTTCTGCTTTGTGTGTGAGAGAACAATTGCTTGATTTTGCTTTCTAGTATTTACAGCATTATTTATACGAGTAAAAGCTCCACGAATGAATTAATAATTTTTTTATCATAAATTTAGCATTAATTATAGGATTAAAAGAAAAATAATTAAAAATAGAATAAATTAAGTTCAAAGAAGATTAGGAAAGAAGAATATATAACAAACGAAAGTTGACAAAGAAGAGGAAACGTGAATATTTTTTCAAATTTTTTTACTACTCATATTTTTTCTAACTCTTGTTTTTCTTTTTCTCTTTATCTAACTTTAATTCATATTATTATTATTATAGGTACAATTGATCTTTATGCACTTCCTTCAGTGTCAATGAAATTAAGGTGATCTTTTTGATGCAGAAATGGAATGTATACCTATTTGTAACTCCAATGAATGCAACCAACCTATCATACTGCAATGGCTGTCTCAATAAGATATGATTTGCTTGTATTGAAATAATGTCACACAACACTTCATCCTTGTATTTTCTAATTTCAAAAGTCGCTAAAATTTGCTTTGTCACCTTGACTTCTCCACTATTATTCAACAACTATAGTTTGTACAGCTTGGCATGATTCCTTAATGGCAAAGACAATTTCTCTACTAACATGATACAAGCCACATTTGTATAACTCTTCTATTTATAACCAAACTACACGTTTGACCTCAAATGTAACAGCTCGTATGGAAGATATTCTCCCATTGCTGCTCATAGTCACTCTGCTTCACCTTTAAGGTGCAGATCACAACCAAATTAATTCCTCCAATACCTGCACAAGCTCGATCATCATCTTTTAATGGCACCTCCAATAGTGACATTTTATTTTCACTGCTATTCTCCTCATCCATGACAATCTCAGCTCTGTCCATCAACACCATGGTCCTTTTGTGTAGGCATTGGGTAGCAATATACCCCTTGCCTAAGTACTTGAAACACATGATATTTCTACTATGAGTAATAGTTAAGCTAGGGTTTATAGTATTATGTACTTTAGGTGCTTCCACCTTTGGCTTGGAGCTTTCGATAGATGTTGTCCTTTCCTCTCTCTTAAGAAAGGTCCTAGAGGTCGTGCTTAGCTACACTTGATTTCTACTCTTTCTCTTAAATTGCTTCTCTACCTTAATGGCCTTTTCCTTTATGTCCTCCAACTCAACATAGTAGTGCAACTCAAAAACATCTGTTATATCCCCATTCAATCAAACCATAAATCTTGCCATTGTAGTTACTCAGTCCTTTACTATGTCTTCCTTTATTAATGTCATTTCCATGTCTTTGTAATAATCTTCTACCCTTCGACTTCCTTACTTCAAAGTTTGCAACGTCTGAAACAAGTTCCCATGATAATGGTTAGGTACAAATCTCTTTTGCATTGCTGCTTTCAACTCACACCAAATGTAAATTGGATGCTCATCTGCTCTTCCCCTATTAATGCACAATTGGTCGTACCAAGATATTTTATGATCCATCAATTCGACAACTACAAGTTTTACCTTATGGGCTTCTGAATAGTAGTGGCAGTCAAATTTTAGCTCCACTTGTCTTTGCCTTTTTAAGTAAGTATTAGAGTCCAAATGCCCTTAAAATATTGGGATGGTGAGTTTTACTCCCTTCAAAATTTCCTTCTCACCATTATGTTGTCTAACAGGCTTGTCATCATCCTCAAACTCATTAAGAAGTCAAAATTGTCATCATTTACATACCTACCTCTTCTTACTTGGCGTATCGGTCTGTCTCGCTTAGGCAACAATTCTTTCTTACTACATTCACCTTAAGGTATTAAGCTACTCATGTAGTGGCGTGGTCACCTCTAGATTCTCCAATCTCTAATTTGTGCTAGCAAGGGTGTTTTTCAACTACTTCATGTTAAATGTGTCAGATGCTCCTGATATCCTAAAAATGTGTGTAGAAAGAAAAAGGAAAACATGTGGTGTGTGCGAGTGTGCCATTTCCTCACAAGATGTAATCACTTATATTTTATCTCTTACTCATGTATCACACCAAACACTCAAGTTAATAAACTCACCTACTCAATTCTTGTGTTTGTCTTGTGGAATTCCATGTAAATCCTAAAAAACTTAAATGACGTGTCATCCAAAAGCATGTAAATGAGTGAAAAGATGAAAAGTCAGGGTTTAAAATCAATCTCAAATAAGAAGGATTAATCTAGAAGCTAAAAACAAGCTAGGAGAACAATTCGAAAGCACAAAGATTGATGCAAAGATGAACAAGAGGAACGTAATTGATCCCAAATAACTATGGTTGATCTTAGCAGAACAAAGCAACTGCAATTGATCAAGAATATACATGATCAATTTAAACAGGTTACAGCAAGATTATTTTAAACTAGATCAGAGTCTCAATTGATCCATAGAAGGATGAGATCAATTGCCGCTAGGGTTTCTAGCAAAAATTCAACTTAAACTTAAAATATTCAATTTTCATCATTCACAATTCAATCAATAATTGTTTTTGAACACTTTCAACAACCTTTTTCTTTCCACTATAAATTCTATCTATTACTTCTTTTCCATTTTCTCGACCTTTTTAAATACCCAAAATTTCAACAGCCAAATGAATGAAGTAAATGAAAAAAATCACTAGAAAACTAAAGCAAGCAGCAAATAAATTTTTTGGAGATTTATGGAGAAAGGATTGATGAAGAGGAACATGAAAAGAATAGAAAGATAGGAAAGTGATACTTAGATCATGTATCAGATTAGAATCTAATATAGTTGACTCTAATGCCAACTAACGTATGACCAAAAGCATGAATAGGATCAATATAGGCATGATTCAATCTAAGAAAATCATGCTTGTGTGAACCATAATAAATGGCCTAAATGCAACAAATTTGCACGAACCCAAGTGAATGACAACCTTAACCAACAAGCCTGTGTTGGTTGATATGATGTAAATTTTCCAAGGGATGCTTGGAATAACTTGCTTTCGATAAATAGTTTACAAGAATTGAGAAACTTTCAAATTCAAGGAAATGACTCTCTTTTGGCCACCGTCGTGATTAATTTAACCCTTCTCGTGATCCATTGCATGTCCATCGAAACGATTTCAGTCGATACAGGCTCCACTTGCAATCGCAAATTCAAAAAAAGTGGGTAATTTTTTTATGTCAATTGGCTATCCATGTGATTGATTTGCCCTATTGCAATCGACATGCATGTCAATCTAACCTTTTATTGGATTGATTTAGATGTTATTGAATCACAAATTTAGATGGCGCCATAATTTGATGTTGATTTGACTGCACTTGAATTGATCTTGATTGAACCAAAATGCTATATTCTTTCTTGTTTTGCATAAAGTTAATCGACGAGCATTCCTTTGACTTAATAAGACTCTCTACATGCCCAAATTCCTCTTAGAAGCCCTTCGCAAGCCCCATCATTGATTTTTTGAACTTCTCGGCCTTAGACCACGTGACTGGTCCTTCAATTATCCTTAGATACTTGTACTTTAATTGGACGCTCGCATCACAGATTCTTGGACTAATTTGACCAAGTTTTATGGCAAAAAATATGCAATCTTGCTATACATTAAATGTATTTAACGATTCAATTGTTGCCTTATGATCAAAGATTCTTAGTTAACATGGAGATTAATTCAAAGAAGAAAATGACACTTTGGAATTATGTTAATAGAATATATTACAATAAGGAAATTAGTAGAGACGTGTTTCAAGGTGACTTGATGTAGATTTGATGCTAGACATTATAACCCAATTTACATCACCAAATCTTTGTATGGAAGTTGCTGAAACACAAATTTGTAGTCCTAAAAGAAAGAGAGAAATTCTCATTCCTAAATTTTTCCTTAACAACAAAAACATAGGAATTCATGCATACATGTTAAGAAAGAGAGAGCACAAATTTGATGCACTCAAGGATAGGTTTTCGTTGATCTTATTCAAATTTCACTAGTTCTCATTAAGTGTTGTTTTACTCAATTTTCAAGAAAAGTAATTCACTTCAACATATGGATGTTTAATTGAGAAAATATTGGTTTGGAGGTAATGGAAGCTTGCTAACTAGGGGACATAAAACTAAAATCATGTAGCTAAGTTGATGCCAAAAGGATTTCAACGAAGGTAGATGAGTTGTTAGTGGCGCTAGCTTATAAACACTTAAAAGCTAGTGAATTATTTTCTAAGTGGGGCCTGACAAACATAGAAGGTTTTTGTTAACAATTTTGTGTCTCCCTTCTTTAATTTTCATTGTATTGTAATGGTGGATATTGTAACAAATATCATAGCGTATAGCAGCAATCATATGACAGAAATAAAAAGAATAATAAAAAAAATATTATTATTATTAAGTTGAAGAAATATATATATATATATATAATTATAGACACATATATATAAATTAATTCAGTGCAGTTAAAATAATTTCGAACTCTTAATAATATGGTATAGATAATAATAGTCAATAACTATATATCTATGCCATATATTATGGCTAAGACCTGCTTTTGGTTGCAACATATGTAATTCCAAAACAATCCTCACTTAAAAATCAAAGTTATACTAAATTATGGGCAATACAAAAAATTAACTTAGCCAATAACCCTAATTTCCAAGCTCCACTTCTCTCTTCAATTCTGTCTTTTATTCTACACGTTTCTTAACTTCCCATTCTCTCAATGTTCCAATTTTTTTATGCACTTTACATGTAACTGCTTCCCCATCCAAATTTCAATCTATTTTTCTTTTTTTCTCAAATTTCTTTATTTCTTTATTTTATTCACTTATTAATTTTAATTTTATGTATAACAAAAATATTATACTTTAAATTAAAATGCACATGCATAGAGTGTGCATGAGTAACTAAAATATATAAATGATACACCCCTTATAGTAACTGATTTGTTCATACAAAGTATATTTACAAAATTGACCACGTTTTTTACTTACAAATGAAAGATAAAAGGGTTATTTAGTAGAATAACCTATATGCAGTTTTTAATTTTAATAACTTCTCTTTTGCAAAAACGGATGAGATGGATAAAAAACTACTCCCTTACATTCCCTTAACATAACTTATTAGATGGATTCCAAAATATTGTTACTAAATTGTCTTTTGTTATTATTATAATAATAATAATTATTATTATTATTTGTTCTTTTTATTCTTTATTAATTAAAACATATTTAATAAAAGTACAAAATAAATATTTAAATAAACTAATTTATACTATAAATAAAATAAATTAAGTAATTTCTTTTATTTTTATATTATATTAATTTAAGCACACACAAAAAACACTAGTCTATACATTAGTTTTATCGTAGCTGATGAGAGTAAATAAATTATAACTGCATATACCTACATGGTATATTTTTGCTCCAATGTATGTGGTCGAAGATGTTGTATTTTGTGATTTTATTAATTAATATGTAAAATACCTATTAAGCTATTCTTAGCTTTTTATTTCTTTTTTTACTTCTTTAATTCTCACTTATTTCATTCACAAACCTCAATTTAAATTTTTTTCTATCTTCTTTTTCAAATTTATTTTTTTTCTTTCATCATTTTATAAATTTTATGAAGAACATAAAAATTTACAAAAAAATTTCCAACACCCAAGCAAACAAAGTGGCATCAACTCGTATCTTCCGTAGGAGAGGTGTTGGTTCAACCCCAAATTCTCCGATCTCTTATTTTATGGCATTATATCTAAAAAATAACAAAAAAGTAAAACTTATATATGAGTAAGTATTTCTTCTGGTACTTTGATCAAAAGCAAGATTATTTAACTGAAAACTCAAGTAAACAATCCCTCCTTATTCCATTTCACATGGGCTTCTTTGTCTTTGCCCTTCCATAATTTCAAACAAAGATAAAATCCCATTTAAGCCATACGAACTTATGTATTATTCAATGAGAGACACAATTCTAGATATTTGATCACAGTACTCAAAGTACCTTGACAGTCCTCTCTACCAACACACACACACTTAGGAGTGTATATGCAACAACAGCAGGGAAACCTCAAACCAGGGCTATTGGTTTAGTCCCCAGTCATAAGGCTGATAAATCACTTTCAACTGAGCGTTTGAAAGCAATTCTAGCAAGGCTTGGCGCTCGGCTGCCTCCAGGTAGTTCGCAGCATGCTTCAGCACCTCCACCTCATTCTTGCCGAAATCCACGCTATACCTGAAAGTTGGCAAGTTACAGCAGGATTAACGAGGAAGGATTACTTTCTCCGCACAGAAAATAAGCAGGAGCACAAGGTTTTGGATAGTCTCGGTTCACTCTTCTAGCATGCGTGTTACAGCATTATATGCATCAAGATGTAAATTAATTTTGCAGTGCCAGGGCAGAGATTCATTTGTTGGCATCCAGAAATTGAAGGAATAATGAACACAGAAATGGGCGGACAACTTACCATTTCAGTATTTTACTGACATATGCAACATTGGTTACCAAATCAACACACAGTCCCCCATTTCTCAGGAAATTAAAAGCAGCATCCCTCAACTCTTTATCTATGTTACCCGGAGAGTAGCATTGAAGGGCAGGCCCGGATTGGGTACCACAAACCAGTGCAAAATGAATAAGAGGTTCTGGATAAGGAAGAGCTACCTGACAGGAGAAACAGAGAGAGAAACAAGGTTCTAAACATATCATTCTTGGTCCTCAAAAGGAATTTGATCACATGTCTTAGATGAGAATTTCCACCAAAGAAAACTAAAATAAAAACATATAAATAAAATGTTCACAGAATGGCACGAAGTCATGCTGGAAGAAATAGATAGCATTAGCAGATTTTGATTTCATTACAAATGCTAGGACTACTTCATATATCCTGAACCAATTACATAATAAGTCAGTTTTCGAAGGTCATATTAACGACAACCTACCATGCTTTATCTGATATAGGTTGTAGAAATCAAAGGCAATAGATACATACATCAGTGAAACAAAAATTAAAAAGAACACAAGGACAGCTCAATGGAACTCGGAACTTAATCTTCATTACTCATGAAGCTTTCGTTAAATTCAACTGTAGGACAGGATCTTTCCATAACATGTGTTTAAACAAGTCAACCCACAGGTTAAAACATGGAACCACAAAAGATGTCAGGAAAAACTCAAATAGTCCTCAAACTTGCTTACTTTGAAGATGTCTAAGCAAATACAGAGATGTTTAGCAAATATGAATTACATCAAATATTTTGTTCTTTCAACACAATTTACATTTTGTATCTAACAATGTGTTTAGTTGCAGGAAAAGAAACAGTGTTTCTTAATTTTCCATGGCAGGCCAATTCTGTCATGATACGACTATATTTTAAAGCTCCTTAAAATAAGACAATATTTTACATGACAGGTCAATTGTGTCTGAAATTTTCAAGCATGTGATCTCGTATTTAAGGATGAGAATAAATAATCATTATATACACATAATATGTTTTTATGCGAGTTTAGAATGCACGTCGCCCCCCTGCAAGACCAACCAAATCATATGCAAATCAAATTGAATGTCAACAGCAGCATGGAAATAATACCAAATTTTCAACTAGCTATAGAGAAGTCACTTTTCAACTAGACTGAAGAAAAGCTAAAGTTCTCCTTCCAAACTGAACCAGGTGAAATCATAATGTCAGGCTCGGTGAATCAGCAAACACGAATGTAATTTTTTTCCCAGCATGTAATCGGATATTCACTGAGTCTTGGATTTCTTGAGAAAATCTTTACTAGCAGTCAATGATTAGTTTCAGTGATCACATACCTAAATTATGTGGTACATTTTGTTACAGTTTAATGTACAATTTAAGTGACATAATATGAATCAGTTACAACGGAAAAGTGAAGTACACACACGTGTGTGTATGTGTGTATTAAACATTACTATCTGACCTTCAATCGCTTGTCTTTCACTCCAAATGGTTTTGTAAGATTGTAAGGTGGTCTTTGGTTACCCCTCAAAATGCCATTATAAATGGCTGAGAGTGAATATGCAGATCCACCAATAACATATTTGAAGTCCCCAAAAAGTTTTCTCCTCTCCAGTGCTCCAGAAGGATGACCCCACATCAGTATTGCATGAATGGCCATCATATTGTAAAGATTGATGAAGAAAGATAGCTTCTCCTCTCTAGGCAAATCATATAGGTCTACTCGCTGAAGCTCCTCAACTATCCTCAGGTACCTATAAATGAAATTACGCAGTCAATTCCAAGCAAATTAATGAGAGAACAATACTCCGAACACGGCATCTCTCTCCCTCACTATACATACATATTTATATGTATGCATGTATGGGTATATATTACAAAGATTAATGGACTAGGATAGCTTCTCCTTTCCAGGCATTTCATGTATATTTGAAGCTCCAACCGTCCATGGTTCTTTAGAAATGAATTCAGCAGTCAATGGCAAGACTAGATCAAGAGAGAATTGCCAATACACTGCATATAAGGAAACTCTCTCTCTGTCTCTCACTCTTTCCCACATCTATTTATCTATATATATATACACTTACACATGTATATATATATATATATCTCAAATGGAATCAGTTTTTGTTATTATAATTATTGGTTAATTTTTTACTCCTACAGTTCAACTTATGAAATATTTGAATGTACCTCGCAAACTCTTCACTCCTGTGGATGCTTTTGTAATCAACTCGCTTTCCATCTTCAAGAGTATATGCTTCAAACATTGCATAGGACAAAATTCTAAGCCTTGACGAAATTTCTGTTATAGGTTTCGGTTTCAATTCACTGATGCCTCTTGGAATGTTTTGGCATTGGGAGATCACAGGATCATCATCCAAGAAACGGTACAGGTGATGTCCATCTTCAAATTCATTCTCACTGTAGTATCACAAGGAACAAATTTACATACAATCTACAGATGAGAGCAATGTCATAAGCAGTTGTCACAAATAAAAGTGGAAGGATTCGTATTGTGAGAAAGAAATTACATAAATATGTACCAAATAAAAGAAAGTTTTGTAGAACTCACTGAATGACATGTTGAAAGAAAAGTGAGTCTGCAAGCTTTCTGCCAAATTCAACAGCCTATTTCAAGCCATTACAGTTAGAATAAAAGTCAAAAAGATGAGCTATGTAAAGGCACTACTACAAAGAATGATAAGCTAAGAGCAGCATAGTCTTCCTTCTAATACCTGCCTTGCCTTTTATCATCTTATGCTAGTGGCAGGTTAGCTAATTCAGACTTTGGAGTAGCCTTAATCATTTCAGCATACTAATTTCTTTGGCACACTCAACATATGCCGTTAAAATATTTTCAATATAAAAGCTGCTCAAAAAATGTGAGTGACAGTATGATCTAACGGAAAGTTTTAGATAAGGAAAAGAATCAGAAAATATAGGGAAAAGGCTAAGTACTCTTGTTTCACAGCTTATTCATACGATACCAAAACATGTAGGCAATCAAGATTAAATTGAAGAAGTATGGTCATAATGAACCCAGAAATTCTAAATCCATGGAAATCAAATTAAAATTGTTAAAAATGAAGCTCTAGTATCACCATATATCATCCAACAAGAAGAAGAAGAAGAAGTATGACCATAATGAACTTACGCATTCTAATCCATGAAAATCAAATTAAAATTG
This sequence comes from Avicennia marina, assembly GCA_019155195.1. Lineage (NCBI taxonomy): Eukaryota > Viridiplantae > Streptophyta > Magnoliopsida > Lamiales > Acanthaceae > Avicennia > Avicennia marina. The sequence goes on from CM032781.1 coordinate 10,294,642, forward strand.
TTAATAATGAAGCTCTAATATCATCCAACCAATCCATAACTATAAGATCTTTTAAGAAAATGAAAAACAATTTTGAAACCTCTGTATTATGCTCAGTTGTTACATCAAAAACAAATAGATCAAATCATTCTTAATTTCAAGATGGATGGAAATTACACATCTGTTAATGCATTATGTGCTTAGAAATACAGAGTTGGAAATGCCTAGGAGAAAAAACCCACTGTTCCACCTGAAAGTAAAAAAACAGGAAGCAACTTACTTCTACCCTCTCCAAGTACTGATCTTCTGACAAGAAATCCACAGCTTCTGAACCAAGAAAACAGTTGACGAACCTGCGCATTTTGTAAAATCGATCTTTTACAGTTATCGATTCTTTCATTTTTCTAACAATAAGAGCTAGCTCATCAACAGTTCCACTACTTGACAGGTCATCTTCACCAGGTAGAGGTGGTAGAGGAGCTTCCTGTGATGCTGCTTCTGTAATAACAAACTCAAGTTTATCTCCAAGTTTACCAGACTCCTCTAAGTTTTTCAGCTCGTTTAACCCACCAATTAGAACTTCATTAAAAAACACTCTAGGAACAGCAGAAGATCCTGCTATCTTTTCTAGTTCTAGCTTTCTCATGGGGTAGACATCAATATTGATCTCCACGTACAGGAGTCCTTTTCTTCGCAGATAACTTCGTGCAACTTTACAGTCCTGGCATCCTGACCTTGTATACATGATAATTCGTCCCTTCATGGCATTAGGTTGAGTTAAGTCTTCTGAGGAATATTTATCAGATATGCTTTGTCCATCAGCATCACATGAAATGCCAATAAGGCTAAGAGGGTTCCATCCAGATCTCTCTGCAGATTTTTGGGATATTTCTGGGCCAGCGCTTTCTGGTGATAAATCTCTATCTTCATCAGCAACATCTTGCCCATCATCATTTTTCCCAGACAGTCGACGCAGAACAGTAGATACTGCACCTAAACTCTTTTGCCTTACAAATTTTGAAAGAGCCACTGCCTTTTCAGGCCAAGCAGATCCCTGCATTTCTGAGTCACTGCTCAAGGACTGTGGATACGAACTCCTCTTACCTTCCATTTCAGGGACCTCAGTTCCATCGAAAACTGGTTCTTCTACCTCGTCACAAGAAACTTCATCCAGATTCTTATTAGTTACTCCTGAATCAACATCACTTATCTCTACTTCCTTCAAGTCATTTGATCCTTCTACAGTCTCCGTTTGGTCACTTTTTTCCCTGACTTCCATTTTCTTTTTCTCAGACTGTTTTTCCTTTTCCCCTTCATCTTTTTGAGCCTTGGACGCATCAACTTCACCCACATCAGAAGCAAATCTCACGACCTCTTTTTCTGAAATACTTATTTTTTCTATGTCCTGTGTTTGAATACCAAGTTTGTCTTTCTGCAGCATTACAGTATTTGGATTAATGACACACTCTGATTGCTCCATGTCCTGAACTCTTTCCCCAAAATTTGATTTTTCCTCCTTCTCTGAACCACAAGGGTTTGTCCTGTCAAGGGGTTCTTTCTCCATGATGCAAGAACTTTATCCACCTCAAGAAATACTGCTGCAGCATGTTTAGAGCAGAAATCAATATCAAAATTTGGATAAATGCACCCAATAGATCCAAACTGAAGTTTCAAATACAAATTTTAAGCTCAGGGATAAGAAGGGTTGATGGTCATAAGTGCTTGGACATCTTAGAAGTGTTGAAAATGTTTTAGTTTATCTGGCATTTGAGAAAAAATAGGAAAAATATTTCAACATGCGGCAAGCTCTGTGCATCAATTCTCAAGCAAATGGGACAAATGTAGTCATGATAAATCATTAAATATTTATTTCACTCCATTGTGATAGAATTTGCTTCTAGGAACCACACTCATCTAGTAATAAACGAATCATCTAAAAGACACTGTGGTTTCAGTTTATGATATCTTGATCAGCATGGTAAGCACACAAAAAATGCTCAGACAGGACACAGTCAAAGTAGCTCAGGCCCAATGAAATGAAAGAAAGGCTGTTGACAAGGGACCCAACAATAACACAAAAATAAGGTAATCAATATCATCCAACAAATTTAATAGGAGATGTGGAGTGCTGAGGATGGGCATAAACTGAAACCGGCCCGACTTAGCAGAGGAGGAGAGGATGAGACATTGCAATGGAAATAAAGCACCTGCTGCCACCACCCCAACTATGGAAAGACTAAATACCAAGCTAACTTTATTTTTTAGAGCTTATATGGTGTTTTTAAAGCTTATAAGCTAATAAATCTTATTTAAAAAATAAGGTAAAATGTGTTTGGTAATATCATCTTATAAAATATTATTAAAATTTATTATTATAATTAATTATAATTTTTTATATAATAATGATGAAAATAACTTAAATATTATTAATAAAATGTAATTTAAATATATTTATATTATTTTTAATATAAAAAATGACATGACTTATAAAATATTCTAAAATAAATTAGGACTTATAAGTTTTAAATATTTTATTTTTAAAACTTACAAACTCTTTTATAAAGAAAATTACCAAACATTCAAATAAGCTTATATGCTTACCCAAACACTCCGCCAACCCACCTCTTCCATTTGTGAAGGCAATTCTAACATAGATACTCATTTTTGCTCTAATTCAAATTCCTAATCTAATCACAGTGCGTCAGAGATAGTTTTCTAGCCCAGCGCCAGCACCGGAACCTGTTGCTCTGGCCGCAGACGTTCCTGAATGAGCTGCCGATAAGGAATTGGCTCTAATTCTATTCCCATTAGCGATGGAAAATATAAAGTAATAGTCATTCAGCAATTGAATTAGACAACAGAGGGCACAGATTACCAAAGAAGAACATCCATTGCAGCTTACAGAACATCAATACCAGAATTAAGCATTAACATATAAAGCATAAAGAAAATAAAGGAGAATAACTCTAACTGATAAATGGGTTTTCTCCTGGTCAAATATCAGACAAGCCTCAAAAGAAGTGAAAGAAAAATGGATTTGAAAACGACAAAGTTGTGACTTACGGATCTGTCGCAGGTAAACTAAGAAGAAATTAATGGATTAATCGCTTGCTGCGAGCGTCATCAACGCAAAAAGATGAAATCTTGACCGGTAAAAGGGGGGAAAAGTGCACCCCATAAATGTGATTTCTGAGAAAAGATGAAGACTTTGAACTCAAAACCGTCGTGTAGGAATTTCGACAGGAAACAGAAAATCGGACCGCTCACAAGAAAAGCGGGAAGTCATTCCTGTGGGGCGTGTTTTTGCAGATTAGCCCTCCTAATAACTACTATTTAACATACGTTGATCCTAACAAATTAATAAATAGCTAAAAGGAATCGCACGTGAGTAAAATTAATTTGTAAAATAAAAAATTATTTTAAATAATAAATTTTTTTCCATAATTAATGATATGAACATTGTTTAAAATATGAAATTAAAGGGATATAAAAAGAAATGGAAAAATGAAAAAAAAAAACCACAAATAAAAAATGAATAGAAATGTGTTAAAAGAAAGGTAAGAAAGGAAAGATAGACAAAAAATCAAAAAAAGAGTAGCTGCGTAATTTTTTTTAAAAAAATATGCTATATAAATTAATTTAATTAGGTTTGATAACAACCTATACGACTTGATTCTTGAAAATATTTTTGTATTTTATTAAATTCAAATTCAAAATTTATATTTAGACTCAACTTTATAATCTTTCAAATCATTTTTTTATTTTTCATCCCTTTCTTTCTCCTACTTTTGTACTATTCTAAGTTTATGTGTCAATTTTTTATCCTCCCTAAATTGAATCCAAATGTAGACTTTTTTTTCAACTTAATCACTGTTTGATTCAAATTTGAATTTAAGTCCAACCTTCATAAAATCGAATTAAGATAAATTCAAATAGTTATCCGACTGCTATTCAAATTGTACCCATTACCAACATGAAAAACTGTACCCATTAGTAATCTGAATATGTGATCGCTACATTAAATTTGTTTAGTCAAATTTGATTATCGTACATGTTCGATTGGATGGAGTTTTGGCCACATTTCATGGTAAGGCTCTATGTTGCAACACTTCATATAATTATACTTTTTTATATATAATTTGTTTGCTTGATACGGTCAAATCAAATTTAATTCAAAATAAAATAAAATACATAATTACAAGATTATCCATTTTTTAATCAGTAACGCCCAAATTTGTTAATTTTCAGTACATAATTTTCCTTCTTTTATTGCCACATATTTAAAAGATTAGATAGAAAGAATGGGTTAGTTATCTCCCTTGATCTTGGAAACATAAATGGAAACAAAAAAAAATTCATTCAAGTTTCTCTTGTTTCCCCGTGATTAATTATTCTAGTTAAATATGAATTTAAGGAGAGTAATTAATAATAGGATGCCTTAATTATACATTTCGTTGCAAGTGCATACAAACAATGACTATAGTTGTATAGGCATCCATTTATGACTAGATATTTAATAATATTACACACACACTGTAGAATGTGTTGTGTGTGAGCACTAGAGTCCTTTAAGTGTTATTTACAATTATCCCCCCCTTTGTTCATTTATATTCTATTGAAAAATTTGTTCCTTATAGTTTTTAATATATGAAGGTCAAATGTGTAAATTTGATTGTGCATCAGCCTTTGCAGAGGACAGTACTTTTCCAACACACTCCATTCAGTGTACACAACTTCCTTCCAATTTTAGAATTCTTATCTTACATCCAGACAGCATAATCCATCCTCTCTTCTATTCTCTTTTCTTCTCTCCCACTTAATTTTTGTATTTGCAAAAGGAGTGGATGTTCAAGAGCTATATGTTTTCTTCTGCAACCAACCAAATAATATGAAGGTGGGATTTCAATAGTTCAAGATGCCTCCAATAGCATTGGTCTTGAATTAATGAGTCTGTTTTGATAAATTCTGATACTTGAAGTCGACAGAAAAGATAAGAGAGCGTCATGGCTAAACTTATTTTAAATAGTTCGTAAAGTCATATAACCGTTGGAGCTTGTAATATCATAGGTCTAATTTTAAAAATAAATTAATAAAGTATTTGAATATAGATAATAAAATCATCTTATAAGATTTTATTAAAATTTATAATTATAATTGATTAGAATTTTTTTGATATAATAAGAAAAATAAATTAAATATCATTAATAAAATGTAATTTATGAATATTTATATGATTTTTAATATAGAAATGAAGTATCTTATCATCTATCTAAAAATAAATTGAGAATAACCAATTTATTTTTAGAGAATTTATTAACTTTGAACATCTTACTTTTAAAATTTATAAGATCTTTTATAAAAAAATATATCAAATACTTATAAGGAATTTATAAGCTGCCAATGTCATGCCACTCAATTCGAGCGCAACATGGCATTACTTTGAAATAATTAAGTTAAAAGATATCAAAACCCATCATCAAAGTATCTAAACTAAGGTCACAATAATCATTCCAAACTACAACACTATTAGTACAATGTCGTGTAGTAGAAAACATAAATTACCATTTTCAAAACACACTTCTCAATTATCAAATTAACCAATGACTAGATAACCTCGTTCTCCTATTTCTGAGTACTCTACCATTCTCTAGTGTGGTTTTACGTCCTCAACCTCAACTACAATGTCTCCAAAAGAGTTTCAAAACTTGTGAGCTGCTAAGCGTATAATAAGTGGATCTACCTACCTTTTTAAGATGTAAGCATCAAAACAATATTTACACATAAAATGTCTCAAAGGGAATTTTTAAATCACAATGAACTTTTCAAAGTAAACAAAATAAGCATTTGCTTTCACATCTTGATTGCATTGCTTATAGGTCTCAAACATCATGTATTCATTTATTACTGATCAGTACCTTAATCTTTGACCCAACTAAGGAGAATCATGTGCAGCTTCATTAACTGTAAGCCCCAATTTTCTATCCTGATTGATCGAGTTTCAATTTTTAATTTCAATTGAGATGGGTTAGCTGTAGGCCCCAATACTTCTACTCTAATTGGTTGAATCTCAATCTTTAACCTAATTAAGAGGGTCACGTGGATGAATCTATATCTCTAATTGAAAGGATCGTGTAACTCATTCTATAACTCCAATTAAGAGGGTCATATGACTTAATTGAAATTCTCAATATTTTTACCCCAATTAGACGAGTTCAAAACTTGTTCCTTAACATTTGTATTCGTTACCAAGGTATGAGCAATTATCATAAACTTCGATCTTAGACAAAACACTTGATTTCGCAATTCAGTTTAAACTGGATAAATATGCTTACTGCATCCACAATTTTCACAGCAAAAGAATTTATGGAATTTCATATTTAAGAGAATGTAAAATACCATTTGATAGTACTATTGAAATTTTGTAAGTAATGGAGGAGAATCATTTTTCAAATCACGGTATAAAATTTCATTGACTTGGTGAAATAACTTTTCATAATACAATTAAAAGAACACCAATTGAACTTTCATTGTAGAAATTTCATTTGCACAGTAGAAATTAATTTAAAAATAAGATAATTATAAAAACTTGCAAGATAAAGACCCACTTAAAGAAAGTGATAGGTTTGTTTTTCATATTTTCAACAAAAACATAAATTGTAGATATTACACTTTTAAAATTTTATTTTTATCTCTTTTTTACTTTCACACAATTCCAACTAAAAACATACCAAATAACACAAATTACTGTTTGAAAACAAACATATATCTATGTCTGAATTAACAACTAAAATTAGTATATTGAATTTTGATGCATTATGATTTTACTTGTTTTTCAAATTATAATATATGGAGACTATTTATCAAGATTTGAGAAGAGCAAAGTTTTAAATTAATTATGTAAATTCAATTCTTGCATTCTAGTAAGATTAGATATCTCTGTTTTGTCCGATGCATCATTTGATCTAATGATTGTGAGTATGTTATTCTAATGCTCTCTGTATCTGTTTATGTATCAAATATTTTAACTATTATTTAAATGATGATATAGCATGGATGTGGTTGTATGTACCATAGAGAACTATAAAGAGATGTAAACAGCCTAAAGGTATTTTGTTAAATATCCTAAGATATTGAATAATTCATGTATCCTTGTGTTCAATTTAAAGGCAAGGTCTTTTTGAGTTTTATTTGAAGAAGTTTTTTCTTTAACTATAAATACTATATTTATTTGTTTAGTCGAAATATTTTTCAGTTGGTTTGATTTGTGAGAGTTGAAATAAATTTATTGAATCTTTGCTTATTGAATTTTATATTTATTTAGAATAAATTCTTTTTATTATTTCACCTTATTTATACATGGACTTTTGGCACACATAACAGGTGTTTGTTAAAACCCATTGATGCATTCAACATTTATCTCAGAAAAGAAATATGAATATGATGCAACCAAGAAGAAAAGAATGGAATTAACAAGATGAAGAAGACGTCTTTGGAAGTCTGATTGATTATAGAGTTAATCAATTTTCATGATTCACTGCACAACTAACCTATATGCATAAAAACAACAAAACAACTACCAACTGCCAAATAAACTACAAACTCTACAGGTTGTGCACAACGAAATAAGTCAACTGTTCCAATTATCTTACCAATGCTATAGTTGACTTGGATTTTGCTCATTTTGACACCCTCTCAAGATGTACATGAATGTCTTTCATGCTCATTTTGCCAACTAATCTATCAAATTGCATCAATGGAAGTCCCTTAGTCAAGGCATTTATCGATTGATCTTTGCTTGGCACACGTCTGACGTCAAAGTTGCCCTTTTGCATTTTCTCTCTTAGGAAATAGATGCCCAAATCAAAATGCTTGATTCTCGCATGATATGTGGGATTTTTTCATATTTGCAACACTTTTTGTTGTTACAGTACAACACTATTAGATTGCTACACTCTACTCCAATCTCCTCAAACATGTTCACAATTCAAGTAATTTCACAGACACATGCAGCAACAAATTGTACTTTGGTTCAGTAGAACTCTTTGTGACAACCAACTGCCTTTTAGATTTCCAACTAACCAAGCTTCTCCCTAGGAATATGCAAAAACCACTTATGGACCTCCTAGTATTCAAGTAGCTCCCCTAGTCGCCGTCAGCATAGCCCTATACATGGTTGCCTTCATTCTTGTGCATCAAAACTCCATTCCTTAGTGTCTTCTTTAAATACTTTAGTACCCTGTATGCACCCACCAAATGTGGCTTCCGAGAGTAGCTCATGAATTAGGATATAATCTGAACTACGTACCCAATGAATGGCCTTGTGAACTTTAAATAAATCAATCTTCCAACCAACGGTCCATAGAAAGTTTGATAAATAAATCAATCTTCCTACCAACTGTCTATAGAAAGTTTGATAAATAAATCAATCTTCCAACCAATTGTCTATAGAAAGTTTGATTCTTCAGTGGTTCTCGAGCATCCTTGTTCAAGTGCTGATTCATTTCAATTAGAGTGTCCACTCCTTTAGCTCCTAGCATACCATATTTACTCAGTAAGTCCAAGTCGTACTTTGTTCAGCAAAGCACTATCCCTTTGTTGGACCAAGTAGTTTCCACACCTAAGAAACATTTTGGTATTCCTAAATCCTTTACTCTAAACTTGCTCTCAAGGTACCTTATTGTTTCTGATATCTCCCGTTAATCATTCCCTCCCACTAAGATATCATCCACATACACAAGCAATGCAATTCAGTTCATTCTTTCTCCTATTTTCAAGAATAGGGAACAATCACTTTTTGATTGAGTGAATCCATGTTTCAGAATTGCCTAGTAAGCTTGGAGTTCCATTGTCTTGATGCTTTCATTTCAATCCATAGAGTGACTTTCTCAGTTTAAAGGCCACCAGGATGGTATAGAAAAGGGAGGTCGGATTATCTACCGCTTAACTAAGGGTTGGTTGATTGACAGAGTTTCTTGATCATGAAGCCATGATCTTGATCAGTAATGGAAAAACTCCTTCTCAGAATCGTTTCCATAGCTCTGATACCATGTTAAAACTCATTGAAGCATTTAACATTCATCTTAAAGGAGAAATATGAATATAATGCAACCAAGAAGAAGAGAGTGGAATCAAGAAGATGAAAAATACTTCTTTGGAAGTCTGATTGATAGCAGAGTTATTCACTTTTCACAGTTCACTGCATAGCTTCAACCTATATGCACAAAAACAACAAAATAACTACTATTACAACTACCAATTGAACTACCAACTATACAAGCTATACACAACTAAATAAGCCAACTATTCCATTCATCTTACCAATGCTACAGTTAACTTGGAGCCTTATCATCCGCCCAAATCCACACCAAAAACGTTGTTGCCCTTTACTTTCTCATTCTGACAGTGTACTTCCACTTTTATTTTTCATTTTTTCCACTACAAAAAATACAATATAATTATTTTGTATACACAGACAATTGGCACACATATTAATTGTTTTCAAACTATCCACTAAAAAACATAAACTGTAATTATTGCATTTTAAAATTTTTTTATATTTTTTCACTTTTACATGATTTTTAATAAAAACACATGTAAAGACATAAAATAAATAAATAAAACCAACATAGTATAACATCAAGACCACAGATTTTGACTTAATGCGTGCTGAATTCTTGCAGTCAATCTTTCCAATTACTCATCTCTGTCTATTTTTCTTTTCTAGCTTTTATCTATTTACCCACTACTTTGTTTTTCTCTAAGATTTGTCGAGAGATTAACCTGGAAAAATACAAAAATTTAATTGTTTTCAATATTTTAATATAGAACACTTGTATAGGAAACTAATGTTTCTATTCAAATGCTAAATATATTTGACTAATAAATTATTGCAATTTCGAGATACAAACAAAGATGCCAAACCGGGGGCTGCTCCAACTATTCTTGATGAAGTGATATTATCTAAGCTAAGTTACAAGTTAAGAAGTCGCATTTAATGTGTCTATAATAATATTAAATAAATAATAAAATTTTAAATATAAATTCTACGTTGTTCGTAAAATTTAAGAAAGAAAAAAGTTAAACAAATTAAAGTTAAAATGAGATAATGAAAGAAAAATATATAATAATAATTGTGAAGATAGATGAAAGAAGAAAACATGATTAGGAGAATTAATGATGGAAAGTAAAAGAGTAATATAAACGATTAAAGTATTGCAGTAATTGCGCATTCAAGATCAATAGTAGTTATTTTGGTCCCCTTAATCATAATTATCTAAGCCTTTTAATTAAGGTTAAGAATCCTAGAATAACTTCATTTGGTCCTAAACGTGGATGAATTAGAATTCCCCCATTTTTTTAATCTTCATATCAACAATTTTTTAATTATTTATATCTTCTTTTTTAATTAACATTTAGTTTCATCTTTTACCTTATCTCCACTTGTTTTCTCTCTATTGTTTTTAAAGAAAATTTTAATATAATTTTTACTCTAAAAAATTATTTTTATTATCAAAATTCTGAAATGTGTAATGAATTTGTGTTTTATTATAATTAATAAAATTATATATATTTTCTATAATTATGCACATGCACAGAATGTGTAATTTTTATTAATCTATATATTACATTATTGGAAAATGTACAATTCCAAAAACACCCTTATTGAAAAATGTGAAACTTATATTAAAGAATTAGAACATGGGTAAAATAATAATTTCATAACAATAACTAAATTTCTCCATTTATTCACTAAAATAAATTCTCCATTTATTCTTTCCTTAATTTCCCCTAAACTTTTACATTTTGGCAATTAGTTTTCATTTTCCTCAAACCTCTTCATCCCCACAAAACTTCTATCTAACTATATTTCTATTTTACCTTTTTGTCATCTCAAATCTAAAATTCTAGAACTTTGATTTGATAAACGTAGGTCTTATCATAATTTTTATAAATTTCGTTCTAGTCAGGTTTTTATTAAAATTCAATTAAATCTAAATGAAGAAATAGATGAAATGTGTTGGGTTTTTCAAATAAAAATTCCTTTTTAAAATTTTCTATTTTAAAAATAACCCTATTCTTGGAGCGTTTATAATTTTGCCCCAAAGCTGAAAACTTGATTTCCGGTATTGTTTGGCTAGAAACTGAGTTTTCGATTTCAATAAAAAAAAAAAAAGAGATTTTGTGAAGTCAGGAAGTCGAATTCCTGTCAAAGCAAACCGTGCACAACACTAAATCTCGTGATTATTTTTTTATTATTGTTTGAGGGCCCACAGAGGCAAAGACAAAAATAAAATAAAATAAAAACCTTCAAGCCAAACACGCCATCCACCCCCAGCATATGTAATGTAGGGTATCGCAACGGCTCTCCAATCATTGTACTTACTTTTAATAAATATATTATTATTAAATTATATGTGTTTTTAATTATTTTATGATTAAATCATCCTCTTATTTTACTTTTAATTATTAATAAAATTAATATTACATGACAAATTCTATAATATTATATTAAATTTATAAAATTATTACATTTTAAATAATAACAACAAAATTATTTAATGTTATAAAATTTTTAAAAACTTTTAAAAATTTTAAATGATTAAATAAGTAAATATCATTAAAATTTGAAAATAAAAATAAAAGACAAAGTTTGAGAAAATATATAAACAAAAAAGTCACAAGAAAAAATGTATAAATGTATAAATAATAAATAATACAGAAATATTTTAAATATAAAATAACGAAATATCAAAAGAATTTAAAAAATGATAATATTTGTAGAATATAAAAATAATTAATATAAAAATAATCGTCTAAATTTACTTTCTCTAACTAATATTTATTATTATAATAATAATATAATATAGATAAACATAAAAGAAATTTTTTGTATTATAAAAATTTACTATTCAACATTGTTATCTTTACAAAAACACTTTTGTCATAATATGTCATACATATTAAAAAAAATAAACGTAGAAAAAGTACGGCTTCTTTTTATATAGAAGTATTACTTTTTTATTTTTATTAAAATTTAATAATCTATTTAAATTACATTTCATTACAATAAAAAATACAAAACATAAAATTCCTAAACTTATTATATGTCATCTCAAAAAAACCTCCATGAATGAGACATTTTGTAAATTGATTAATTTGTTTTGAATAAAAAAATAAAAAAACATAGCATGTTTTCCCCTTTTTTTCCTCTTGCTTAAAGCCGAAACAAGGCATTTTGGCTTTAAGCAAATTTTTAATTTTGTTTAATCATCACTACATTTCGATTTCCAGCGTTATTCTTTTGTATTCTGATTAAAAAATATAAACATATTAAAAAATATAACGCTAGACTAAATTTAAAAAAATTAAAGAACTTGCTTAAAGTCGGTTTTCTAGATTCCAACTTTAAGCCAAATAAAAAAGGAAAACATGTTCTGTTTTTTCATTTTTATATTCAAAATAAATTAATTAATTTACAAAATGATCTCCCTAAGGAGGTTTTATTAAATGACCAATGATAGGTTTAGAATTTTTATGTTTTGATTTTTTTTTTACTGTAATAAAATGTAATTTAAATAGATTGATAAATTTCAGCATAAATGGAAGAGTAGTAATTTTACATAAAATGAGTGATATATTTTTAGTATTTCTTTTTGTTAACATATATAATACATTGTGGTAAAAGTGCTTTTGTAAATATCACAACATAAATTAGTAAATTCTTGTTAACAAAATTTTTTATAGTATAAAAAATTTCTTTCATTTTTTCTATACTATATTATGATTACAATAATAAATTTTAATTGGAGAAAGTAAACATAGACAACTACCCTTATATTAATTACTTCTATTGTTTACGAATTCTATCATTTGTTAAATTCTTTTTGTTTAACATTATTTTGTATTTAAAAACTTTCCCTTTTATTTCCTTTCAAAATATAATATAAGTGTAAAAGTAAGAGATATAATATAAAAATATAGATACACACAAATTAAGTGCCCATTAGCTTTGATTTATAACTAATAAAAAATTGCATGCTCTATGTATAAGTAAATTCGTATATAAATTATAAATTTAAGTATTTTAAATAATAGAAATATTTTTTAAAAAATTAAAAGGACAAAAACATTTAAAATAAGAAAAAAATTAATAAATTATGTAATTTTATAGTGAACAAACAAGTTACCTTATTAACTTAATGATATAACATAAATAGATAAGTATTGAAATATAATAATAAAAAAAAAAAGTAATGATATACTAATAATTATATTTGATTGTAGACGTGCCTTTTTATTAATGACAAAGGTGTAAATTTATTAATCACTTTTAATAATATACTCTGGGTACGGTTTCTTACAACCAACTCTATAAATTAAAATTAATTTTTTTTAAGCTTTGTATTTTTATATCTTATTTTATATATAATATTATGGTATCATTTATTTTTTTGTACAATTATGTACCCGCGAGGAGTATGCGACGGATGACTACTTCATTAAAAAGTTTATAAGACTGGGTTACAAGAAGGCAAATCTCAACAGGCCTATGGTTTTCAGGCCCTAAATCCTGTAGGCCCAATTTTGTGTGAAAATGGCCCAATTAAGCGTGGCCCATGGAGCCTGGAGGGTGCTCCAAAAATATCTGACAAGCTAACAGCAACACTGGCGAGCACCGCTTGCACCTTGTCCACTCGCTCTGTGCATATCCCTCCCTCCCTTCTAGCTGCTGCTTCTCTCTCTTCCAAGCTCTCCTCCATTACAAGGTTCTCTCTCTTTCTCTCCATATATATTTTCGTATGATTCTAGTTTTGTGCTTTCGAACTATATATGTATGTGTGAGTATCAGTGCGTCGGTATGTTTGGGTTTAGGAGGGATGGGCCGCTGTTATGTATCTTTTGATAGATTTTGTTTGCTTTTCCAGTAAAAAACTCTATTACTTTATGTGCTGAAATGCTGCTGCTTATAGAGTTTGTAATTACATTGAGCTCTAATTGCGCTCGAAAGCTCTTGCTTGTTGGATTCGTTACATGGAATTGAGTTGACGCAGTATTTACGCGTAACTCATGAAGTCAGGGGCGAAAAATGATTGGTGAATGAATTAGGACCGGGTTTGAAGATTTCGTTCCAGCAATTACATAGATTATGCTGGGATTTGGAAATGATGGTTGGAAAGCCTTATTGTGCCCAACACTTCGGTGACGTGAGGCGAGTGCGCCACCATAATAAGCACGCACTCAACATCTCTAGATTGCTACTTTAATAACTCAATATTTTGAAAGTGAAAATGGTGAAAATAGGATGTTTGGCTGAGCAGATCATGTAACCTATAATATTTTTAAAACTTAGCTCATACATTTTATTTTTAGAATAAGTTAATAAAGTGTTTGGATAGAGATATCTTATAAGATTTTGTAAAAATTTATAATTATAATTGCCTATAATTTTTCTATTGAAATAATGATAAAAATAAATTAAATATTATTAATATAATATAATGCAGGTATTTATGCATTGTTTAGTGTATGTAAAGAAGTAACTTATAAGATATTTAAAGATAAGCTGTGAAAAGCTAATTTATTTTTTATGTGCTATACACATATAAGTCCTTTCATTAGAAAATTTAGTAAACACTTTTAAAGAGTTTATAATCTTTTCAAAACATGATGTTTTGAAGTGCTTATAAGTTCACCCGGACACCCTCTTGATGCTGAAGAGTTACGGTTATTGACTCAGGGGGGATTGAAGGGATATGGCTAAGCGCGAACCCACAAGATAATGAGAAAAGGCTTCTGTTGTTGGCAGGGTAAGCCATGAGAACCATATGTAGAAGAAGAGTGAACATAAGTAAGAAGGAATAAAGGACCATTTTAGAAAAAAATAGAGAATGTTTTGAATATGCACTGTTTTATACACACTTTATTCATACCAGTATTTATGCACACACAACCGAAAAATTTATTTTGTACCTAAAGTTGTACGAAGAAAATATATTTTGTAGTGACTAGTTTAATTTAATTAGACTGTTTGATCAAAAATTGACAGCAAAGTTATTTTTTTTCGACAATTAATAACCTATGCAAACTATTTTTACCAATAAAACTAAAATTATATTAAAAAACTTAAAAGGAAAAGAAGAGAAAGAAATGTTAGATATATGTTGGTTAAAGAACAAATAAAAAGACAAAGAATAAAAATATATTAAAATATAAGATATAAATGTAAAAAGTTAAAAATCACTAAAAGAAAAAAGTTAAAATGAAAATAATAAATGATAAATTTGAAAGAAGAAAACAAAATAAATTAAAGCTGATGGAGGAAAGTGCAAAATGAAAAAAAGAAAATTAAAAATATCATAAGGCTGTTTTAGTCTTGACACTTCTAGAACCAAAAGCGGTGCTTAGTATATATAGTATAGATGTTTAATGTTATTAGAATCAAATTTTAGAAAATAAATTCAACTTAATCAATTAATATGTCAGATGATGAGTTTACAAACAATATTGAAAAATCCAATAACAAAGAAAGAGAAATTATTATACAATTCAAAGAAATATAATTAAAATTAAAAGAAAAATAAAAAACCATAAACAATGACTAATTGGTTTTATAAAATAAACTAAACTCTTAAATAAAAAAACTTAATTAACATAGAAGTCAAATTAAATAATAAATAATAATAAATTATTTACATTACTAAATATTTGAGAAGTAAAAAGTGTTAAGCATTATGGAGGATCTTTTTTATTTCATTATCACCAAAAAAATAGGCCAAAATTGATTAAATGGTTCGCAAATTAAGACATGTTTCACAACATTTTACATCAAGTTTTACAAATATGTGATATTATATCACAACTGAATTAGATAGCTTGCCAGTTTATATTAAAACGTGCCAATTCTCTAATTTTCCAAACAATGGTTAGGGGTGGGGATAAGAAAAGAACTGAGGATGGGGGACTACACTTAGTTTATGCTTGTCTTTTATTTTTACTTATCAAAACAATGAAAGCTGGCATCAATAGTAATAATGTTTCAGCAGTGCTTTTATTTATTTTTATTTTTTAAATTGTGGGTGAAAGAATTATCTTCCACCCAAAGTAAAAGCTTCTTCTTTTCAACAATTAGTCTAAAATTTTCAAATCATTATTTTTGCTTTTAATTTTTTAATGATGTTTCATAAGTTTGAAAATTTAATTTCCTAATTAAATTTGAGGCTTAATTAATTAAGAATTTAAATATGATAAAATTAGAGCTATTACCAAATTATCCTTGGGAACAAAAAATTCTTAATAATAGTCTTTAGTGCTACAAGCACATTGTTGGCTTTTTACAAAGATATTATGTGTATAATATACTAATATATAGTTAAAAGAATAAAATACCCTTTCTTATTTGTTTTATACTTTTCTCTTTTATTATATATTTTTTATTTTTCCCCCATCATTCTCAATTCAATATGATTTATTTTATCTATATATATACCATATAAGAAAGTATGTTCCCTAAAGTAACTG
Organism: Avicennia marina; assembly: GCA_019155195.1. Lineage (NCBI taxonomy): Eukaryota > Viridiplantae > Streptophyta > Magnoliopsida > Lamiales > Acanthaceae > Avicennia > Avicennia marina. The sequence continues at coordinate 10,311,139 of CM032781.1, forward strand.
TCATTTGGTCTTCAAAGCTAAGAGACTAGAAAACTCTCCTTTCACTTGTTTTTCAGTTTTCTCCTCCATTCTGTGTATTTCTTCCATTCTTTATGTTTGTTTTTTCGTTTTATTTTTTATTCATTCTTTATGGAAACCTAGGCCATTCTTGTAATGATCAGAACAAATCTACTACTTCTATGATTTGAGTTAGGAAGAGGATTTAATCTATTGATTCCAAGTCTCGCCCTTGTGAGTTGTTGCCTGTCCTTTACAGACTACGAATGTAATAGGAGCACTTGTCAAACCACTAGAGGATGGGGCCAACTTGCCCTTTCAATTTAAATTTATGTTATTTAGTTTTAAAAAATTCTTTCTGAGGTGATGCGACTCAACATTAGCTTTTAAAATCCAACTTTGCTGGATTTTAACTGATTTTTTCCACTGTTGTCATGGGAACAAACAGATTGTGTAACTTATGATCCTTGGGAAAATCAACCGGTAAATTCTTTTCAATGTTCTCACTACCACATATCTCTCCATACTTACATTTATGTCAAAGCCAACCATCTTACCTTTTTGATGCTCAACAATCCAATTTACCAAAATGCAAAAATCATTACCAGAAAACGAAAGCCTGCGGTAGTACCAGTAACAGGCACAGCCTAAACTTTCCCATCTCAGGGGATTTGCCTTGTCCAACCTATTCTCACTCTGTATCAACGTCTTCGGCATATGCGGATGGTATAAGCTATCAGCCTATGGACTCCAGCACAGTTGGCCATTGGCTTCAGTCTGGTTCTACTAATCAAGAGATTAGGAAAGTACATGCTGTTGTTCTTAAGTTTGTGAAAGATCCTGGAGTTTTTGTGAATAATAACTTGATTAGTATGTACATAAAATTTGGAAATTTGGTTGTGGCTCGTCGGGTGTTTGATAATATGTTGGAGAGAAATGTTGTGTCCTGGACTGCAATGCTTAATGGCTACCAAAGACACTGTATGGGGAGTGAAGCTTTAAGGTTATTCATGGATTTTGTTAAAGGTGGGTTCCATGGGAATGCACAGACATATGTTTGCATATTGAACTTGTGTAGCAGGGTATTTGATTATGAGCTCGGAAGACAACTACATGCTTACATTGTAAAGAGTCGAGTGAGTAATTTCATACTAGATTGTACTATTTTGCATTTTTATGCTCGATGTGGTGATCTGGATTGCGCTTTTGAAATCTTCAATCGAATTCAAAAGCGGGATTTGATTGCTTGGACAACCATGATCACGGCTTGTTCTCAACATAGGCGGGGACATGATGCTTTTGTTCTGTTATCACAAATGCTATCCGATGGACTTGACCCGAATGAGTTTACTGTTTGTAGTGTACTGAATGCTTGTGGTGAAGAGAAAGAGCAAAGTTTCGGTAAGCAAATCCATGGTATCGTTGTTAAGAAGGCTTACGATATGGATGTATATGTAGGGACTTCATTGGTGGATATGTATGCAAAGTGTGGGAATATTGAAGAGTCCAGAACACTTTTTGACGGAATGCAAAGGAAAAATGCAATCACTTGGAATTCTATTATAGCTGGATATGCACGCAATGGGATTGGAGAAGAGGCCATAACACTTTTCCGCTTGATGGCAAGATTAAAGGTATTTGCCAACAACTTAACCATGGTTAGCATCCTTAGAGCTTGTGGCTTAATCAGGGCATTGTCAACAGGTAAAGAAGTTCATGCACAAATTTTCAAGAATTTTACACCAAGCAATATTTTTGTCGGAACTGCACTTGTGTGGCTCTATTGCAAATGTGGGGTTTATGCCTCTGCCTCTAAGGTTCTCCAGTACCTGCCTGATAAAGATGTAGTTTCATGGACTGCAATGATATCTGGCTCTTCTCGCCTTGGTCATGAGCACGAGGCTCTTGGGTACTTAAAGGAAATGTTGGGTGAAGGCCTGGAAGCCAACTCTTTTACTTACTCGTCAGCACTGAAAGCATGTGCAAAACTGGAAAACATAAAGCAAGGGGAAGTTATTCATTCTTCCATAAACAAGACCCCTGCATTGTCCAATGTGTTTGTGGGCAGTGCTTTGGTTCACATGTATTCCAAGTGTGGACATCTTTCAGAGGCGGTTCGAGTCTTTGACAGCATGCCTGAGAAGAACTCGGTCTCCTGGAAGGCAATGGTTGTTGCATATGCAAGAAATGGGCATTGTAGTGAGGCTTTGAAGCTAGTGTATCGGATGCGAGCCGAGGGCGTAGAGGTGGATGATAGCATTCTCTCTATCGTTCTTACTGCCTGTGGAGATTTCAAGTGGGGCGAGGAGTCCTCATCTGAGCACTGTATGATGTCTTAAAGATCATACAAACACCCAAAGCATGGGGGATACTGAAAGTTTGGTTAGAGCTGTCATGCTGTGGTTGGGTTGTGATGTATAGATTGCGCACTCTCGTATCTTTACTGATGGTTGCTGAAGATTTTCCTGAATCTTCCTTCTGGATTTGCTGTCTTGTGATTTAACATCATCGATCCTCGGTTCTCGTTTTGATTGGAAAGAGGGAAATCAAAGGCTATGTCAAGAGTTTAATACTTTTGAGTGGCTCCACTCAGTTTGTCCAAGAAATCTGGCCTGGGAAAGGTTTGCATTCTACTCTCTTTTCCTAGCAATATTGCATAGATTTGGTCCTTTTATATTTTTAACAAGGAAGAAAATTACAGGAGATGTAGAAATAATGAACAGTCTTCAGTGACCTATAAAAGCTATATTTGTACTACAATGAATATTAATTTTGATCTAATATAAATTTATAAACTTATAGACATTGGACACTCCAAAGATACAAGGACATACATGCATGGATTTTAAAACTATTCACAAAGTTTTCAAAAAGGCGTTGAAATAAAATATTTTAAAAAATTGAAGTAGATAAGATGATACAAATTCTTTTAAAGTTAATTTTAAAATTTCTTAATTTTTATAAATTTTGGGAACCATTAAAGCACGCACACACACAATCGCCCGTCCAAGCATGTTTTGTCACAACTAAATCAATAATGTTCCGCCAGAACTTTTTTTTTTCTTTTTTTTTGTTTAATTTTTGTTTAATCTTATAGCGGCCTTTTCTTTTCTTTTTTTTTTTTTTGATTTGTTGAATTTGTAAACTAAAGAAGTGGCTGAATTTCTATTAATACAGACTTGCTATTCCTCTGGAATGTCTAATAATAAGCAAAGATAAAGTCGTGACAAGGTACCATACCTAACGAATTCTTGCTTATGCCAGAATGCACCAGTGAGCGAATTCTTGCTTATGCCAGAATGCGCTAGCGACTTTCTGCACTTTGGTGAATCAAGTACTCCACCGTTTCTTGAAACCAATATGGACTCGTTTTTCCTTTGGAATGTTCAATAATAATCTTCATCAGCCTCAGAGTAACAATGTGTCACTGATGAGCTGCATCCCTCATTCGCCGGTATAATTAGGCTTTCGTCTCTCTGCAAATGCTGCTAAGCCTTCCAAGCGATCCTTGGTGTGCAACAGGCGTTCATAGCACTCTTCCTCCAAAGCCAACCCTGACGCCATATCCACCTCTACTCCCCCATCTATCGCTTGTTTTGCCATTCGTATTGCCACTGGTCCCTGCTGTAACACATCGAGGACTAAGATCGCAGACAACAAAGAATTCAAAAATATGTTCCACAGTGGCTGAATCCACAGTGAATTTGAATTAAGTAGGTGATAATAGTTTATGGTGCTCAATGAAGAAACTAAGAGGGCGGGTCCTATATGCGAAGTAGTGGCATATTATTTCCTAGACACATAGTGGAAGGTTTAATGATTCTAAACCAATTGTGTTGTGATAATTCCTCGATTTTCCATGAGTATGACTTACAGCACGGCTTAAACTTGATGATTTTGTGTTAGGAAGATCTACAATCAAGGAGCTTAAAGATTTACTACTTGTTCCGGTTGCAATGCAGGTTGATATCTAAATTTGGATGGAGTTTTCTCCATTAATGTTTTGAACCTCCTTTGAAGCCTTTGATGAGGTTCTTTACTCATGGAATTAAAAAATACTTATTTCCTCTTGAAACCAACACAGAGATATCCCCAAACAACATTGGGGGGGGGGGGGGGGGGGCAGAGAGAGAGGGCATAGAAATTGCCATACAAAAATGGTAGCATGTTTTAGCAGCTTATGTGATACATAGTGATTGTCTCCAAAGAACAGAGTTCAGGACTTGTTCATTTGATTGATAGGAGCCTTAAGGATTATTTTGAAAGATAAATTAATTAAAGAATAATATAATACTATGTTCACTAATGTAGATTAAATTAGGATACTTAATGGGCTAATCTGTTTAGATTATTTTATCATACTTGTTGAGTTGGACTATTTTATCTAACATTTTGTTAAACCTATGTCAAACTCATATTGTATCAAGAGCTTTTATCAATTAAAATGAACATTTGATTACCCTTAATAAATTAATTTATCAAGCTTAATCCTTAGAAGATGAAATAACATCAGCCACGGAAGCTCCTAGAATTTGAATATGGTCAATGTAGAAGCTCAGCACTACAAATATCGAATGTTTCCCATTTGTTTCGGTGAAAGAATCTATCATGCAGTAGATTACTTACCTTTTGATTTATGTCCTGAGCAATTTCAAGAGCTTTTGCATGAGCCTCACCAGCAGGGACACAATAGTTAACAAGTCCTGCAAAGAAATGTACCTTTAGCATGCATCATTATGGGAGTTGCATGCTAACAAAAGCATAGACCACTCATCTCCAATTTTACATTTGACAATGACACCGGAATAACGAAGCTCCAATCTGACATACCTATGGACAAAGCATCTCTGCCACCTATCTTTCGACCAGTAAATATGAGTTCCTTTGCCGTTGATTTTCCAACCAACCTAGGAAGCCTTTGCGTCCCTCCAGCCCTGAAAGCGGCTCTTCATAAATTAGAAACTCTAGAGAAGCTGTATGCTTCCAAGTTCTTGAAGAGACTTTAAATGACAGCTACTAAGAATACATGCTATCACCCAAAAAAAGGGTGTTATTGAACTGATAAATATGTAACGTTGTTGATGCATTATACATATACAGATTGGAGAAAGGATTGTCAGAGCTTTCTCCATGTACAGGATGATACACAGTCTCAGTTTACATGTATAAGCAGTAAAAAGCACGAGCACAGAGTATACATGTCATACCCAGGAATAATTGCAAGTCCTGTTTCAGGTAATCCTAGCATTGCATTTTCCCCTGTGCCATCCATCATGAAAGCTTTAAGTTATAAACAATGCAGCAAATTACAGAGAGCAGCATGGTCGAGAACCAAAAAAGAAAAAAAAATTAACTGACCACATATCCGTAGATCACAAGATAACGCCATTTCAAGCCCACCCCCCAAAGCAGCACCTTCTATGACAGCTATTGTAGGAATACGAAGTGCCTGAATAATAATTTCTTCACTCAGGTTTAAGTTATAACAGAGAAAGAGTGAAGGAGATGAATACAGGTGTCAAAGTAAACAAGAATGGAATAAAATCTAAGCATGGATGACAAAAATTTTAAAGGTGCCATGCAGTCTTGGTTTATTTAAATAAATGACAAATAATCGCTCGGTAATATTATCAGCAGAACTTTCCAGGACAAGAAGGATGAGTTTAAACCTCCAAATAGGAGAAAGTGGAGCGCAGTGAGTGAACAAAATTCTGAACTTCAGATGGACTCATTGCCTTCCTTTCCTACAAATTCATTTATTTGAAAAAAGTATTACTCGGTCTAGTAAACCAGATGTGCAGAAAAAAGAAAGAGCAGAGTCAAAGTACTATAAAACCTTAAGTCTAAATCTGAAAGGCAAGTAAAAAGGATATCAAGAACACAAGATTCATGAGTTCTCAAGAGAAATGCAAATAAAACCCAAAAAACAAGAAATTTAAACAGAAGATTTTAAGTAACATTCTACCTTCAAATCAGCACCTGCACAGAACACCTTTGGAACTGAACTGCAGATCATCAAAACGTTTGCTGTACGGTCCCTATTAACAGATTCAAACGCATTCTGCAACCCCCTTAGCATATCCTTCCCGATGGCATTTTTTGTTTCAGGCCTTTCCATATTAACCTCCAAAATTCCTGCAAGTATAATATGGTTCAATTCGCAGCAACACAATAAGCCAAGCAAAAAGTACAATATATCAGTTAACCCAAAAGGCAAAAATCCTAATTTTGATGATTCATCCAGCTATTGCTTACAAGGTCTTTTTCCTTCCATACATGTATAGAGAGAGCGAGAGAGAGAGCTTTTGTCCTTCCATTTCTCAACTTCAATTCAAGCAAAATAGCTTCAGCAGGACTTTTTCACTATAGCAAACTAAAAAGAATGTCCTTCCACTTCTCAACTTCATTTCAAGCAAAATAGCTTCAGCACAACTTTTTCACTATAGCAAACTCAAAAGAATGGATAATATGAAGTGCGATCCATCACTAAAAGCTCATTTGGCTACGGTTTGATCTTTAAAATGCTTATGTAGATTCCACTGAAGTAAGAAGCTACCTTGAAAGTGTCAGGAAAACAATACAAAATCAATAAAAACATGGCTTGAGTTGTGCAATTTACACTGTCTTTAAAAATTATTTTGATGATGCAATATATTTTCTCAAAATTAAACAAGTCTTTATCTTTTCAATTGAAAAGACGAGTCAAGAATCAACAAATTGGTTTATTGAACAAAAATAGGCAAGAGAACGTTGGAGGAAGAAGAAGAATGTTCATTTTCTTCACTTTGAATCCAAAAGGCTATTTATAGATTTCAATTTGAAGAGGCGACGGGGGAGGAGTAGCGACTGTTAAAAGAAAGTTGGCTAGAAAAGGTAGAACGAGGGAGATAAAATCATTTCAAGTACTTGATATTTTTTCAATGGAAGATACGGTTCATTTTTTCAAGAAAGATGCTAAAACTGTCCAGCTAAACTCATTGCTTGCACCAAACACTCACTAATAAGCCCAGATCAAGATCAAACATGAAGCTGTCGGGGCTCGTATATTTAATAAACTACAGCAAAATGGGCAACACGTTGTTGCATTAAAATTCTACTTTCACTTCAATGACAAATCCAATGTAAGACAGAACAAGAATCGAAAATCAGTCAATGAAATTTTATTTAAAAAATCACTGCTTAGAAATGGTAAAATTAATTTAGACGAAAACAGGGAAAGATAACGAAGCAGGAAACAACCCAAAAAAGAGAAACGCTTACCAGAACCAGAATCGGTGAGTCTCTGCAGTTTGACGGAGTCAGAAGCGGACTGCAGCAGTAGGGTTCGGAGAGCCTGCAATCTGAACAGAAGGGCAGTAGAATTGCGAGGGTTAAATTTCTTGAGGGATTTGGCTACGCAGGCCGAGGCTACCATTTCTCCTCCACTTCGAGTGACAAATGACAGCAACTGAAGTTTGGGGCTGTACAGAAATTCCAAGACTAAGGCGGACAATTTAGATGCAAGACTGTTAGCAGTCCAGATATAATTGTTCGAATATTACACATTTAAATTTTATAAAACTCAAAAATTACTTTAAAATTTGAATTAAATAATAAAATAAGAGTTTAAAAGAATTAGTTATGTTCAAATTTGAATTTGATTGGATTCTAAAATATTGTCGAGGTTAATATAATTCGACTCGGGTAGCTTTTCTTATTAATACTCCTACCGTAAATCATGAATTGTTAAGTTAATAATAAAATAAAATAACGCAATTACATTTATTTAATTTCTTTATTCTTATTTTATTTTTGTTTTTTCTTTTCAAGTTCTTGTTGTTTATTAATAGAATAAGCTTCCACTCTTCCTTTAGAACGGATCAATTTTTTGTCAATTATCTTGTCCAATTATATATATTAAGTATGATACAGATATGTATACTAATATATATATATATATATATCCTTTTATCTATCTGTATCCATATATTTATCTACAATACACACACTCACACTGGATATTAATCATCAACATATAATGTGTCGTCAAGGGTTGTGTTTGGTGAGTTTAAGGACATATAATGACTGCTATCACAAGAAAAAAATGTTCTTATGGAACAAAGCATTCCTTAATACAAATGATTCATGGTTGTCTTAAGTTATAAAACCCATGGCCCTTCATGCCTCCGGGATAATCTATAAAAGTGCATCTTTTTTATCTTGAATTAAATTTCTTTCAATCTTTTCTCAAAGAGTTGGAAAAGGCTAAGAAATCAAACACTTTAAATTGTTGGTAAAAAGGTAATTTTCTAAAGAGAGATTATTAGGGTGATTTGTTGTTTAAGATTTTTGTAGGAGAGCAACTTGATCACATGAATTGTTGTAAGAATAGCGTCACCTTAAAACTTCATAAGCAAGTTAGATTGGAATGGAAAATGAGGGCTCTTGTAGTGGTTAAGAGGTGTTGATGTTTCTTCTTTATCATTGCATTTTGTTGAAATGTTTCAACACATGAACTCTTATCTGATATGAAGGAGTTAAGTTTGAACTACTGCATTATTTGATCAAATAGTTTTGATTTTGGTGTTAAATTGTACGAGAGCAAGATTGTAAAAAAATACTTACCAATAAAAGGTTGCAAAAGGATATTAACCAAAAAGTAACTTTATTTTTATGCTGTGGTAAATAAGGCCAAATACATCTTGTGTAATTATCAACTTAGTTTTAAAAAGAAATGGTTGCCTCCTAGTATTGCAATGGAATAAAGGCCTTATATGTCAACATGTATGAGCTCAAAAAGTTCTTTAGTACATTTCATATGGCAAGAAATGGAAGTCTCTTTTGTTTAGCCACTAGACAAGTTATACAAACCTTACTCTTCAAAGTACTAACATATGGAAACATTTCTTGAACCTTGGCTATTACATCCTGTGTGGCATTGATAGGAATATGGTGTGACTCTTTGTTGTGGGTAGAGTGTGGTACAATAAGCTGCTGAGTGTTGGATAAAGTATTTGACCCTAGTTTGTAACTCAATGTGAACAAACCTTGATTTTTCTTGGCAATGCCAATTTCCATCCATGGTGACAAGCCTTGTAGGAAGCAAGAATTTGAATCAAAGACCAAGTAACATCCTATTGTTTTGGTTAGCTTACCAACTGACACTAAGTTTATTAGAAACGTGGAACAAACAATAATGAGGCATAGGTGTTTTAAGATAACATCTCCTATAAAACTCATTGGAATTTTTGTACCATTTGGCAGGCTAACAAATATATTTTTAATAATTTTAGGTGAAAGTAATGAATCAAAATTGTTTCACATATGATCCTATATCAACAATCCAATAAGTATCTTGAATGGATGCAAATGTGAGATCATGAAAGGTGTGACTACTCATCACGGAAAATGGCTGACAAAAGGTGAAGTTACTTGCAAAGTTCTATTGTGAATAGTAATTCCTTGGATGAATTTTGACATAGAGTTTTATCTTGTTAAGGCTGAACTTGTGTATTGTTGGCATTGGCATTGGCATTGGTACGAGCCTCCAACATTCTCAACTCTTTTCTTATCTAGTTCTGTGATAGCATTAAATCTCCCTTATCCCGACTATAGATCAATTGTTGATTTTCCTCACACTCTACTTAGTTGGCCATTGGTTGTTTTTTCTTTCCTTTTGACTTTGTGAACTTGAAGTTAGGGGGGAGAACCTATCAACTTGTAGCATTTATTCTTCCCATGCCCCATTTTCCCACACTGGCTACAGACTTGATCATTCTACCTGTGCTTTCTCTCTATCGCTACTATTATTCTAGCAACATCTGGCCATGTATGTTGAGTTGTTTCACTTGCCCTCTGTGCCTCTTTCTCTAATAGCATTGTATGTTTTATTAAATTTGAGAAAGGCAGTTGCCTTAAAGCTTTGACCTATTGAAAAAACGTGTTTCATTCAACCTACTCAAGAACTTATAGACTTCATTTATTTCTTATAAATTGACAAATCTTTGAAAACCATAGGATTACACCTAACATAAGTACAATGTCGTAATGGACTATCGAATTCTAATTTCTCCCAAACAACCATGAGTTAGTGTGATATATGTCAACACTCCTTGTGCCTTGTGTGATACCACAAAGGTCACCTTGTAGTTTACACACCCTATTGTCATCTGGTCAAGAGAACCTTTTCTTTAGTACTTCTCATATTTGATGGACATTCTTCATGAAAAACACCATGGATGTAATTTGGGGCCTAAGTCCCTTATGTAATGAAAAAACAATTAGATCATTACACTTACTTCGAGCTTGGAGCAAGGGATGTCCCTCTTTAGGTTTTGCAAGGGATGACACTTTTGTTTTATTCTTTTAGACTTTTCTGCCACTTTTTGAGAGAAGATCTTGGTCTAATTTTCTTCTCAAAGCGTTAAATGTTCTCTGGTACACGGGCTTAGTTTTAATATTACTATGTTGTATTCTTGTTGTATCATAACAATAATGATTTTATTTTTCTCCAATTCTTTTACGAAGTCCTACTTACTATTAATGTGTTTAGTCAGATAGTGTGGTAGCACAGTTTTGAGCCACAGGTGTCTCAACTAGTATTCAGATGTTGCACATAAAATTTGTAACATCATCTTCAATGGTTTGCAGATTGGTTTCGTCCACTGGTTGCTCTACTTTCAAATCTTTAAATTCCAAAAATAAAAAAATTAAAGTTGGCGACAGACTATTGATTTCTCAACAATCTGTTTCATCTCCATTGGTGGTGTGATATCGAAACACTATTGGTTCCTATTTCTTGTATAGTTTTTTCATGTGTCTAAATTGTTAGAATAAATGACTCAGTAAAACCAATCACATCAAGCAGAGGCATTTTAATATTTGTCATGAGTTTATTTCGTAGTTATTTTTCTCAACATGTTAACTTCAACCTTGATCGAGATTATAGGAGGTTGTAGTGATGCTCTTCCTTCAACTATTGGCATGAATCTGGCACTTATGGCTTCAGAGTTGCCACAAGTAGACCTTCTCTTAATCACTTGTCCAATCTTTCTTCTTTGAGGATTTCCATTCTTTTGACCCTTGTTACTGAGGATACTATCCATTGGTGAAGGATTTTCGTGCCTTTTCATTGTGAGACTAGATGAAACCCTCATATGAGTTTTGTAATACTGATAGTTGGTTCCATCTTATATTAGAAGTCGAGTAATTAAGACACCTCTTTCATACTCATGATCAAACTATTGATACTAGGATCTTAGCTACCTTGCTAACTATGTCAAAAAGGTGATGTGGCTATGAGGGCAATGTATATTTAGTTAGATGTGACATCAAGTTGGTACTAGTTAATTGATGTTACTTCACAATGTAATTTGAAACTTGATGTTGTGACCTTATCTCACTCGTAAAAGCGGTTTAAAGTCAAATACTAAATATGTTCACACAATTTGACGTGACCATTCTTATGTCTGTAGAGCACTCACTTAATATTGTAATTCCTATAACAAAATAAAAAAAGATTACAATCAATCTTGTACAAAACTCTTGCCTCACAAACACTATTTTAGTCAAATTTCCTCTTGACCTCAACCTATGGGCACTGCTACAAGTTCACTTCTATTTAGTGTCTAAACATACAATCTTTCAAGATTTATAGATATTGCCCAATAACCAATTATTTAAAAATATGCTACAAATCCTAATCAAATGTTCAAACCAAATCAGTTGTAGATTCTATCTATGTAAATATTGCACCATTAGGTCAACTTTTCCTTTTATAACAAGATTTACTTCCAAATTAAACCTCATCCATTCCTACATTTTAGGGATGGATATCTTCAAATCACATCCTTCTAATTGTTGGTCGACTTTGGCTCAGTGTATGATTTTTTGCCTTACCTGTGGACTCCATTGTACAAAGAAATAAACCATTTCATATCTTGTCATAATAGGAATCATAGATCGCCATATTAGGAATTGATTTCAGCAATTTTTACACAAAATGACAAGGGCTATGTTTGTTTTCATTGTTGGTTATGTGCTTTTAGATGTATTTTTTTTAGAATTGTATAAAAGTAAAACAAAAGATAAAGAGAAAATTTAAAAATATAATAGCTATAGTATGTGTTTTTGGATGCAAAAATGAGAACATAACATAGCTGTTTACAACACAAATTGTGTCAAGTATTGCTAACTCATCACACAAAAAGCAAACACATCAATTTAATTTGGCTTATACATTTTTTCTTAAATATTGCAATTCCAATTTTCTTTATCATAAAAATATTTTGAATACCATTAGTTAGTTCGAGTGTCCTTTGTGTATAGGCACAATATCCAACAAGTCGTGATGAACAAATTGAAAACAAGAAATTACATGGCTTCATTTGTTTTTCGCTTAATTAAAGTCTCCTCTAGGTTGCAATACTAAAATGGTGTTTTGGCTAAACTTATTTTTAAAAAAGTATAAAGACAAGTAGCTTATAATATGTTTTTAATGTTTATAAGCTCATAAATCTTATTCTTAAAATAAGTTGATAAAATGGTTGAATAAATTGACTTACAAGATTTAGTTAAAATTGATAATTATAATTAATTATAATTTTTTGGAGTAGTAATGATAAAAATAGACTACATATTATTAATATAATATAATTAAAGATATTTACTCCATTTTAAATATATACAATGAAATAACTTACAAGATATTTGAAAATAAATTTAAAAAATTAATTTATTTTAAAGAGTTTATAAGTTTTAAATATTTTATTTTAAAAACTTATAAGTTACTTTATTGAAAAACATTTAGCAAACAATTTTAAAGGAATTATAAGCTCATCCTATCACCCTCTAAATAACACTTGCATTCTACCACATGCACTAATATATCTGACGTACATATATGCCAAACATGTTGACTTCATTGGCTTAAAATAAATTATTATTTTGATAGACAAAATTGTATTAATTAATTAATTTTTGACAATTATGTTCAATAAATTTGATTGTTTGATATAATTATATTTATTTTTTATATATATGTAAATAATTTAATTAATAATATAACGTTAAAATATTCTTTTGAATGACATATAAAAGAGCTCTAATATATTGATTAGTTAGTCATGGTATCGTAACTTTCAAATAGGACTTCTACAATTTTGCAATTTTTTTTTTATCGAACTTTTATCAGATCTAAAGCTTTAATCATTTACAACAATATTTATTTAGTCTAAATAAAAAAATTTATCTCACTTTATCGTTAAAATCGAACACGACATTTCTTATTAGGAGAGAAAATATGGGATATAAAGATGGAAAACTAAAAAAATCTATTACGGATATATGTATGTATTATGTCAAAATTAGTAGTTGAAAATTAATCAAAATTTGTTGAAACAAATGACGAAAGCCACTCCCATTCCCCAAATGTTGACCATCGTCACCATGGGATTAATTTTTTGTACCTACTTTTCTAGCAATTGTCATCTTCTATTTGGCACAGAAAACATCAATTCATATAACTAAGACCATCTTAAATTGCCACAAAATCAACAGCTTTTCTTAAAAGGTCAAATAATGACCACTACATCTAATGGCTATGTTTGGATCTCATTTTCATCATTCAGTACAGTGTTAAATACGTATTACTAAATATATTATTAAACAAAATATTTATTCAAATTCAAATTCAAAATTTTCTTTGTTAACTAACTAATTATTTTTCCATCGTTACACATGTTTCTAATCAAATTAATATTTAGATATGTACACACGTATACTCATATCTATATATACTTATATCTTACAAACTAATAATTATTCTTATATACTATCGAATTATCTAATTATTATTATATATATATATATTAAATAAATAAAAAATTTTAAAATATCAAAATCATACTATCAAGCATATTACACAACTCACATCAAACATTGCTACACTCCAAAACCAACTTCCAAACATAGCCTATATACATTTGTTTAATATAAATATTATCGTTCCCTATAAGAAATCTTCTTTTATAAATTGATATTATATTTTTATTACGTTTAATACATATATCTAAATATGCAATACTTAAATTGTTGATATTTGTTCTGACATGTAACGAAATACTTATAATACATGTATATATATCGTGTATATATGAAATATGATTAAAAGCGCGTAATATCAACTTGTAATAGAGAATTCGGAATAAAGAAAAATTAGCCAACTACTGATGTCATTTCAAAGAGTCAGCTTCACAAACACACTTTTTTTTTCCCTCACAGTCGTCGTCCATATGGATAAATCGGGGTGAAGGTTCATTCACTAGTCATTCAATTTTTTTTAAAAAATTTATTTATTGTCTGGTTTTGTCAGTGATCCAGTGTTTCTTCCTTCAAAATTAATGATTGAATTCTTAGCTCTTCCATTAAATTTTTTAAAATTTTATTTCATATTTTTATATTTATTTAATAGCTATATTTTATTATATCTTTTTATATTAAAAATAAATTAAAATAACAGAACATTAGAATTATAATATTCAATATTCATTTGTGAGTTGTGCAATTAAAAACATGTATGATTAAAATGTAAAAATAATATTTCTTATGTATTAATCTTTTTAAATTCAACTCTTGATTCATTCAATCTAGCATTCCCAAAAAAATTATTAAATTATTGAAGTATAGTGCAGCACCAAACCAAAATTTCAACATACCTGAATCAAGTCCTTATGATTCAACTAACATCCTCCTACTCCATGTACTACTATAAAATAAGTCCTAATCACAATTTCTTTGTCCGAAGTGCCGAGCTGTCTTCCTTCTTGGTAATCAAACATGGGAACTTTAGGAAAACTTCTCTCTTGCTCGGACAAATTTGTTGCTAATTTCCTCCTGACTGTCCTCCCCGAAGTCCTGAGGTTGATCATACTAGCCATCTGTGTCATCTGGAAACACTTTAAACTTGTAAAGACCAACTGCAAATACATGTCGATGATCAACAAGAAAACCCTGAAATTCACCTACCGGAGCAAAAGGGCGAGGACGGGTTTAGGCGGATGCAGCATATGTTTGTCCGAATTTGCCGAAAGGGACGAGGGCAGAGAGCTCGTGGAGTGCAAGCATTCATTTCACAGGCATTGTCTGGAGAGATGGTTGAAAGGGTGCACGCCGGCTGGGGCGACGTGCCCGTTGTGCAGAAGCTTGGTGGTGCCCGAGGTGATTGTAGCAGAGTACAAGAGGGTGCAGATTGAGCATGAGGATGATGGGTCTGAGAAGGAGTTGGCCCTCATTTTGTTGAATGCGTTGCGTGATGGAACTTGTAATGGATTCAGCTTTTAGACCAGGATTTATTAATTCGGTTCACAGATTAGTGATGTTTTTAAACGGCTTGAACAGAATAGGCAGAAAATGTGTTAAAACACATGACACTGCCCAGCAGCACCCAAAGTATCTCATCTTTTACAATTCTGCTGGCTGAGATCTTCTATTGGCAATAAAAGGAGGAATTTGAATTTCTATGACTGGTGATGCCATTGCCCACTATTTTTTAAGATCTCGCGTTGCTATTCATTTGGTTAGCTTCTGGTTTTGTTGAGTTGGGAAGTCTTGTCATAATTTTAGTAAGTCCGTAAAAGCTTGCAAAGATTTGGTGATCCTTATTCTACATTTTTAGGAGACAAGATCTGTTGGGTTTAGGAAGAATCTTACTGGGCAGGAAAGCTTGACTCTTGTGGGATAGCAACGGTAGAATTTGGGTGGGAAAATAATTTATTTAAAGTGGTGCAAGAACGCTCAATAATTTGGGCTCAGGATTCAAATGATTGGTTAGCCAATCACATCTACATATACTACTTGGAGGTTTCTCGAAGCCAGGTGGACTCAATCACTGGCAGTTCAAGAGCTAAGATCGTCCTTTGGTTGTTTCTTTACTTTCCATATGTTGGGTGAGTTTGTGAGCAAAATACTTGCAAGGTTAACATTGCTCAATTCAACCTAGATTGTTTGGAACTGGTTGAATCCTTGCTTTTGTGCACATTGCAAGGGTGAGTGTGCATGAGTATCACTCACATATCTTGTAATAAAGGTAGAGTTAACTCATTTGTAGAGTTACTCACGTATTTTGTAGTAAATTTAATCCTTATGAATAAATGAAAATTTCTTTTTTTATTTTTTTCTTTTGATAGAGACTCTAAGACATAGGAGGATTTCTTCGAATTTTGTTAATAATATTGTATTTAAGTTATTTTGATTTTTGCCTTTCACTTTAGACGACACTGATATCAACTTGTGTGGTGTTGTGTCCTTTAATCAAAACTTACAAGTTGCATTAGAGTTTTGTAATCATTTTTAGATTTGGTTTACAAATAGATGAGATTATAATATTTCTAGTTAAATCATGAGCATAAAGGAAAAAGCCTTTGTTACTCATGCATCCCCGTTTGATAGGTCTAACTATCTCTAGTGAAAACTTTGAATGAGGTCCTTACAAGATTTGTGGACTAAAATGGCTTAAGTTGCATAATAGAAGGATAAAGTCCACCCACAATTGTTGTCAAAGGTAAGACTGTCCTTAAGGAAGTAAAAGTCTCCACCAGAGGTGAAGATAAGATCACTTCAAAAAATTTGAAAACTATTAACATCATATTTAGATGAGGAGTCAGTTAAATTGATCTTTACTTGTGAAGCTGTGGAGGAGGCAATGGATATTGTTCAAAATGTCTATGAAAGTACTAATAGCGTGTAGATGTCTAAACTATAAATACTTGCCTCTATATTTCAGAATCTTAAATTGGACATTAATGTGGCCAACATAAGTAACCTTTTGTACAGATTAAATAGAATAGAACAATAGGCTACAACTTTGTAGTCAACGGATACTTTTGTTAAGTTTTAATTCACAAAGTCTCCCATTCACCCTTTCAAATGCAATTGAACCATCACCTCAAATTTTAAATGTGGAGTAAGAAACTACTAAAATGGCTTTTGGAAGTGGATTGTTGAGGGGATTTTAGTCAGTTATGCTATTCCAAGAGGTGAATGCAAGAGCACATAAGATATGATAAAATCTTCTCTTGTACTTTGGTCTGAATTGGCATCTGGCATCTTTAGAGTTATCTTTTCTCTTTTTTTGAATGATTTCTAGTGGTTGTAATATTAGAAATAACTAATTTTATAATTTTTTTTTATTTGGGTATGTAAAAAAGCAAGCCTCATTTTTAATTATATATATATATATATATATATATAGTGTGTGTGTGTGTGTGTGGGTGCGCGCGCGCTACACATTCATTAAATTAATGAGACTTAGACATTTTAGATAAATTACGGGAATCAAATTTATCTAAAACTCTCACCTTATTAGAGATTTGGATGAATCCTGAATTTTTAGATACCATTCCCACAATAGTAATGATCCAAACAAAAATAATGGAATTCATTGTCATTTCCACTTTCAAAACTCTCTTACCAAACGTCATATAAATTGTTTTATTATTTCTTTTCTTTCTTTCTTTCTTATAACTTATTGTTTCTACTTGCGTTTTTTCCATTTTCTAATTATTTTGATCTTTATTTACTTTCTTGTTTTATACTTTTAATCTATATCTATACTGTTTTTAGCAAATAAAGAATTTAGTTGCACAATTCCTAATTACTTAAAATTTTTTAATTCTTTTCACATTATCTTTTCAATCTACTATTTCAATTTTTATTTATTACATCACTTACCAATTTAAATGTCTTCTATTTTTTATTTTTTCTTTATTGCTTTTATTGTATTAAAATTAAAGATATAATTTTAATTGTACAATGTTAAAATACTCTAATGCCCTTATTTATTTATTTTTTCATTTTGTTTTATCTTACTTTAATCTCTTTTCATATAATTCTATGTTTTTCTATTATATTCTTTTATATCTATGAATTCACTCTTTTTATTATTATTTTTAGTTTTCTCCATATATTGTGATTTTATAGTAATTTTTTATTTTTACTAATTTATTACAATAAATAAAATAATGTAATTTACAAAAACCTTTATTCCTACAACCGGTCTATATTAATTTTTATTTTCCTATTAATATCACTGAATACTATCTTTTAAGGCTCCACACGAAAAGTGACCATGTCCCGCTATATATTTAAAATTTTGAAATATCATGAATATGCCCTTAATTGTAGGGTTTTGGGTTCTAAAGTGTATATTTGAAGCAAGATATGTTAGAACTTTTGGGTTGACACTATGGAAAGTACAGTGGGACCAGCAGTAGTTTCAAAAAGTTTATCCCTAAATTCTTCTTCCCCGTCATTTGTTATCATGATTTGGTTTGATTGATGAGTGAAAATAACTCCTTTTCTCGTGCAAAATTAAATAAGGCAAAATCTTGAGCTTTATCTCTTGTTTCCTACCCTTTTCATCTTCAATTACCTCTCTTCTACAATAGTTAAATAGATCTTTCTGTTTGGCAATAGCACTTCATTAAGATATTCATCTTCATGGTTTATTATTTTTTTAATGATAATATAATTATTTATTGTAACAAACATTCACAAGGTTAATTTACCCATGCAGGTTTACTCCATTTATTTTTCACAAAGGCACAAGAAGTGACATAAGGGAATGCATTTATCCACACCATATGAGTTTAGACCTAACATGGTTACGCTAAGAGAGTATTTGGCTAAATTTATTTTTAAAATCTTATAAGATCATATAATTTATAAAATATTTTCAAAGTTTATAAACTTACAAATATGATTTTGAAAATAAGTTAAACGGTGTTTGGTAATATATTAGAATTGACCATGGAAAATATGGAACAAATATAGAAAATGAAAGTTATTGAATGGAAACAAAAATTAAGAAAAAAGAATGAAATTAGATAGATGTTAAGGATATTTTTGTCATTAAACATTGAGCTAGAACCATGATGTACCTAGCCACCTCATGCATAGATCACCAATCAACTATCATCTGCCCCCACGCTTCATCATTCAAATGATATATTTATCTGATTGTACACACTAACAAAAATGTCGAAGACTGCAACATTAATTGACGAATGTGATGTGGTGCCAAAGATCTACCTTACCTCAGAAGGTAGCTGTTAAAGTGGAAAAACCAAGACAAACCAAATCCACATTTCTTATCCTTACTTGATCAAGATCACAGTAGAAAAAGATACGATCCAGCTTCCAAGTCCCTCTCTAGCATCAACTGGGCATAGTCATCACAGTGATAAAATTTTAAGGTCAATGAAGCGTCCACACAGTTCAAGTTCAAACAGATTCTATTCCAACATTGAATTTTGACAACTCAAGATATACATATGCGTAGAAAAATAAGTTGTAGAAGCACAGGCTAGGAGAGGTTACCATTATGACCATTCGAGGAAAAAAGAACTTTCAGACCCAGCAGATTATTTCAGTTATCCAAATGCAGGAAAACTACAGCTCCAATACACTCACTTCTGTAAAATCGTACCATAAACTGCCATCTCTGGTGCTAGTTGTGGTAACAAAACAATGGCCAAGCCGACATCCCTTTGTCACAGTAGCCTGCTTAGAGACTTAATGAGCAGTTTTATATTATTTCTTGTGGCTTCATCCCCAGTAAATCCTAGTATATCAGAGCTTATATTCTGCAGATGTTGATTACATCAAAGAGGATACAAGATACAACAGGTAGAATACAACAGTAAAAAGGACACAACAACCTGAAAAACCACAATTAAGGCAAACGAGTTTTGTAGAACCTACCTCAATGTTCTTCAATGTGAAAACAAGAGTATAGATAGACTTCTGAATCAATTCTGTGTTTTCAGGAGTCAAAATTGACGAATGCACTCTCCTGTAGAGTTCACAGGAATGCTTTATGAGCCAATTACCATTTGACAGATGATCAAAGTGCATAAAACCAAATACAGGAAATGGACAAGAAGTCACTTTGACCTGAGATCTGTGAATACCATATGCCAAATTCCAACATGAATTTAAACATTGTGAACCTGTTATATATTTCATCATTAAACTTAGCTATCAATAAGTCAGGAAGCTGTGCACATGCTAGCATGTGGGTAGCAGACATGCTAAAGATTATACAGGAATATTTCGCTATACTTTCATGAGCCCTATAAATCTTATTGCATAATTCCTTCCTAATAAAAAAGGCGCTGAATATGATCAATACATTTAAAGCTAGGTTATCAGACAAACAGAAATGTCTAGTTCATTATGTCCTGGATATATCTCCAACACTTTGCTTAAGTTATGATTAATAGGACTTATGCTTCAAGTCAAAATCGCATTATGTAGAACACCAAAAACTGTCCCACTACAAGATCCTTAAGAATTCTGATTGAATGAAGGTGATCAAAAGGGTAATAAGATATGATGAAAATTTAATGAATATAAGCATGCTGGTACGAGAAGCAACTAAGTGATGATGGGTAAATTGTAAAGCGGTTAGCCACAGTAGCTTGTAAAAAGAGTGAACGATAGCAAGTTTGCCAGGATGAACAAATCTCATAGTCTGGTTAATTTCTACTCACTGTATTGCTAGAAGATTGAAAGGTTATACATATGGTTTCAATTAACATTTAGTCCCGCGAGTTTTAAACCACTGAATGATCCAACGAGTTTAAGCATGTCATACTGTGGGAAATCATATGTTTTTCATAGGTGCAACAACAGCATATTTAGTCAAGCCAATAATGAACAAGGCTTTCCTACTCAAACCGACAGAATTCACAACGCCAACTCCTTTTCTCTGGTACTAACAGATTGAACCTTAACTGAAGTGGTTCCTGTTGCATACATTTCACACTTCATCATTGGCTTCCCTTTAGAAATCATAATATAAGTTTGTGCAAGATGGGCTGGTGCGACATATCAAAATAAGATAAGCATTGGACACTTTTCAGTACTAAATATTAATGGGAAGTGAAAATTGAAGCACCTGACACCACCTTGATACAGGAGAAACATGCTACACACTAAAACAAGCGACCAACCATTAAGAGAGCACATGAAATCTAAAGAACCCAAATTGACTTTCACAGTATGCTACCTTAAATCATTAGAAGCTTGTGTGAGGCTTTTGGTTAAATTCTCAACTTCCTTTAGCAGGCCACTATTGTGAACTTCAGCAAGCAAAGGTTCTATATCTTCAGCCATAGCTTCGACCTGAGAACACCACATCGAAGACATAATTTTGGATGATAATACATTCGACGATGTCACAATTCAGAATCTTTTCAATTATTAAGAAAGGAAGCAAGATGAATCTGCCTAACAAGAGACGTAATATTTTTACAAAAACCTTTCTCACTACCATGCTATAAATTGAAAAGACAGTATATAATAAAGTACACGGTGTGCCAGAACCATGCATCAGAAAACAACTATTCCAGTTTGGAATAATCACAGTATTGAATTTAGAACAAATTCTAAACATGATGGGATGAGCAGATGCAAAAATCAAAGTTTAACCGTGCACTTAAGATGACAGAAAATGCAACCTTAACTATCCCTTGCTTGAGATGATTGTAAAACTGGCCTTGCAGGCTTAGACATTAAATGCAGTATCAGAAGAAATAAAATACAGGAAATTAATTGATTCTTTAATGTCACACCAAGCATGAAACCATACGCGTGCTTCATCAGCAATTTAATCAGGACAGCTTCATCAAAGAAAAACAGCAGCATTAAAAGCTAATTTCTACCAGCCCCGACAGCGGAACAGGTATTATTTGCATTAAAGCTAGCGATTTGTATTTTTTTATTTGCTTAATATAAAAGTTAGATGAGGAAAGATACACAAGCGTGACAGACTCACATAAGATTTAAAAGCTCAATAACTAAAATTGAGACTGAGGACGTATCCCAGAAGATAAGCAGAAATCGACAAAAAGACAATAATGGAGCAATATAACCAAAATTCATCAGGGAATCATCACTTTTTCAACAGTGAGCCAGGTCAAGCTCCATGGTGCAAAAGAGGGCCAAGTGACGAGAGCCTATTAAAAGTATCCATGTGCTAAGAATCATAAAAATTTTTAGATACAATACAAAAAAATATGTCTGTAAAGACCATGTCCTCTATAGCATTGATTTTCACAAGGAAATTTAGTATTACATCCCTATAGGTGGAAGACGCCCAAGATCACATTTTGCAGGCTTTCTATAACAAATACAAAGGAACCTGATATGAATTCACCAATGCGCATGCTCCATCAGAAAAACTGAAAAAGGATTATGATGAAACGTAGTTGAAAATCATACACATGGAAAAAAGAGGTTCTTCTCCATAGCATTCATTTTCTCTCTGAAATTGGAAATACGCCTTCAGAGATGGATGGTAACTAATATCTTACTTTGCAGGCCTTGTACAACAAATTAGAGAGGGAACAACATAAATTCATGAATCTATATGTCCCATCATAAAAACGGAAAAGGGATCATACAAAGACAATAATAATGAAATGGTTAAAAGACGCAAACCACACCTTTTTAAGCAGTGGCTGTGCATCTTCAATAACGGTAGCAACCCGCTCGGCCAAGGAGTACGAATTAGCGACACCAATTTGTTCCATTCCACGCCCAATGCGGGTAAATATTCCCACCAATTCATCTAAACTCACTCCCCGGCGTCCTTTTACCTTTTGCCTGTCACAGACAATTAACCCTTCTTTAGCACAGCCCGCGTCGAGAGGGCCTACAGAAGGTGTTGGAATGGGATTTCTAGGTGTAATATCGATGAGAGTTTCCATGAGAAGACCAGATTGATTAACTTCTACCAATGAGTTTCGAGGAATTATAACTTTGTCATCTTCAACCTATGAACAGCAACAATTTAATAGTCACACAGTAATAGTAGAAAATTAGTTAGAAGGTAGCTTCCCCTCTTACCTCAACTACTGCTTCTATACTTCTCAAGGAAGGATTAACACGCACCACATTGCCGACATTTACCCCTCTAATCCTAACAGGCGTCCCCGTGCAGATGCCACATGCATGATCAAACTCAAAAACAGCCAAATACTTCCTCAACTTTGATCGCAACTGAAAACCCCTCAACCAAGCCAAACTAAGAGCCAACAAAACCGTTCCCGAAACGACAAATAACATTACCCCACCTCCCCATATGCTTTTCCTACCAATACCAAAGTCATTCAAGGGTCTCAAAGTTTGCCTCCAAATGGTTCGAGGAACGTCAAGAGCCACTGAGAGCGGGTTCTTCGGTTGAGAAGTGTTATTCGCGGAATGGCCAGTATCGGCCGATGAAGTGGCTTTTACACACAATCCTTTCTTCTTACGCCTCGTAGGAGTTGGGAGACCCGGGAAGGGATTTATCGTACCGCTCCTTGCAGCATTTGTGATGGAAGAGTAGTGGAACACTGCGGCACTCATTATTCTTCAAGTATTAAAACTGCTGGATCGGCGATTTGCAGGAGCGGCCGATAATTCGATGGATTTTGTGTTGATTAAGGTGTCCGGGAGCGTTCAGGCTTTGTGAGGGTGGCGATGAGATTGACGGAGCTGCAGGCGGGGACAGGGCTCCCGTGAGCGAGAAGAAGATATGGTTTTTGGGTTTAGGCGGGGTGAGGGAAGGGATGGCGGCGGGGCAAGGCCGTCCTCGGACTCGGGCGGCCGTAGGATGGCTGGATAATTCTTCTCGAAGTGAAGAAGAAATTCCGAAATGAAAAATAGAAAAAGAAAAGCTTAAAAAGAAAAAAGACGTCATCCCAAATCATATCCCACCATACCCAAATTACGGAACTGCCCCAATCACTTTCTTCTTCAAACTAGCGGTGTTGTGGGCCAAAAAAGGCCAGGCAGAGGCCCAGCTCTCTTCTGAAAGTCTCAAATCGATTGACCCAAACACCATGTTTGGTTCAAGAATTTTTAGAAGGAAAAAAAAAAAGATAAAAAAAACATTTTAATTGTTTGGTTAATAAGAAAAATGGTCAAAAAAAAAAAAGGAAATTTGAGAAAAAATATAGTTTAAATAGAGAAAAATCATTTTTCTCTCGAGATGGTGAAGAAAATGAGAGAAAAATTATTTTTACCACATCTTCTTCTTTAAAAATCTTTATTATTTTTATTTTTCCATCTATGATCAAATTATTTTTTGAAATAATCAAAAAATTATAAAATTTGAGTTTTTTTTTTCCTTATTTTTACTTATTTTTCTTGAGTTTTTTTCCTTATCTTTACTTATTTTTCTTTCTCATGAAAATCATTGTACCAAATAACTTCTGAAATTTTAAATTTTTTCAATTTTCTTTTCCTTTTCTTTATTATTTTTCTTTCTTTTCTAGAATCCCACAGCCAAGTATAGTGTAAGTGGCTTAGTAAAAGAAAAGAGGAGGGCAAGGACTCGTGTAGATCACAAAGCATCCTCAAAAGAATTGGTTCATGGCTCTATTCTCCAAATTCTAATGATTTAATTCTTTGGCAAGTGGATTGTTAGAAAATGATGGTATGGCAAAATTTTTTTTATGAAAATTCAATTTCATACTTGATTGACTTTTTGGCCAATTTACAAGTGTTATGTAAAAAGTCTAAACCTCAAGATACCATAATCATCTCATTATAATTTCATACAATATATATTTTTTAATATTGTTTTGATAATGCTTTAAATTTTTATTTCTAAATTTAAAATTTATATGGTAGAAAAAAAATTTTCTAAGATCTTTAGACAATAAATTAAAAATAAATATTTCTATATTTATAATTTATATTTTATTAAATATTTTTGTACTTTTAAAATTTTTATATAATTTAAATGTATAAAGCGATTTCTAATTTATAATTAAAACAAAAAACAAGTTTTAAGATTTATTTTATAAGGGAATAAAATTTTATTCTCTAACTCATAAAAATAAATTTAAATTTTCAATTTTAAATTTTCCTAAAAATAAAAAATAAAGAATTATATTTTGTAAAAATAAAAATTAAAAAATTTGTTACTTATTCTAAATATATTATTTGAATAATAAAATATATATATCAAGAATTATATTTCATAAAATAAAAATTTAAATTTAAAAAAATTAAAAAAATATTAATTTAGAATGTTTTCCAATTAAGATATTATAATATATTTTTGAAATATATAAAGTATTTAAAAATAAGTTTTATAAAATAAATAGTTATATTTTTAACATGTAGACTATAAAAGTATAAAACATACACGTAAAAAGATTCTCAAAAAATATAAGAAATTTGATAATAAAAAATAAAAAATTTAGATATTAAAATTTCAAGAAAATTCAAACTTTCAAAAATGTAAAATATAAAATTTTATTATTACATGAAAGTTAAAAAAGTTAAGCTATATGCTTTTTAGAGAATATAAAATATTTTATATTTTTTCAAAATAAATTAAGAGTAAAATTGAATTTTTTGTATAAGTTTTTTTTGAAGTCATCAGTTTCCAACATCACATTCGCTGGATAGATCTATCTGTTAATCGTACATGTGATTGTGGGGAGATCTTTGTAATTTTCCACACCTATTGAGATAATTTGTGAAATTTTTAAATCTTAAGAGATGGCATTGTAATTCTATACTTGTAATAGATTACAAAATTATTATACTTTAAATAATATAAAATAAGATTAATTAAATTTAAAAAAATAATAGAAAAAAATTAAAATTTATCTTTGATATACTCCAAATGTGATATCACATCTCTGATGGCCCTTAGGATGACACATAGTTTACAATGAAAGATAAATGAGTTATTCAGGCAAGGAGGCCTCTCGAGTACTAACTTGAGGCATGAGCCCTAGAGCCAAATTCACCCGAGTAAAGGGTACCATGAGTCTTGGACCCCTGCTCAATTGAGTAGGAAGACACTTAGGATTCTTGACCTTAAAACAACTTAGGGTCTCGGTAGATGTTTATCTAACAATTATAGCTCATAATTACTTTTGTAACAATAGTGAGAATGTGGCCTCGGATGTTGGACGTGGCACAATATGGTGACAATTGTTTGGCCAATCCATTTGTATATAATGGAACTAGTAGATGAAGGATCCATCATTCATTATTTGAATCTCTCCTATATCTTTCTCTTTCTCTATTAGAAATAATATAACTATCACTTTGTCGATATAGATTTATTCGATCAAACCACATAAATATTTTGCCACTTTTTCTAGTTTTTATCATCTCTGTGTGATTTAAAAATTTTTAAAATTTTCTATTTCAAAATTGCTGCTATTTGTAGGACAATAACCAATCCCATTGTGATTTCTTTTTAAGCTACAAAAAGGATGATAATGATCAACAATCAGAAGCTATGCCTCCATTACCCATTACCATTGGTCAATTGCAATTTATGATTAATAATATTGTCCAAGTCGTATTAAACTACGACAATCTAGCCCATGTTAAAATAAAGGCTCCCAAACACAAGGGCATTAGAAAGATTAGGAGGAAAGTAAGGGTTTTTGTCCTAACAAGAGCTTTGACAATTAGGTTCATGTAGGCTTGCCCATAGGCAAGGAAAGGAACTTAAAGGCAAAGAATAATTCTTGTAAGTCGTTACCTTTTAGTGACGAAGTCCTGAATGATCCATTACCCAATAATTTTAGGGGAATCACTATTACTACAAACAATGGTGCTTTAGATCTTATAGAGTAGCTCTCTAAATTTAAGCACCAAACTTTGCCTAATTAATACTTCGACAATGTTAAGTGTCACGCTTTTCTTACAACCCTAAGAGGCACTGTGTAGAGATGGCTTAGCCTTCTCCCATCAAGAGTAATTTGATATTTCAATGAATTTGCTTCTATATTCTTACATCAATTCACGAGTAATTGATGGTATGAATGGATGCCTCTGTCATTGTTTAATGTTTCGTAGGTTGGAAGTAGAATCTTTAAGAGAATATGTGAAAGGGTTCGCTTAATGTGCCCTTGAAAGTCCCACTGCTACCTAAGAAGTCCTTGTCATTGCCTTTGTACATGGCTTACATGATGAAAAATTCTTTTGGTCACAAGAAAAAGGACATTAAAGGGTTTTGATAAATCTCTAGCACGAGCAAGGAGTAAATTGGTGTGGCAAAGGTATGAAGGAAAAAATGGAAAATACACCTGAATTGGGACTTAATAAAAAAGTTTAATAACATAATTCAGGAACGAGTTCCCATCGAAATGCAAAAGCAGGGGTTCGAAATAAGAATTTATTAATAGCCTAGTTAAAAGTGCTAAGGGAATAGGTGTTTGATGCTTATTAGGATGCCAATATATTTCATTTCCCTCCTCTCTATTCTAAGCCTCCCAAAATCCTTTAGGAGAGCATTTCTATAGCTTCCATAATGAGTATGAGTACACCACTAATGAGTGTGCTAAACTAAAAAGGACACTTCCAAGAATTCACTTAGGATTAGCCTTGAAATGAGCTAATAGACAAAGGTAAGAAGCTTGAGAATCTTGTCCCCTAAGATTAGTGGAAGAGAAGGTTTATCCATGTGATCATGGGTGGACTAATTGGACACACATCCCATTGTGCTAGGAAGTCATATACATGTGAAGTAATGTCAACATATAAGAGAAGGAAGGTGGAAGGGGGGCATAAACAAAAGTTGATAATCACTTTCAAGGATGAGAACCCCGAGGGCATCTCTATCCTACACCAGGATGCTTTAACGACTATAGTTATTATTGCTAATTATGACGTGGCTTGTTGTTTTGTGAATATCAAAGTTCCGTGGATGTCTTTTCATTTAATGCTTCTTAAAGAATGGAATTTATAAGACTTGGAGCTAGTGATTAGGGGTTTACAGGAGGTTTAATTATTCTCAAAGGTATGATCAGTGTTCCCAATACCTTAGGAAAAGGTACAATGTCCTCCACTTAGATTGTTTGTTTCTTTGTGAGTAGCTACAATATCATCTCTGGGTGACTCATACACTTTTGAGGTTGTTACTTCGACCCTCTATATGGGTATTTTGAAACCATCAAACAATCAGAAAAATGTAGTGGAATAACAAACCAAATACAACATGCATCAACTGAATATATCTGAAAGTATATTCAAGTTACCTCTTGGAGCCCTATTCTAGGTGAGGTGTACATGATGTATAAAATGAACCATTCCCATTGTGAATACTATGCACTATAAGCTTTTTATGTTACTTTGTTCCAATTGAAACTATAGATTTAGTCAAACTTACTTGTTCAGTCATATAAACAAATCAAATAATATGATAACATCTTTCAATGTGTTTAGATTTCTGATAAGACCTTTGTTCCATTGCCGTTTCTATTGTGCCATTATTGTCACAGTAAAGTGGCAATGACTAATCCTTTCCAAAACCACTTAAAATTCTGTTATGAACTTCCTTATCTAAATTGTCTCTTTTGTAGCATCACATACCTTAATGTACACATCCCCAAAAGTGGAATTTGCAGTGGTACTTTGTTCGAAACTCTTTCAACTCATTGCTCCACTACTGAGAGTTTTACGATGCAAATGTGAATCAAATGTAATAATTTGATGGAATTTCATGAAGAACACCAAGAACTCCTTTTATTTGGTGAAAAGGAAGTGAACTTCTTTCGAGACCTCTTCACTTGATGCCTTGAATATTGTAGTTGTGAAGGTCATCCCTATTTATAGGGGTGGAGAAGAAGCACTTACTATTTCTGCTTGATAACGTGGCAATATTTAACTAATTGAGAATATTTGATTTGATATCGTTTCTTTAAATAAAAAGATCACAATTTGGCCTACCAAATTATCAATATTCACCTTCTATAACTTGAGAAGATTTGATTTGGTTGGTGAGATTTGGCATATAGTGTGATTTGATTTTTTAAATTTAACACTTGTCACAATTTGGTTGGTCGGCTAGATTTGTATAAAATATCAATTTATTTTATTATTAATCTAAGAATTGTATTTAATTTAATGGTTAAAATATAAACAATAAATTTTCTTTTCAATTGATATTTAATATAGTTTTTGGCACATGTCACCCTTATAATGGAGGCAAATTTTGACTTTTTACCAATGTTCCCTCTAAACTTGTTCATGAAAACTTTTGTATTTGAGTGAATAAGTATCTAAATTTCAATTCATTTTTGTTTGAGCCACTAATGAGTTCCCTTTTTTTCAAGATCCCTAGGTTTTTTTTATTAGCAGCACAACATGAATAAATAATTGGCCTTCTATTTTTAGTTGGACTAACCTAATCTTAAAAAAAACCACAAGTTTAGTTTACTTTCCATAACCCATTCTTTGTTTTAGGAGGCCCTTTACTTTTAGTTCAATATAGGCTCATCAGGTCATCTCAAACCCTATCTCTCTCTCTTTCTCTCTCTATGCCACAAATTCTTTTTTTTTTTTTTTCACTTGTTCTCTTCAATTTGGCCTATTTCATCAACTCACTATTGGTTACTAATTTGATTTTCTTTCTTTCTTTCTTTATGTTTGCCAATTATGGCCCAACAATGATTTTATGATCTAGTTGCTATTCCCTTAGTACAAAGCAAGATCAATAGAACCCTTTCCATAAAACAAGTGATGCTGGGAAATTTAACATTGTAAGTATACAATGGTCACACCAAGCAACATAGGCAAGTAAAGATTTTCATATCCACACGGAGTAATAGTGTTTTTTTTATTAATATTGTATTTTGATTAAGTAAATTAATTTAAAGTTGAATTTAATAGTAATTGATTAAACAATAAAGTAACTTTAATTAAGCAGATAGAATGAAATGAGTATGACAACAATAACAAGCAAAGACTAATGACAATTATCATGTAAAAATATGTATGAACTTTCATTATCATTTAATTAATTATCAAGATTTAATTTTTTATTTAGGAGTTATTAATCTCTTATATCCTTTGTACACTTTTCCAAGTTATACCGAAATTTCAATTAAATTAATCCAATCATTTATGGAATTAACTCAATTGATAACAAAAATAATGAATTAATAATTGATTTCTTGTGAATAGAAGTCCTTCACTCCTGTTGTAAGTTCACGTTTCACAATTGTGATCAACTGTCCTAACTTATGCATTTACTCCCGTTATAACCATAAGTTTGGAAAAAGCGAAATAAAAATAAAGAATAAGAATAAGTTGATCACAATTTCGTTGTGAATATAGAATCTTTACTTTCGTTATAAGTCTACTATTCACAATTATGAAGAACTTACTAAATTTGTAGATTTACTTCTGTTACAACCACAAATTAGGAAAAAGAAAAAGAAAACAAAAGAAAAAGAAAAAGAAGAAGAAGAAGAATAACAGAGTTGAACACAACTAAGCAAGAAAAGACAATTAATTAAAAATGATAACATAAAAATTCTTATTTTCTTTTGCTCAATAAAACTATATACAGGAAATTTGGAAATAAAAGATAAATACTTATCACTTGTTGGCCTTCTTCCTATACTGATTCCTCATTTCCATGCCACTCCTTATGGCTTAGGAGAGCACCAACTCGTTCTTAACCCTTTACTTGTATAAAATTAATATTATAATGATATATTGTGATACCTAAATAAAATCTAAGCTATAGATGATAATTTTAGCTTGTAGAACACAATCCTATTTGTAGGGTTTAGCCTCCACTGCCCAAAGTCCTTAATTGGCCAATAATTTCCACCATTTTCTTCTATTGATTTGAGGGGTAAGTTTGGCATAAATTGAACTGTTGTCTAGGTAATAATAGCTATGCGACATGAAGTAGTTTTTGATTAGTCACCACCTATTCTCTCGTTGGCAGATCACTTAGGCGACACTTCTGGCACTTGGGGCTTGTTTAAGTGATATATTAGACTTTAAACTTGCATTTTTTTAATTTGGTGCCTTCGGGTGAGCTTCTCTCTTTTTTTTTTTTACTTATTTTTTATCATACAACGACTACAATATAAGATAGGTAATTTTTTTTATTTTGATAGATAATTTAAACTAAATGACATAATTTGAATATAAATTTATTCACATAAAATCTTATTTTACTTAGGTTATCATATACTTCTATGCTTTATTTCTTGCTAGTCCACAAGCAAGGCAAAAGAGTAAAGTTCGGTAGAATTGTAAGTTTCAGATCATCATTATTTCAAAATTCTCTTAAATAACACACTAGCCTTTAAATGTATGAATTTATGTTATCACATTACCTTCATACAAACATCTTTGTGAGTGTGTGTTGTTTAAGCAACTTTAATATAAAGGGGTTCAAAAAAATTATATTCTTTAATTGTGTAACATTTTTAGTTACTTGCTAATGAGTTGTTTAACCCATTATTTTATTGTTATTTTTTTGATACTCAAAGGGAACTCTCAAGTATAATCGTGGAGCATTTTTTCTTTCTTTCTTTCTTTCTTTCTTTTTGTTTTTGGGAAGGGCTATTTTTTTTTTTCTAAGTTGTCACATACCTTTTTATATGAAGACAAACAAGGGTCATTTGTGCAACATCAGTTACATAGCATTCAAATCAATAACGTAAACTTTTTATTTTATTTTTCTAACTTTATTTTTCTCTTCTTGTTTTTTTTTAAGTGCTCCATGTTTTTTAGAGTTTCCTATGGTTTTTATTTAAGGGATCAAGCAATATACTATTAAGAGTTGCACCTTAAATGCAACAAACATCCAAATATAAATAATTCCAAAACTCAACTTCACATCAAAGTGTTTGGTGTATGTTCAAAAGAGGAAGACTTGCATTAAGCAATGTAATGCATAAATCATGAGAAAAATAAAAAAAATAACACATAAATCATATATTTATGCTACTAGTTTATTTACTTTCTGAGAATTTATTCATCCTCGATTGTGATCCTAAATTCCTTTCTCACATTATATTTATTCATTTGTCTCATTACTTTATATTTCAAATCATGAAAACTACAAGCATTCATCATGCAAGATCTTATTCAAAACGAAACAAATTTTAGAAGGACTCAAAATGCCTCCTGAAAAGCGCTAATTTTATTGTCTTCAACCATACTTATTTTTAGATTGACTCCAAATCTTTTTAATTTGGTTCATGTAAAAATTTTCGTATTACAGTTAATAGCTTATGTTTTGATTTAATTTCCCATTCAATTTTTAAACTTACTAATAATTTAACCCAAATAACAAAAACAAGTGATTTTCAATATTTAAAATAATAATGCATAGGGACACTCCATATAGGACAAGAATATAGTGTCATATTGAAAACATCATTAATCATAACAATATTGATTTTGCAATTTATTAAGAGAATTATCTATAAAAATATGAAAAGAAATGCTCCCTATCTCTTGTGATGGCCTTAATTTTTGTAAAAGCTTGTTGCTTGCTTAAACAGGCATGCCAAATTATCATTCTTTAGTATCCTTTTTTGATTAAATACCTCTTGTAGAAATTTAACAAAATTTTGCTTTTGAGACAATGTTACTACAAAAACATCAATCATAATTAATTCTTCAAAAATACCATAAAGATAAAGGAGGTCTTCATCTTCTTTATGATTAAAGAAAATTTGGAATATAAAATCACAAGGTAAGTTCTTTTCTTCAGTTTCATTATTTTCACATTGTTTTTTTTTTAATTATGAGAAAGCGAGGTTTTGATCTTTTTCAATATTTTTTAATTCTAACTCCAATTCAAGAGATGGCTTTTCAATTGGCTCATTTATCCAAAACTTGCTCTCGTTTACTAGTTCAACTGATTCTAAGTCTCAGGATGATACTTGGATTTCTTCCAAAATTGTTTTACTTCCTTTTTTTTCTTAAATTTTTATTATCATCAATTCAACATTTTCTGTATTAACACTAATGATAGGGTAATTCATTAAATTTTCAGTTATATGTATTGATGCTTCATTACTAGCCGTTAACTGATTATATAATTCTTCTATAGAAGGTTTTTCTAGGGGTTGAGGTACTTGATTATTTAGTGTTCTCATGAATTTTTCCTTACCTTTTCATTTTCTTCTTTTAATAAATTATCTGACCTAACAGTATAGTATGAAATAGCTTGAACCATTTCTGACAACAATTCTTCAATATTATTTCCTGAAGAAATAGAATTACAAGAATCAATGTATGAGTTATATGAACAAGAATTATAAAAGAAATGATTCATACCTTAATTTCATAAATAATATCCTTATTGAGAAAAATCCCAAGAATAGTCATTAATTTCATTTCCTAAATCAGGCAAACAATAATTAGAAATTTAATTGTAATTGTGAGACATTTTATCCAAGAATTAGAATCTTAACAATATGCACTACATAAAGATTAAAAGTAAATTGTTCACACTAGACTTATGGTGTAATTTCAATTATGTACACAACTGTGAAATTAAAAGTGTAAGTTCAGAAATATGCAAAATAAAAGAAAATTAAGAATAAGAAAATAATTAATACAAGTATTTAATCTATAAAACAAAATTATTCTATAATAGCACTCGTTACACCCTAGTAACGGTGTCAGAAATTTGATACAGAAAAATTTAATGGTGCACTTATACAACAATCGCACCAAGTAATAAAAAGGAGCAAGGGTTGTCATATCCATAGGGAGTAAGAGTGCTCTTTTTGATAATATTGTATTTTGATTAAGTAAATTTGATTTATGGTTGAGTTTAAAAGTAATTAATTAAACAATAAAGTAGTTTGTAATTAAGTAGATAGAGTGAGATAAGTATAATAGCAATAAGAAGAAAAGAGATTAGTAATTGATTAGACAATAAAGTAGTTTTTTATTATCATTTAATTAATTATTAAGCTTTAATTTCTTATGTAGGCGTTATTAACCCCTTTTATCTTTAGTACATTTTTCTAAGTTATACTAAAGTTTCAATACAATGAATTCAATCATTTATAAAGTTAATTCAATTGAGAATAAAAACAATGTATTAATAATTGTTCTCATGTGAACGTAAGACTTACACTTCTGTTGTAAGTTTACGTTTCATAATTGTGGTCAATTGTCCTAACTTATGGATTCACTTCTATTATAACCATAAATTACAAATAAGGGAAATAAAAATAAAAAAAGAAGAATAAATTGATCACAATTTCGTTGTGATATAAGATCTTTACTTATGTTATAAGTTTACTATTCATAATTGTAACAAAGGTGCCTAACTTATGGATTTACTTCCATTATAACCATAAGTTATGCAAAACAAAATCCAAACAAAAGACGAAGAAGAAGAGGAGAAGAAGAAGAAAAGGAAAAGAAGAATTAGAGAGTTGATTATAACCAAATAAGAAAAGACAATTAATATAGCATGAAAATTCTTACTTGTCTTGCTCAATAAAACCATACATACAGTGTTCTTTTTGTAGTGATTCCTTGCTTCTGTGCCACATTTTACATCTTGTGAGAGCACCAACTCATTCTCAACCCTTTATTTATATAAAATTAATATTATAATGATATATTGTGATACCTAAATAAATTCTAAGCGACAGATGATGATTTTGGCTTGTAGAATACTCCCCTATTTATAGGGTTGATCCTCCATCACCTAGAGTCTTTGATTGGCCAACTATTTCCACAATTTTCTTCCATTGGTTTGAGAGTTGGTGTGGTAGAAATTGAACTATCGCCTCCTCCATCGCCTAAGTGATGGAGTAGGCGATGCTAGTCACTCTCTTGTCACCTAGGCAACAAGTAGACGCTAGTTCAATTTCAACAGTCGCTTCTTTGTCACCTAGGCGACGACCAGACAATAAACGGTGGTTTTTGATTGGTTTCCACCTACTCTCTTGCTGGTGGTTTGCTTAGGCGACACTTTTGGTGCTTGAACCTTACTCAAGGGATACATTAGGCCTTAAATTTGCATTCTTTTAGTTTGGTACCTATGAGCGAGCTTTTCTCTCTTACTCTTTACTTATTTTCATTATACAACAACTACAATTCATAAAATAGGTAAATTCTTTATTTTAATTGATAATTTAAACTAAATAAGATAGTTTGAACATAAATTTATTTTCATAAAATCTTATTTTATTTAAGCAACTTTTGGCAGGAAAAGCAAGTTTTTGCCATTCATTCCTTTGTTGTAAATTCCATAATGAGTGCTTGCTTTGCATCTAGAAGGCAATCCATGCAACAAGCACTTTCCGAACATAAAGGCTCCGACAACCCGTACACTGACCCTCCAATATTTGCATTTAAAACCTTCTTTGTGGAGAAATACTACATTCGAGATATTAACATAACTTTCCATGCATGGCAATTGTCTTCCAAATTTTTTTTTCATGCGAATTAAATTTTCCCAATTAGACAAAAATATTTAAGAGGGCAAACCCTTCTTTCCTTCCTCATCATCCGGATCCTGTGATCTACACATGTGGAAATTTACCAATGCCCACAAATGAGAAACGTGTGGCTTCATCTATTGTCTCAACCATATATACAATCCGTTTTTAGCCAGCAAATAGTCGGCTAGCATAAATGTCTCTCCCAAGCACGTGAATCCTTGGATTTTCCATGTAGAATGGCACTAAGGCTGGAATTGCTCCGTCCGAGTTCTTCGCTTCCCCTTTCGAGCGATCAGGAATCATGGGATCTCCCTCTATCATGCATATATCCCAGATTATATGGTAAACACTTTCCATACAGTAGACTTCCAACTAGATTTCCTGCCACCTTTATTATTTTTCTCACCTAAATTTCCTTTTCTTGCTCACGATGTGGCTGCTATAAAAGGAGGGGCAACACCCGTGTTAATCATTCTGAGCAGAACAATCCAGGCTTGGAGAAGCTGTTTACCGCAACATAGATTAAAGTATGGTTGCCTTTCCATGAAGAGGCAACATAGAATCGCATCTTTGCATCCCTTTTGTCATGGTCTTAAGGCGGTCCGAGCCCACAACGCCTGGTTCCCCTTCATCATTCCAACTTTCACACAAAAAGGTTACGGCCGATGATTTCTCGAGATTCGATATTGCAAGGAGACACACGAAGGCTTTATCACTCAGCTTTGATTTTGAGGCTGCTGAGCAACCCAAGTCATCCTCGTCGTCCAAAACCCACAATTCCTGGTGTAGTCGTTCTAGTAGCCCTCCAAGCTGTGCCAGCGTGATGTCAGGTCATTGGGAGGCAAAGTGACTAAAGCAGCACCGGAATAAAAGCCATGGCAGGCTTTCGAGTGGCAAACAGTGGCGTACGTGCTGACACATTCCCGAGTAACGGTGCCGGTGGTGTAGTTTGCTAGTTCGGTGGTAACGGGCTTTGGGTCTTTAGCAGAGGCGTCGTGCGACTTCTCTTGGTCGTTGTGAGTTGTCCAAGGGTGGTTCTAGGAGACGTGGTGGCTGGCTGGATGAATGCTCGTTGTGCTGGCGCAATGTCAGGTGACCGAACGGGAGCGTGAGCTTTGCGACCCTTCTAGGTGGACGGAGGTGGTGGCGCAATGGTGGTGCGAAGATAGCAAGGCTCTGGGTGGTGCTGGTTAAGGCACCAGGCTGAGGAGAGAGAGAGACGGCGAGGAAGGCAACGTTTGGCGGAAGCTTTTAAGGGAGTTTAGCTTTGTTTGGCTGGGCAGTTAAAATATAAGAAAAGGTGGCTTGGGGCTTGAAACACTCTTGTACATCTTAAGATATAATCATATAGACTTTTCATACATTCACACCATCAATTACAAGGTCACAGGTCTTACCCGTGGCTTGATAGCATGTATAGAAGATGTTCTCTTCTTCAAATTCTTCCTTCTTTGCTTAGTCATTTTGTGTAAATATGACAACTAAATTAATGCCTCTAGCTTCAGCACATATACCTTCGCCATCTCAAAATACTTTCTCTCAAGATAGCATTTCATTTCCACTACTATCTTCATCTACAACCATCTCACATTTATCCGTCAATACCATGCTTCTTCTATTATGACATTGTGTCACAATGTGCCATTGACTTTGGCACTTGAAACACATGGTATCATGATTATGTATAGCAAAAGTGCTAGGCTTAGAAGGAGTTGGTACCTAGTTGTCTCCACTCTCAATGCTAGCTTCAGTTTGGTATTCCTTACGGGTGTTGTCGTTCCTTTCCTTCTAGGAAATGTCCTAGTAGTGGTGTTCAACTGTATTGGATTTCTACATCTCTTGAGCTACTTTTTTACTTTGATGGCTTTTTCCACTAATCCTCAAATTGTACGTAATTGTTCAACTTAAGAACGCTAGTCCAGTCTTTATTTAAACTAGCATGGTGGCTTTCTTATCCTCCACTACATCAACCCTCACTGGTGTTGTCTCCATATTTTTGTAATAATATTCTACACTCCTATTCCCGTGCATCAAGGACTAAAATTTTTGATACAAATCCTATGATAATGGGTGGGGATAAAGCTTTTCCTCATTAATGCCTTTAATTCATTCCAAGTGCAAATCAGACACTTACTAGTTCTTGTCTGGTTCGTACATAATTGATCTCACTATATTATACTATAATCTATAAACTCTAAAACCGCAAGTTTTACCTCCTGAACCTCTAAATAATGGTGGCAATGAAAATCCAATTCTACTTACATTTCCCATTCCAAGTGCGCGTTAAGATCTGACTATCCTTGGAAGGCCGAAATGGTGAGCTTCACTCCCTTTGGAACATCCTCTTCATCACATCTATTCTTAAGCTAACTCCTTGGCTGCCATATTCCTCAAACTTATCAAAGAAATATGAATTATCATCTCTTACATACTTTTCCCTCGAGGCTTGGCATATACGCCTATCTCTCCTAAGTAATGATTCATCTCTGGTCCATTCACTGTAAGGTATCAAACTACTTCACGTAGTAGCATGGGAGGCCTCTAGATTTTGCAACTGTCTATTGATATTAGCCAAGGTGTTCATCAGCCATTTTATGTTGAATGTATTATCTCTAATCTTTAATTCTCTGAACACCTTGAAAATGTGTAATATATAAAGCAAAAAGGGAGGTGTCGTGTGTGCAGGTGTCCTCTCACCTTACAAAATGTAAACGATTCTTTTTTTACCTTTCGCTCATATATCACACAATAAAATAGTTGAGTAATGAACTTACCAACTTAACTTTTGTGTTTGCCTCATGGAATTCCAATTAATCCTTGAGATATTCAAGTGATGTATCCCCTAAAGGTGTGTAAATGTGTGAAAATTGGAGAACATAGGGTATAAAATTGATCTGAACACAAAAGGATCAATCTAAGGTTGAGAAATAGGCTAGTGGGTTGATCTTGGTGGAAAAGGATTCATCTAGAGTAAAAAAGACCCATGCAATCAATTTGGGATTGATAGGGATAAATCTTAAGCTGAATTGACAAGTGCAATTAACTAGCACCAATTGTGATTGGTCAAATCAATTGAAGGCGTGTGCAGTAGGATCATCCCAATACTCAAAATAGAGCACAATTGATTCAATAGGAGGCATGGTTGATCGCTGCTATGAAAATTTCAGAAAAATTCAATTTCTATCACAATTCAACCCCAAATTCAATTCTTTTTCAACTTTTCATGTTTCAAACTCAATCAAAACTCCTTAAATCTCATTTTTGACTATAACAAAAAAATTTTCACGTGTGGACTCCTTTTTTCATGTCTCTTTTTTTCTGACCTTTCGAATATTCGACTACTCAACAATCAAAGCCCTAAAATAACTCAACAAGTAAAATGTGGAAAACACTAAAAATCAAGTGATAATTATATATATATTTTTTTTGAATTTGTGAAGAAAGACGGAGAAGAAGAGATAAGAAGAATAGGAAAAGATATGAAAGAACTTAAAATTGTACCCGAACCAATAATTAGATTAGGATTCAATACAACTTGCTCTGATACCAAATGATGTATGTACGGAAGTGTGAATTAAGATAGATGGTGTAAGCATGAACCCAACTATATACTATTTGCATGAATCATGTAGAAATGACTAGAACGCAATGAATTCAAAGAACTCACATGAAGGATGGGCACAACTAACACGCTGAGTTAATTAATACATCATGAATTGTTTTAATGAAGGCTTGGAATAACTCAATTTGGATTTGGGGTATCAAAAGAAAACGAGAGGAATCAAATTCTAAGAAAGAAAGATAACTAAATTCAATTGCCAAAGTGTTAAAAAAATGTTCCAAAATAACATAACGACCTTTTTTTATAGTGTGAAGGTCTAGTAAACGTATGTTGAATTCATCAAAAGTTAATCAGGAAAAGACTAGGAAAAGTATGGTAAATAATCCTAACTAAACTAAGAAAGCTTGGGCTCCAATCCACTGTTGTAATCAATCTGGACCCTTGGCGATTGATCTGATATCTCTTAGATCTATTGGAATTTCGATCTCAAATCCCTAATCATAATTCCAGTGGATATCGATTATGATCGCATGCGGTACCATTAATCTCAAGTTCATGTGATCGACTAAATGTGGTCCTTAATTTGTTTGATTGATCCACTCATCTTGGATCGTATTTCTTCAACATTTGGTCACCCTATGTCAATCAGATCCTTTATTAGATCAAA
This sequence comes from Avicennia marina, assembly GCA_019155195.1. Classification (NCBI taxonomy): domain Eukaryota; kingdom Viridiplantae; phylum Streptophyta; class Magnoliopsida; order Lamiales; family Acanthaceae; genus Avicennia; species Avicennia marina. The sequence continues at coordinate 10,350,590 of CM032781.1, forward strand.
CTAAAGTCTTTGGCATTGATCCAATCTCCCTTGTGATCAATCATGGTGTTCTCCAAAAGCTATTTTCTTCCTTGTTTCGCACCAAGTTGATCCATGGATGATCCTTAAGCTCCTTAAACCTCTCCCCTTCTCCAAAATCCCCTTGAAATTCTTTCACGAGCGCGCTATAGCTTCCTTAAGATTCTTAGCCTTGGAACACGTCATAGGACTTCTAGGAAGTCTCAAATATGCTTGCTTCACTTTGACAGTTGTGTCAGAATAGATCATATAAATGTTCTTAATTATCAATATCTTGTAGTATAGGCCTTTTGTCATAGTATCATATAAATCTTCTTAATCATCAATATCTTGTAGTATAGGCTTTTTGTCTTAATTTGTTTCGATTGAGAGAAAGTCATGGATTCAGTCAAATCCATTTGTTTGGTTATATGACAAAATCAGCGTTACCTCATGTGATTAATATCCCTATTAGAAACTCATTTCTGATTATATACTTCTTTAGTTAAGGATTTTTATTTCATAGAACATTAAATGCATAGAACAAACGCTTTGCTTATTTATGAGGAGATAAATTTCTTATTGAATGTACCCATGCCTTCATATGTATTCAAACAATGATATGTTAGGCACATAACTCTATCTCATATCAAGATAGATATCAATTTTGATGTTCTAATGTCATGTTAATCGTCATGCACATAAGATAACCATATTGTTTCTGGTTTAAAACCTGCGCTCATTTAATATGATCACAAAGTAAGATATTTATAATAAAAAATGAACTTCATGTATCTGTTTTGTTACTTGAGTCATTGTTTAAATGTTCAGCTTTCAATGACATTTTTATAAATATGTGTTTTTCAGTATTACATATTGGATGACATGATACTTACTATATAAACGTAAAGTATATAAATTATACCAATTCTCTAATGCATATCTAAAGGTTTATGATTTGAGAAGAAAACTTTAGTAATTGTAAAGTATTATTAATTTATTATAGTATTCTGCATTATTGTCATCGTTAAATTTATAAGTTCAAAGTAACGTCTTTACTTCTCAATATTAAATTACTAAAATAGCTTTATTTTTTATATTTTCAATTATTGTTTGAATGTTTACTCTAAACGCTGAATTATTTTAGATCTCTTAATACCTTTTTCTTCTTACAATTTTAATATACAAATAACTGTATTTGTATTTTTAAATTTTCCAAACATATAATTATTTTACATTTTATTTGTTATACTTAAACAAAGTTAATTATTATTATTTATATACTATATATTAAGTTAATAAGTACATGACGTGAAACTATATAATTATCCTTACTTTAAACTCTTTTATTTTTTATCTCTTTTTTACTATATTTCCTTTTAATTAATTATTTTAATTTATGTTTTCTTTTAGATTTACTCTAATTTCAAATTTTTTTAATGTTTTTTTTATTTTTTTATTGTAAATATTTTTTTTATACTTTTAATTTTTAAATAATTTTATTTATTTATATTATTTTAAATTCTGCGAAGCTTTTGCTCCAGTCTCTTACTCCACTTCAGCAACCTCTGCAACTAGCCGCTGCTTTCTTCGTTCTTTAGCTTACTTCCTTTACCTTGCCTCCTTCCTCTCCTTCCTACTATTCTTCGAATCGCAACCACCTCTGCCATCCTTTCCTCCCCACATCTTCTTCACATCTCCGAGACGACCGCACCGGCCTCTAACCCTCAGCTACCGCCCTTGATAGGACCTTTAATATTTTTTGGTGAGTGCTGTACAACATTCTGTAATTTCGGTTTATTTTTTTTTATTTTTGATGTTATAATTATTTTTTTGTCTTTGTCATATTTTGACTCTTATTTCATCATGCTTTCAGGCATGGTTTGGCGTGTGTGGTGTTATTATTATTATTATTATTATTTTGATTTCAGCTGCTCGAATGTCATGTTTATTTACGTGATATTTTATTATGTGTAATTCATTGAAAATTGATTGGAATTATTTTTGTTGGAGTGGGTTTCTGTAAACTATTATTACGTTGGATGATTAGGAGGATTGGGATTAATTGAAATATTTTGTTGTATTGTGAATTTGTCAAATATTAGTCTATTGACTTGATGTTTCATACAGAAATTGATTGATTTGATAAAATATTAGAAGCTATCGTGGTTGGATTGTGATATTAATCCATTGACTGATTTATATTGAATTTAGTTACGTTGCTGTTGTTGGATTGAGTTTCTGTAAGTTATTGTTTGACTGGTTGATTGAGATTAAAAAGAGTTGGAACAACTCTAGTTTCATAGGTTTTTATGGAATTTAAAAAGAATGCAGACTGGTTTTTTAATTAGAGGATATTTCTTGAAATATTCTTTTGAGTATAAAACAATTATCTTATCCCGATAAAATTCTTTTTAGTTATTATCTGTATATTGTTAAATAATTTACTATCAAATTTCTTTATTTAATGTTAATGTATTGACTGTGAGGTGAATAGAAAGTGATATACCCATTCTAACCCTCAATGATGATGCTTCTGAAAGGATGGTTATCTCCAGTAAATTTTAGTGTTGTGCTGGCAACTTTAATGCAATTAAGTCCTAGCCGACTAAATTACGTTTCATACAGCTGTCGCTGAAGTTGCTAAAACAGATTGGCTTAGGGGATGTTCTATTCTGCAACATGAAGAGCTTAACGTGTGCTGCTTTCCTACTTTAATTTAGGACAGTTGCTTGATATATATTGTCTTGGTCCTGTCCTTTATCAGTAGCATTTTTTACTAATTCAGAACTAGACACTGGAGGAATAATGGGGTGTTAAGAATGCCTAGGCTGTTCTTGCTTGGATGGTTGGATGAACAGAATTCCACTCACACTGTGTTCTCCGGACTTGGTCCATCTTTGTGCGTTTTGTGGGAAGTTTTAGGAAAACTTTTGGCCATCTTTTCTCTTCTACCCTACCCATGTTGGTTAGGGTACTCATGTCATGCATCTTAGTAATAATAATTGTTATCATTATTGTAATAGTGCTGATATTGTAATGTTGGTGATGGTGGTGGTGATGAGGATGATAACAATAATAGTATGGCTTTATCTACGTTGGCTGGTATTTTTGTTTTATTTGATATTTTGTATGATAATATATGTATATTTATATTCATTTCATGACATTTATCAAATATTGAATCCTTTAACTTGGTTGGACATTACACTTTCATACTGCTGCATATTCAAAGGACTTTCTATTGATGCAATTCTGAATCCTATGTACATTACAGCATGCTCACAATCTTGTTTTCTGTTATGAAAAATTTTTAGTTATTTTAGTGACAAAAATTGATAAACAGCTGACCTTGATAAAGTGACTGATGAATATGTATGTATGACTATTTTTGGGTTAATTTATTTCTGTTGCCTTTTTTTTTTTTTCTGGATTAGTATCTTTTCTGTTTCTATTTTCAGTAAACCAGGTTGTAAAAGAGGGAACTACGGACAGGTATCTCAAATTAATCTTGACGTTCATGATCACTATTTTATATCAAACTCAAGCTCTAGCTCAAAAAATAGGCTTGAATGGGCTCGTGATTGAGCTAAAGCTCTCAAAATTTTTGAGGCTTGATTTGAATTCAGCTCACTTAAAGCACTAATTATTGTAAATTTATTTTATTATATGATAAGAAATGAAAAATATACAGTAAAATTCTTACCTTACATTGCATATTTGTGCAACTGTGTAGAAAGAGTATTTTTTTTTAATCAACAGTGTAACCCTGAAATTGAAAAGATTTGCAACTCTTCGTCAATATATATAAATAGTTTGTGTTAGAGCATCTACAAAACCATTTTTTAAATATTTATTAATATTCCCCAAAATAATGAAAAAATTTCATATGTTTTTAATCATTTTTTAGTAGTGTTTATCAGCACTCAGACGAAGGTGATGGTGACTACCGGGAAAATGAATACCTGTGCAGTATGCGAGAACTCTAATCTTGCTTCTATTTGCCCTGTTTGTGTTAATTATAGGTAACTTTCATGATAATACTCCATTCTTTAAATTTCAATAATTATAAAGTGAATTTTGTGTTGTTTCCTGATGTGATATTTTGAATTAGAGTTTTTAATTGCTAAATTGATGTGTTTCTGGTGTGAGTATGTGCAGATTGAATGAGTATAGTTGTAATTTGAGGTTATTGAAGAGTGAGAGGGATGCTCTGTACTCAAAACTGACTCAAGTTCTTATCGTTAAGGTGAGCTTGATGCCTATCCTGGAGAATTTTTATTTATATTTAATTTTGCTATTCTTCTTATCTTCTCAGTGGTTACATGTTTGATTTTGATGCATTAGACTTGTAATTTTACTAAGGCTTGAAATGGGTATACAGTGAGGAAGGACCTAATGAACATGTTAATAGATTTGTATAAATGCCAATGCATGAAAGGCGTAGCTATATTCTTTTTTCTATTAGCAGTTTTCATTATTTTATTTGTATTTGAATGGATCAAGTGATCAACCAAAAAGCTGTTTTGCTAGTTTAATGATATAATATTTGTGTTTCTTTGTTAAATAGTGTATAGGAGTGTACTGTTTCGTTTTTGTGTCCAAACGTACCTATGTTTAAACTGATTGTGGATTGATTGAGCATACAGATGATTCCATTCTAGCTATAGTAATATTTACTGAATGGATGCTGAAGTCTGTAGATTTTTTGGTTTTATTTGCAGTAATTTTTACAAAATAAAGACCTGCACTTTAATCCTTACGTTTCTAAGTTTTTTCTCTTACTTAGTTTTCCCCAATTCGTAAAAGCTATGCCTAAGAACACACACCAAGGTTTGAAAACAGACAAAGCCTTGAACTTGTATGTGTGACCATTTCTGATGAATTTCAATGTTTAATGGTGCTAAATCTAGAAGGCAATATGTTATCTTTGTGAAACTTGTCCGGGTTGTATTAAAAGGTTTTGAAAATGAATTTGTTTTATATGTTATTTGACAAATGCTTCAATTGATCGCAATGGATTATATTATGGAGACAGTAAGCAACATTTCATCTGAATGCTTGAAATTATTGTCTTGGATATATAATTCTTGATTTATGAATTGATTGTTCCTGACACTTTCTCGGTTTTATGATGCTGCTTGATTTAAACCTTTTGATTGCTTGTTTTATACATTGTGAACCCCATTTAGGGTAAGGCTGATGACCAACATAGTTGGAGGGCGCTTCAAAATGAGAAATTGGCAAGGCTAAGAGACAAGCTCCGACTCCGTAAAGAGCAAACTTCAGAAGGTTGCATGCTTATCTGTTTTGGTTACATGTGATTTTTGTTGTATTTGGTCTCTGTTTTGGTTTATGTTACTGTCGGAGTGATTTGTTACTTTCAGGGATGACTAAGGTTGAGAGCATGTCTCATGATCTTAAAGTCAAGACTGAATTGATAAAATCAGCAATGAAGATGGTATTACTGATTTGTTTTCTTTTAACTTGCGATACCTCGTTTTAGCTATGTTATCTCTCTCAAAGTCTTTTGGATCGTCTAGTCATTATTTGGTTTTGTGCTGCTACTTAATTAAGAAACTTATGTTTGATATGTAATTGCAGTTGGAAAAGAATTGCATGGAACAAATTGGGAAACATTATCCTAATCTTATCTCCACCCAGACTTCGGAGCATGTGAGAAATTTTAGTTAATTTTCGTTATTTTTTTATTTTTTATGTTCCAATTCTTTAATGTACTTACATGGTTGATGTCTTTTTGTTAGGCTGTCTTAATTTTTTTCTATATATTTTTCTGTTTCTTAGCAAAGATTAATGATCCAGAAATCTGAATTTCAGATGGCTATTACTTCTGACTGCCTTCATAAGCAATCTGTCATTATAAAGCAAATGTGCAAGCTGTTCCCCCAACGCCAGGTATTTCCAAAATTACTGTCTGTTATTAAGTTTGATCACACTATTTATGTCTTAGTTTGTTTTGAGTAACTACTAATCAGTTTAGTTACCTCTCGATTTCAAATCCCTATCGGCATTAGCATTGATGGGAAGCACCATTGGTCCCTTAAACCATGATCAACCTTTAGTGTGTTTTTGATCTTGAGCTCCTCAAGTCTGTCCATAATAATCTGTTAGGGAAACTTATTCATTTATTTAGTTGAGGTCAGTAGATGTGCTTAATTTTTATCAATTTTTGACTTAACACAAGTTTTGATTTTACATTCTTGTGTTACCAACGATAGCATATTTACCTAATTGTTGGTTTTAGATTTAGCTGGTAGTTAGTTTTGGACTTGTTTGTTTAGCAATATGTAACGCTTCCTACGTTGATATCTATATGTTTGTTTATGTGATTGCTATAATTTGTTCATGCAATTATGGTGCTATTGTTGTTGAAAAGAATGCTCCTTCAAAGCTATTCACTACTTTGCTTTGTTCCAGGTGAATACAGATGATGATAGAAAAGATGGGTATAGTGGACAATATGATACCATCTGCAATACACGCTTGCCAAGAGGTTTAAATCCCCACTCTGTTCCATCCGAGGAGCTTGCCGCATCTTTGGGGTAAATTTCCATCTAGATGTTTTTATTGATCGTTCTGAATGAAATTTATTATAGGAATTATTATATTTTATGTCACCCTTTACTTCTCATATATATTGACAACTCTGAGTTCCACTTCTTTGGGCCATTTCAATGAAGGGAAACTTTGACCTATCTTCACTTGTTGTATTTACCTTTCAGACCACCTTTGTGGTTCCACTACTGCTATCATTCATTCTATATGGTCTTTGTGTGGTAGGTTTTGAACTTCTATTCCGAACTAGTGTTTTCAAGTTACCAGATCTCAAAAAAGGCTATGCAACAATTGGTCTTTGCCCTTATGTCATTATGAAAAATTCTCTTAAAGGTTCTTATGAACAGTTTTTGATTATTGTTCTGATATGTATATTTACTTAGCTATCTAACTGGCAGTTATATGTGAAATTTTTTACACTAAATTTAAATTGTGACTGTATTCCCACTGTAATTGCCATTGTACAAAAGTTAAGATCTTGCAAAATAGTTGCTTTTCAATTGAATTTGTTGAAGAAGAATATTCTATTTTAGGGGTGCAAACAAGCTAAGCTCCAGTAGAGTTGGGGTGAAAATTTCAGGCTCAAGCTAGACTTATGTTAATTTGAGTTGAGCTCGAATTTGAAAGCTTGTTTGAGTTTGAGCTCTAATATTTTGTGTTCAAATGAATCTCAAGTGGAGCTCGAGCTTATTAATTTTTTAATTTTTTGAAAATATCTATTATTAAAAATTGACCAACAATCTCAAAAAAATTATAAAAAGTGAAGCTTGTTAAAGTATTAGTTTAACTTAATATTTAAAATTATAAAATTAATATCAATTGAAAACTATTATCATATTTTACGTGAAATTTTAAAAATAGAATTTATCATTTAAATACTGACTAGTTAACACAATAGTTTAACCTACTTATATATTTTAATTTAGAAAATTATACACATGCAAATTTTAATTAATTTTATGATATCATTTTGTAAATAAGTGTATCAAAATACTTTTTCATTTTGAATTAAATTATATAAGAAGTTGATAGTAGCTATATATGTTTAGTTATTTTTTACTGAATAAATGTAGTTGTCATTAATCATACTATTTTTTTTAACTTTATTTTCAAAATTTTGTTTAAGACTACATTATGAAGGACATATAATTGTATGCACAAACTATTAGATAATTTACCAAAAAAAATATTGTGAATGAATTGAAAATTGATATAGAGATGCAAAAATATAAATTATAGATATCATTCTAAACAATTATTTATTAAAATAAGGAGTCCCAAAACAGGCATTTATATGACTTGGTTTCATATATATTTCAAATAAAATATCTCGTTATTGCTATTATTTAATTTAAAAACAAAAAGCATCTAATAAATATAATTTTAATATGTTATGCATTATCATATATTAATTTGATTATTATAAATATATTTCTATAGATCAAACATTAGATAAATAAAAATACCGAAATAGTTTAAAAATAAAAAAGCCCATGTGTTGGCCCTCAAACTTTTGAACAAAAATAATTAAGCTCAAGCTCAGCCCATAAAAATTTGAGTTGAGCTCAAAATTGTCTGAGCTCTGGAGCCAGTTCGGCTCATCTTACATCCCTATATTATTTGAGATTGTATATATATATTGTTACCTACTTTGTGTTGTAGGTATAATATGTTTCCTATTTTATTAGACTCATATATTTTATGTCCTTCGTGTAGAAATTGTATTATGGTAGTTTGGTACCATTCTGACGTTATAAATTGGTCAGTTTAATTTTAAAGTATGAGTTAAATATTTTGATTCTTTTAAGATGGTATTAGAGCAGTTGGATCCCTGTTCTCCATATTTTCTTCTCCAAGAGAAAGAGTCTCATAACCCAAAAACCTTAAATCATGTCCTAAACATGCCTTTTCTTGTTCCCAAATTATCTAGTCCAAACCCTAAATTTGTCAAACTAGCTCTGCAGCCTCTAACTGACCAAAAGCCTGACTATTGTGCACAATTTTGCTTCCCATTACTTGTTGAAACTCCGTCGCACGTGGCCAGGAATTCAGGCCAAACCCATCTGCCGTAGCCTCTTTTTTCGTCTTGTCGCTCAGTGATGCCATTGGTCCTCACTGTTTATGCTCATGGAAATATCCCTTTGCAATGTTGGGCATTGACCATCAAAGCCCTGGAGCTGCCTGTCTTGTGTGAGCACCACTATGAATTGTCACCTGAAAGCTCCTTAGCATAATTAAGAGGCCATGTACTACCATTGCATGTTTTGGTGTATGAAATACTCAGTTTTACTGTGCCCAAGTTGCACTTCGCTCTTGTCGTCTTGAAAGTTGATGGTTGATGCTTTTGTGTATGTGCTCCGTGGCTAAGAATTCCCCAAACCTTAGGTTATGTTTGTTTTGATTTTTGGGTGTGCCTTTTTAGGTGTATTTTTATGAAAAAGTGTGTAAAAGTAAGAGAGAGATAGAGATAAAATTTAAAAAGTGTAATGATTGTAGTGTGTGTTTTTTGGGTGTATGAATGAAAACAAACATTGCCCTAGTTTTTCTTTGTGTTAAGTAAATTGCGATTTTGGGTTAATCGGTTGTTTGTTTGGGTTGGGCCATGTAATCTTGTTGGGCTTGATGTTTAGTTTGTTGGAATAATTTTGGCTATAATCTGGTATCTAGTTCAATTTTATTTGGGCTTTTATGTTGAGCTTTTTTAAGCGTGTTTATCATTAAATAGTGTTGCTAGGTTTATTGTTGGGCTGATTTCTGTTATGTGTTTACTGTTCGTTATTATGGCTTGAATTTTAAGTTTAGTTTATTTGGATTTTTGTGGGTTGATTCTCTTTGTTTGGGTTAATTTAGGTTAGTTTTTGAGTTTGTTTTATTTAAGTCCTCGTGTTTTTAAAAGCCTTGTGCTATTGAATTGTGGTGATGCGATAGGCAAAAGCAAATTTGATTGGCGGCGTGGTGGGACCACCATAATTGACATGTTGGATTCGATTGATATGTTATAAAAAAGAATCACTTCTATTGAATCGATTTGAATTTTGACTCATAGGAATTTAGGATCACTCAACAAATTCATTGGAGTCTATTGGAAAATATTACTAGAATACTTAAGAATATTTGTTTTGATATTTATATACATTGTTTCTATATTAATTGTACTAGAATATTTTTTTTCTTAGTTTTTAGTATTGAATTTAGTTAAGGATATTTTATATTTTTGATATCTTTGTATTTGTCCCATACTATAAATTAGGACCACTCTTGATTAATAAAAGACACATATTGATTATTCAATTACTCTTTGGCATTGTATTAGATCGGTAATTTGATCTTTTGCATTCCGCTGTGCATGGTAAAAAAAAATAAAAAAAATTTAACAAACCCACTCTGGTCTTTAACCTGATTTTCTGTTTTTCCAAAAAGAAAAAAAAATCTGCTCCTTCTGTTTGTATTTTGCTGTACTCTATTGGTGCTGTTTGCGGGCCTCTATGGTGCCTTTCATGAACTTTTGTGATTCCTAGTGTTGCTGACTTTATAGGCATGTCTATACGGTGCTGTCTACCTTAATTGCCCTCTATTGCTACTATTTGATCAATTTGATCTTCGAAATTGAACATCTTAACACTACTCTATATCCAGATTGAGGGGTAATGTTGGAAAATATTACTAGAATACTTAGGAATATTTGTTTTGATATTTACATCTATAGTTTCTATATTAATAGTAATAGAATATTTTTTTCCTAGTTTTTATTAATAGGCTTACGTCAACTCTTGATTAATGAAAGACAGAGATCAATTATTTCAATTACTCTTTGATAGAATCAAAAGAGAATTTATTCAATAACTCAAACTTAAAACTCCAAACTTCTATCTTAGAAGTGAATAAAAAAATATTTTAGTTAAATATGCTAAAACCTTAATCCTAAAGCCCACTTGGACCAAAAATACATTAAATAGCCCAAACTTGCATTAAAGTAAAATCTATACAGAAAATGGGTTATCTAGGATCGCGTCATGCATTGACCAACAAAAACGTATCTTTTTAGCAGTGGTTGAGTTTAGTGTGGCTGAGTAATAGTTCAGTGACTCTTGTGGATGGTAGTTTATTGTCATGGATATTAGTGTTGTTGGTGTTATTTATATTACTGTTGTTGTTATGCTTGTGTTGACACCTGTGTAAGTGTAGAAAGACTGTATTTTAAAGAATCATGTGCCTGTTGTCATGCTATCAGTGTGCCAACTTATGTTTTGTCAAGCATGTTTATCATAACGCTGCAGACAAGAAAGATGATTGTACAATCATATTGTTGTTGTGCATGATTTGTCACTCTTGTGGTATTACTGGTCAACATTTGGAGGTTGTTATCATTTGGTGGTTGTTGAATTTTCAAAAGTTTGAGATATTTCAAGTTGAACATTTTAAGAAGTTTTACCATGTTTAAGTTGAGAGAAGGTGTTGAAGAAGAATATTCTATCTGATATTATGTCTGTGTTGTTTTATAGGTTGTGTCCTAAGTATGTTATATTTCCTATTTTATAGGATCAGTATATTTTATTTCTTGTCCTGTAGGAATTTTATTATAGGAATTTTGTACTGTCCCACATTATAAATTAGGACAACTATTTTGTAATAAACTATGAGTTAATTCTTTCAATTCTCTTAACAAAATCTGTTTGGAACAGTTTATTTATTAATGTGTTTTGATTTACTGACTCTTAATGCTCAATTACCAAAATCAGCTACATGGTGCAACTCCTAAACCTTGTTGTTTGTGCTGTCTGTGCCCCTGCTCTTCATAACTCTGGATTTGCGGTATGTACAAAAGTAACTTCTCTGCACCAGATAATATTAGTGGAATTTTTTTGTTAGATTGTGCTTTACACACCAAATTGCATCTAAGGAACTCTTATGTAATATTGGGAGTAGTTTGATGATCATAGATCTTCATTTGGAAACATTTAAAGTGTGAAGATGGTGGAGAACGCATTTAGATGAATATGTTGCTAATACATTGGTTATCATATATTAAATAATGATTTTGGCAAAATTTTGTGTTGTGAAATAATGGATGAAACATTTAAACTTCATTCCTTGGTTTGAAATTACACTGAAATTAAGGGAGCTGCACTAAATCTGTGAAGGCATACACTCATTAAATATGGTCTGCAAGTCATTTACAATTTTATAACTGTATCTTTTTCCTAGAACCATCCAGCAAATGTGTCCTTTTTTTTTGGTTTTTTCTTTGATTTATTCTTACCCATCTGTTTTTGGAAGGTTTGTTAGACGTGTTTCTATATCTTGAAACAAGGATTCTCATGTTTTCACTTGTATCAGGGTTCCTGTTCTCGAATATGGCAGCGAGACTCATACTGGGATGCCCGTCCGTCATCCAAAAGGTACTCTTTTCAAATTGTTGTTTCGGATTAACAAAGCAGTTGCCAGCTACTGAAATTAATTTCAATCCAACAGTGAGTATCCACTTTTTATTCCTCGCCAAAACCTCTGTTCTACTGGTGGTGAAACTTCATGGTCTGAAAGAAGCTCAAGTAATTTTGGTGTTGCTTCAATGGAGTCTGAGAGGAAGCCTCGGTTAGATTCTGGTGGTGGTAGTTTCAATTATTATTCCGCTTCTCCACATTCAATCGAGGCACACAAGGATTTGCAGAAGGGAATATCACTCCTCAAGAAAAGTGTGGCATGCATTACTGCATACTGCTATCACTCATTGTCTCTGGATGTTCCTCCCGAAGCTTCTACTTTTGAGGCATTTGCTAAATTGTTGGTCACACTTTCTTCTTCGAAGAAAGTTCAAGCTGTTTTATCTTTGAGAATGGCCTCATCAAGGTATAAGCACCATATTTTTCTCTTGGCTTTTGATTTATTTGCCAAATGGACTTAAATTTGTAGTACTTCAAGTTAAAAATATTTAGTCTCAATGTTCTGGGAAGAATGTGTCTACATTTATAGTCTAAACTGCTTAATTCTGTAATTTGATTGTCTTAGATCAGTGTAATTTGTTATAATGGGTCAAGTGGAATATAATATCCAAAAATAATCTTTGATTTCTATTTCAGCAACTTATTATTGGAGGAAGTTTCATTATGTTGGTGTTCTTTATTTTGATTTTGTAGGTCATCCAACCCATGCCATCAACTGAATGTGGAGTCAGCCATTTCGTCAAGCAATGTAGTGGAGAGTGCACATACATTGCCTATAGTGGTAAGTTATTTAATTGCTAACAGTTTTTTGGTGAGATTTTCTCTTATTTTTGAGAACAATGGACGGGAAATTGAAAAAAAAAGGGATATGATCTGTTCTGGAAACACTCCTTTTTAGTTGCAATGAAAAATCAACCATGGAGCCTGCTGCTTTGCCATCAATTTCTGATTTAGTTATTTAGCCGTTTTCGTACCTGTTGATTTTTGTCATCTTTTTTCCTTGTTCTCTTTTTATTTGGTTTTTTTTTTTAAATTTTTGATAAAACTCCATCTGAGCAATGGATATTAAAGGGGGAAAACAGTTGTTAAGTTCACACTTGTCGAAAAAAGATGACAAATTATGTTCCCTAGTAAGTCGCTTCTGCTGTAGCCCAAGGAAGGAACTTATCTTAGATTTGATTGTACATGGGGTGATAAAATGTAGTTAAAATGACTCCAATAGGCGCCTTGATTAAATTGAGTTTTATATGTCCTCAATTGGTGCTGTTTCATGTCATTTGATTCTTATTTGATCCAAGATGGTTGCTTGAATAACCCATGGATATTGCATGAGGAAAAAGATTGTATAGGTTCTCTTCTTAAAAGATTTTTTAGTTCAAGGTCTTCATAGGAGGATGAACTTTTACCACCATCTACTGTAACGTAATGCATACATGAGCCGATCTTCTGTACTGGTTGAGTCATTTTCATTTAGAAATTTGTATGTAGCTGAAAAGATTTGATACTATTGGAAATTCCTAAACTTGTTTCTTATATAGTTTTCCCAAAAATATAAAATTGTTATATAAAGAATGATGTGGCTTTCATGCTATTATGATTTGTTTTGCTAATGGGCATTGTTCTCAGTGAAATGAATGAGCCAAAAGAAATCATGTTGAATTCAGCATTTTCTTGTGAAGATTATACTTGATAGGGCTTTCTGAAACACTAGTATTTCACTTACTGAATACTACATTTATTTACTGCTGATTTCTTTTCTACAGAGAAATGCATGTGATAATTATCTTCCCAGTGCTGCTGCCAGTTGTTTTTATGCTAATGAATCATCTGATATGGCAAAGAATGAAATTGAAGGATGGGATCTTGTTGAACATCCTACTTTGCCTCCTCCATCACAAGCTGAAGATGTGGAGCATTGGACTCGTGCTATGTTTATTGATGCAACTAAGAAATGATTTGAATTTGTCTCCTTATTGGGTAAGACTCTTTCCCTTTTTTTTTTTAATTTTATTTTATTTTTATTAAAAGAGCCTGAACTCCCATGGATTTAATTTGTGGGTTCTCAATTGTTTTCAATATTAGAAACACATTGTTTGAAACCAATTGTACCTCTGGCTTTGGAACATTAAAGATCATTGACCTCTCAGTTTTCTTTGAACACGGTAAAAGTAACATATATCAACATATTCTGTTTCTGTGATTTCTTGTCTGTCTAACGATTGTACTATCCATTGGTTTGCATACTTAAAGAAGTATGATGATTGTGGCAATATGAACCTTCTGCAAATATACAGCCTTCTCATGAATTTTTGTAGCTAATTAATGTTCTTCGCTCTTCTTTCTTTACTGCCTATATTCAAATGCTTCACATTATATGAATTTTTCTCAAAGATCTCCTTAATTGTGCAATGTGTATGAGTGGTTTATTTGTGACTTTGTGGTCACTTGAACTGAAGAATCATCCTTTCCAGTATAAGTGGCTGATTTGGCATAAATGGAATGCATATGCTGTCTGACATGAATGCATAGATGTTTCAACTGGTCTTGATTTCCTAGCTTCTTTTATGTAAGATAAAATCAGCTTTTGATTTGGAGTGCTTTATTCTAAAATGGCTTGCGTCATTGTTTATTTATGAGGATACGAATTCTGTTTTTCCTTTCTGGGCTTTCACTTGTGGCGGAGCAATGTCAATGGGGAACATTTTCTTTGTTCTTGCTGGTTTATGGTGTTCTAATATAGAAATGGCAAAAAAAATCAGATTCTGTTTCAATAATCTGCAAGACTTGTCTTGTTCGAGGACACAATAGTCACAATTTGGCTTGTGGACTAACCTGCATGCTTCTTTTTAAGTGGAAGCAGTTAACTAGTAGGTAGGGTTGGCATCCATTGTTTATCTTTGTTTTAATTTGTTCTTTTCCCTTGGGAAAGCACCAAATGGTTGATTTTTACAGTCGGCATCTTAACTTCGCTTCAGCACAAAAGTCATGACACCGAAATGCTAACTTCTCCAAGTGCCTGGATGTTGGGTTGATTGTGCCTCGTGTGATTTAATTGTGGTTAACTAAATTTTCAAGTAAAATGATGGGATATATAACTCAATGCTCATATTTGTATCTTTATGTAGCATCGGCAAGCCGAAATCTGTTCAATGATGAGATGGTGGAATGGGAAGAGTTGTGGAAACCTCATTCATTGCCTGTAAATACGAAGTCTACCCTAGACATGGAAGTTGAGGTAAACTTTGAAAATTTTACTATGATAGATTGTAATATATGTAAGTCGTATATATATTATGATGATAATCTGTACAGAACCACTGTTGCTGGTAGGTTGAAAAATTTGATTGGACATAATCGTATTATATTCTTCCTTGAGTGAAAAAAGCTTTGGCTATACTTGCTTAAAATTTGTGGCTTTTATTGAACCCTCAAAAAGAACAGAAGCTCCAAACATTAACCACTTCAAAATGACTTCTCTCACTTTTAAATAGGCACAAGTATTTTCCAAATTTAACCTAAGCTAAATAAATAAAATGGATGGCAAACATCTAAAAGGTATATATATACAACTATACAGGATGTTTGGATGGTTGCATGTCATTTGCAAAGACTCGCATCTTACGTTAATATTGATGGGAAAAAAATGCAGTTTCGCACTGTATATACGGCATTTTGGCATTTTTGTCTTGTAATTTTTGGGGATGTCAAAAATATCATAAAATTAGAAAAATATGATAATTTCAGAACTCAAAGTCGGAATTTAGCTGGATTTCTGCAATTGAAATGCATGCGAAATAGAAGAATTGACTTTCTATCTCACACGCATTCCACGTGCAGAATCTGGTCAAATTGGGGTTTCATGTTTTAAAATTGCTAATTTTGTCTAATTTAAGGATGTTTTTGCCATCCTCAAGAGATAAACGACAAAAAGGTCAAATGACCATTTATACAAGACGAAACATGCATTTTTACCAATTTTGATGGGAAAATTTTAGTGCTGAAAATGACTGCAGAACTGAAATGATAATAGCAAGGAATACCTTCGGCTTTTTAGCCTACTTTTTGTCGTCTGCAGTTGCATAACATTATGCTCAAACTGATTTGTGTAAGCCTACAATATCAATTCAATATCTATTAAAGTAAAGCAAATGGATCATATTTCTTCGATAATTTCTACTGTCACTGAAAATGCATGACGTAGTATAATTTCTCAAGCTTGCAATATTTCACGAACATAAAATTGGCATATTCTCGCACTGAAATAGATAAAAAAAATAAATGTGGAATTGCAAGCATTCTAAATGTGGAAAGCATGATGCTAATAAAAAAAATGATTGATCTTGGGAAGAAAGAAACATCGCTCTCAAATTCTGCGAGAGATCTTGACAGTTTCTCAAGTTTGGATCAAATACACACACATGAAATTACCCACGGTTCTTCATATTTTTTTGGGTTTAATTCTTGTTGTTCTATCTCCTTTCTTGCTTGAATTTACTTTTTTCTATTTTCAATGAAGAAAGATGATAGCAGTAGAAAATGGAAAATTAACGAAAACAAGAAATAAGAAACAAAAGGAATTGAACCTAAATTAGGTATCAAAATAAGAAATTTTACAAGGTCGCGCTTCAATTGAACACGGAAGCAATGGAATGCAAAAAAGATAGATAATTGGTCCAAAATGTAAGTTTAAGCCTAAAGGCAACAAATTTGTCACGAAGCCAAGCAGAAATAGCGACAACAGACATGCATAGAGAATTAAAATATTAGGAATCACAAGGGGTTAAAGATTCAATTTAAAAATTGATTCGCAAGAATTGAGAACTCTCTCATAGTCAAGAAAACAAAATGAAACTCATTCATTAATCAAGTGACATAAGACACACACACACACAGACACACACGGAAAGCCCTTAATCTAGCCTTAAAAGTCTTTAAGAAGAATGGTTTTGGGTCTAATTATACAGTGCAAGGATGAAACCCTATTTTCATTTTGTCATTGAATGTTGCGATCCTTGGCCCAAATGTTGTGAGTGATCACGATTATCATGATAGCTCACTCATGGTGCAAAATCCAACAATCGCTTGCATTTGCCAAAGTTGGTTAAAGTCAGTGGTTAAACTCCTGATGCCGATGATTGGACATTGGTTGAAAACTGAATCAATGGATCTGGAATTACATTTCCAACGCATTCCTGATTCTTCAGCAAGCCTAGCTCCCCATGGCATTACTCCAAATGACCTCCCTTGATTCCTTGCCTCAAGCTAATCCAAGAACCTTCGGTTATACATGATTGGAACCCCAGATATAGCATACAAGCTAGCATGCCCCACTTGGTCCAAATGTTTGGAGGAGCCTCACATCTAAAAAGTGATATTTGGAAAATTGATGCGAGCAGTCCCACGCCATAGGGTGTGGGCCAAAGTCGGCTCAACCCTTTCTTCACATCAGGCTAGTGTCTGGCACACATGCATCTATTGACCTCGTGTGGGATGACTGTCTGTGTTCCAGTCTCAAACACGATTATCAAAGTTTGCTGAAGTTATTCTTCACACACATATTAAGGCAAAAACAGTGGATAGCTAGGGGCCCTATGTGACGGTGCCAAACATAAAAGCCATTGGGCGTGATCTAGGATTCTTAGCCTTCCTTCGCACGTGGAATGCTTTTCTTCCTCAAACCTTTCAACAATTTTGTCTTCGATGTAAAAAGTCTTCCACACTTATTCTTGTGTACCACTGTAAATAAGGGTGGTGGGAGTTCTGAATTTTTCATTGTGAGGTTTAGAAACGTTGTAGAGACAAGAGAATTGAAAGAAAAGAGAAAATGAGTGAATTCTTTGTATTTTTCAAGAAAAGTGAATGAGTTTTTCGAAGTTTTGAGTGGTGAAGAAAGAGGGTAATAATTTCTTTAATTAGAATGGAAAGCTCTTAATCGTTGTCCCAGAGGCATTGGCACATTACCTGAATCCGTAAATTCCGTAGTTCTCGTATTATTTTACTTTCTGTCATATGAAAACCTTCATACTTGCCCTTTCTTGTGCTGTTATGGTGCAACACTTACATGATCCAAAAATGCAAAAATCCGTGCAAAAAAGGTTCAAGATTTAATATATTGTTTGTGTTTTAATAAGATGATTGAATTAAGCACAAAATTTGCTGCAAATAGCTAAAATTCAGCTGAACGGGTACGTCTCAGTGGATATCTTGGTCCAGATATTGAAATTGAATTCAAGATAATATTTACTTCCTGTCAAAAAAGCAAAAATAGGAAGGGTTAATATATTGGAGAGTTGCACTAATCAAACTGTCCTAAAATAAGAAGGAAGTCTTATGTCCCAACCATGATTATATATTTTAGCCTAAAAAATTTAATCTGCTCCACTACATATTAGTTTGGAAAATAAATAGGATTAGACCGATGATCGAGTGAATAAGTACAGCAAATTGCTAGAAAAATTCAGAAGTCAAATTAGTGCTAAAATTAGTTTGACTTTTTGACTTGAGAATCAGTGTTTTTATTTACTGAAATCATATTATCTACAGTTTTTCAGTTAATTTGGTATAATTTACCAATGAAAAAAGGTGCAATTATATTTTGCAACTTAAAATTTTATTGCTTAAACTACATAATAATTGCATTTTTTTATTTGTTTACTTTTCTTCCTCGTCTATACTAACGATATAGAGTTGAAAAAGGACTGAGGACATTGCGAGCAGCTTCGGACAAGGGGTTTAAACAAGAAATGCTTTAGTCGCATGTTGAGTTTAAGTTTTGGAAAAAAGTTTAATTGAGGTTGAGCTCTAATATTTTTATGTACAAATTGAGTCAAGCTTGAGTAACAATTCAAGCTCATCAAATTTTAAAATTTTAAAAATAAAAAATATTTTTATTAAAAATTTACCATAAAACTTGAAAAAATTATAAAATGTGAAACTTGTTAGAGTATTAATCCGGTGTGACATTTAGAATTTTAAAATTAATACTAAATTGGAAATATTAATATACTTTAAATAAAACTAAAAATATGAATTCAAGTCATGTGAACAATTATTAATTAACACAATATTTTAATCCAATTATTTACATATTAATTTCTACAATGAATGAATATGAAAATTTTAATTTATTTTATATTGCATATCATAAGTAAGTTATCTAAGGATTTTTTAGGTCAAGAATTAAATAATATAGATAATAGTAATTGTGCAAGTATATAAATATTTTTAAAATAAATTTATTTATTATTAATTAAATATTTAATTATAATTTTCATAAAATATCCTTTAGATTAAATTATAAATAGATAGATCATCGTATGCATAAAAAAATAGATAATTTACACAAAAACTTATAATCAATCATTTATAAAAAAGTAAGAGAGTTAAAAATCATGAATTGATAGACTTCTTTTTATATATTTCATATAATATTGATAAAAAAATCCTATTATTACTATTATATATTTTAAAAGTAAATGCATTTACTAAATATAACTTCAATATGCAATTTATTATTTAATGTATATTAATTTGATGATTTGTACATAAAATTATATGTTAGATAAAAAATATAAAAATATTTTTAAAAAATAGAGATAACTAAGTTCGAGTTCAATTGTCAAAGAATTTGAGAAGGGATGAGTTCAAGCCAAACTTAAAATAGTTCAAACTGCTGATGTTTTTGTCAAGCTAGTTCATGGAGCTCATGACTACGACGATGTTTGGCTAACTTAATTTTTTATAATTTAAAGATTATATATTTAATAAGATATTTTGAGAGGCTATTAGCTCATAAATCTTATTTAAAAATAAGCTAATAAATTAAAATAAATTGAATAGTATTAGTTAATAGTTAATTGTAACTAAAGTTGTTTATGTTATTTTAAATATAGAAAATGTAGTAATTTATAAAATGTTTGAAAATAAGTTAAGAATAACCAACTTATTTTTGAGGAGTTTATAAGCTTTCAATACTTTATTTCGGAGTTTATAAGCTTTTTGGCAAAAAAATTATCAAACTCTTTTTAGAAGCTTATAAACTCCTAAACATTTAATAAGATATTTTGATAAGTTTCTAAACTCACCTAAACACCTTCTAAGTGGATCATCTGGCTCGAATGATTTGGTCTAGCATTTATGATTTTCTTTCTACCACATTCTCTATTTCGCTTCCTCTTTCTACTCGTACATTCCATCTGCCTTGTATTTGGATCAACTTCCACCTATTTTTTTAATCCCGCTCTCTATCTATTTGTTAGATTATGAAAAAAATAATTTTTTATTTTTTATTTTTGTCTTGTTTATCTTGTAAACTCAAACATATAAATGCTTCATCAAACTATTTGTCAATCCGTGCAAGAATCTAATGTCACCTCCTTATATTTTAAAAAACTTATTAGCACCATTACCCATAAAGTTTTGGGATTTTTGGATGATATTGCGGAGAACTTCTTCCATAAATAAATTTTTTGTTCGGTAATAGATTTAAGCCTTTTTTTTTTTAAATTGTATCATTTTATTACTCTAAAAGTTTTACAAATTTTATTCCTTATATAATATTTTGTTTAGTTAATTATCAATTGAAATGTTAAAATTTTGTCTATACTAGTCTTGAAATTAAGGAAATATGTATGCATATATATATATATGTGTGTGTGTGTGTGCATACACACACACACACACACACACACACACACATATACCTAGATAATAAAAATGGTTGGTTCAAACTAAATTTATTGATAAAATTTATCAACTTAACATTTAAAGAGAGAGGGAATTCAATTATTTATATTTATGATATGAAGCAAAGAGTGATTTTAATAAAAAAAAAACTTAGTTAGCTTTTATTTTTCTTGGTGTAAAACTTGAAGGGAAGGTAATTTTTGAACTCTAAGCATATATTTTAAGAGGTTTCTAGTGCTTATTCGTCAATATTATTCTATCAAGGAACTCCAGAAACTGATTCTATCGGCTAATGGTGTAGTTAACTGCCTGAGTGTGTAAATGAGGTAAAACAAATGATCCTTAAAAAAATGATTAAATCCACTCTATGGAATTCACAATTATTATTTTCATTCAATAAATTTATTCAAAAAATTGTTCCCCATTTGATTATTTTTATGTTTTTACCTATATTAATATAATCGTCCCCACAAAATCACAATGTATGTCAAAACATCCGAAAGGTATGCATACTATTATTGGACATGTTCACTTTGAATGATAAAATAGGATTATATTATTTAATCGAACTTAATCATATATTCATTTTGATAGATTGAAGACCAAATAAGGACTCGTTGTAAAATCACAAAATCATAGATAAATAATCTTACATGAGTGTCATTATTAAATAATCAAGACATTGAAAATTCATTATATATCATTTAAATTACTATTTTAACCTTATATTATTGATGAAATAGCTTCCTTACTAAGACTACAATTGGAAAATGAACATAATCATTTTAAATAGTCCATCTTACTAAATATATTTGTTAAGGATTAATCAATCCATACATACAAACTATTTTATCAATTAAAATAATTATTTGCATTATAATCCTATCCAAGTAAAGATGACTATGCAGGGCAGTCTTAAGGGCTACAAGCCATTTGCAAAGATTCACATGCAACATTGATACTGATGGGAAGACTTTAAAGTACCAAAAATGAGAGTAACACTGATATGATGTATAATAACAAGGAATACCTCTCTCTTTCTTAGCCAACTGTTTGTGGTCTGCATTTGCATTACATCATGCTGCAATTGAGTTGTGTAAGCCTACAATATAAGCATGAATCAATTGAAGTAATTAAATGAATTATATTTCGTAGCTTCTACTGTCAGTGACAATGCATGCATGAGAGACGTAGTATATCCAACTCTTTGAGCTTACAACATTTCAAGAAAACATTAATATATTCACGAACTAAAAAGTTACAAATTAGATTCAATTGTCGTAAAATTGCACAAACAAGGCCACAATTAGACATTTTCTCGCCTCCTAAAACAGAAAATAAAATTGAAATAGATTAAATGCAATTTTTGTCCTTTAACTATTACAGTTTTGGCATTTTTGTTCTTTAACTTTTCACTCTTGGCATAAATGTCTTGAACTCGAAAACTTTTGGCAATTTAAGGACACAAAATTATAATTTTGTTGGAATGTTGCACGTGGGAAGCAGGTGTTGATGAAATTTGAACTTTCCAGCGAAAAGCACATATTTTACTGACCGCCAACATGTATTTTTGACTGAGAAGTCCCAAATTTTAGATGGGGTTAGGGTTTTTTATCCTTAAATTGCTAAATTTTCTCAATTTTCAGACATCTTTGTCAAGTGCAAAAGTTAAGCAGAGAAAATGATAAATTGCTATTGTTAAATACAAAAATTACATCTAATCCACATTGAAACGATAGAATTGCATGCTTTCTAGATAACAAAAACATCATAAAAAAACCAAGTACGATTTTGGTAAACTTAAGTGAAATCAAATTTTCGTAAGACCTTGGATAAACGTTTCAGTATTTAACGTGAACACACGAATCGCAAAATATCAAACCAGACATGAATATGAATCACTTATACCTAAAAATCATCACTCTCAGACAACTGCTGGACTGCAATCATAATGAACTAACACACATATAAATTAACCTGTTTCCTAGCCCTCGACCGAGCCGCCGACTCCCTGTTCTTGATCATCCTTCTTTGCCTCCTCTCCACAGTCTTCGCCATGCTCTCATCCGTAAACACCCTTGTCTGCGCATCTAAAGTTGTGGCCGCTGCCTCTTCTTGTGCATGGATTCCATTCGGCACTTTCACCTGCTTCCCCATATAATCGAGACCCATCACCTTATCCACTTCTTGCTGCAGCCATTGTCGACCCATCACGTGCTGATGATCATCGATCTTCGCCATCAACGGGATTGGGTTCTGAACAAATGCCCCCTCTTGAGGCCCTGTGGAGTTCAATGCCCCCGTTCGTATCAGATATTGCTCCAGCGTCATCTGGTCATCTATTTCATTGACCCAAACGACGTCGTCCGAGGTTTCCTGGCTCAAGGCGGATGCTGCGTTGGGATCACCACTGAGGATAGGGGGAGAGGAAGACGAAGACGAGGAGGAGGAGGACGATGATGAAGGGTTTCGCATGATTTTGGATTCATCTGGAGTGATCACGCCCTTGAAAAGCTCATAATCTGGATTATTGTTATTCTTGCCTGCCATGAACTCATCAAGGGCAGTGACATTGCATAGGGAACCTTGCTTCACTAGAAACGGATAATGAGGCCCTTCAATTTTTTTTGGTGACCCCATAAAAGATTAGATACCAAACTTATTGATTTTTTTTCTCTCTGTGTCTTGAAAAGGAACCAAGAAAACAAAAAATAAATCAAACATGAAGTCAGGCACTAAAGCTAGGCAGCTGCAATGGAAATCTGATGCGAGCTTGGGAAATGAATACCAAATAATTCTTGCTCTGATGAGGCTTTGCTTCCTAATCACATCAGTGTAGAAGAGGAAGAGATATTGTTTCAGCCTATCCTCATCTTTTTAAAATTTCCCAGCAGAAGGTCCACACGGGAACACAAAGGGAAAGGGAATTTAATATCCTTGTAAACTACTTGGGTTTTCTACTCCAAACCCCATCAATATAGCGTGGGATCAGGCATGGTTGTTGAGATATAGAGAGACCGAATTTGAGGGACCTAACTTATGTCAAACAGGTTAATTCTACAACTGAGATCCATAATTCACTCATCACTACTATCTATCTGTATATTTATATAGATATAGATAAAAGTAATAGTGGCATACTTGATGCCTGTGGAAATTTTTATATAAATTATATTATTTTATTTGTTGTAAAATATAATAAAAATATTTCAAATTAAGAGCATGTAATTTTTTTTATAAAAACAAATGATAGAAAGATTTAATTGAAAGTTATAAAAAATATAAGACAAAAATAATATATATATACTTGTACCTGTACTTGTATATATGTACTTGTACCTTATATATCATAAATACAAGTATATTTTTTTGTTTAAAGAAGCAAGGTATTTAACTAATAATATATTATGCTATCAAGTTTTCTTACTAACTTAATCTATAGACACACACACACACATAAATATATGATAAAACTCACACGAAAAGAGAGAATTAACAGATAAGAAAACCACAATCTCTTAAACTGCATGTAATTGTAGCTTAGATATCCATAGTGTGGAAAACTATTTGATTTGCATAGCAAAAGAGCTGTCAAAGCATGTCATGGGTTAGTTTTTGAACAATACATAACAACAACAATAATAATTAAGAAAACATGGGTTAGAGAAAGATCATAAAGACTATTAAGAAATCTTAATAATTATATCAAACTACGAAAATGATGAATGCTATTACAATTTTTGGTACACGCGTAAATCATCACATCTACATTCTTAGAGGTTTATTTAAATTACAACTTCCGATTGATTTGAAATCCACTGAAGTTTAATCCATCTGTGATCTAACAAATAATGCATCTCGATTGAAAATTATTGTGAATGATCAAAAGTGTTTCCCATGCTTGGGAATTAAAAAATGATTCAATTTGAGTATCTTTTATAACACAAATACCTCAATAATTACATACGATAAAGAAGGCGCCAGTAAGGTCTCTTTTTATGTTCTTTTGTTATTTTCTTCCTTTTGTTTCACTCTTGTCTTTTAATTTATTGTTATTTGTGTTCTTTTCCCTATTTTTTCACTTCAAATTTATTTTCATCTTTCTTTATTTTCTTATTTTAAATACTTTTCATTTTAAATTTTAAATAATTTTTTTATTATCTAAAATACAATACTTTGATAATTTAGAAATAAGATTATACAACGTAGGGTGTGCATTTTTACTAGTATAAATATGTATATTATTTATCAATGCATATATATATATATATATATTTTGTGATATGATTCAATCTGCCATTTACAATTGTTAAAAGCAGTTGATCTTTTTTCTTATAAATAATCATTTTAGAGGATAAAAAATGGCTATGATCTTTTGGGTATTAATCTGGGCGGGCTAAATAATAATTAACATGCCAAAAATTTGGTACTCAAAAAAAGTCCATAACTTATATACAAGAGACCCCCAATCATATCCATAAATAACCCTCAATACATATAAAACTTCTTGAATAATTTTTGTCCTCCCACCAGTTTACTTTTCATATTTATAGTTGAATTTACATCTATCTTTCTATTTATTTTAGCAATGCCTTAAAGTATCGCATATTGCTTTACCTTGGAGCCACTCTTACTAAAAACAGATTTTACAGTTGATACCAACTTATATATATGAAAGGTACTTCACAAAATTGATACCAATGCCAGGGTGATATGATTACAGTGGCATAGCCCTTTATATTCTGAAATTATAAAGATTGTGGATGCTTTGAAAGAGCTCACTATTCATTGGATTGGTCGTGATCAGTTTGAGATTGAGGGTTGTTATGGGACAACGTTTTAAAGCTCTACTTGGAAGATAAAACATGTAGCTGCGAAGGGAGGCAGCTCACCAGAATTTCTTGTTATCAAGCCATTTGTGGCCTATAATTTGCGAATAAACTCTAGACCAATATGTGCATAAACTTAGAGGAAGTAAACATTTATTGGGAGCCGATGCTAGAAAGTTCCTCCATTGCATGAGAAATTGCTTAGGGAGCCTAACAAACATGCCAAGAAAAGGGAAACTAATGAAAGAAAGGACACTTGTAAGGCTACATTTATCTCTAACCTCTAACCAGCCAAGCCACTTGGGCAAGACAGAAGTAGTAATGAAGTGACGATTTTGCAAAAGCCGCATCGTAACACAAGAGGTTGTTCGCTAAAGAAAATCAGTCAAAAAATCAGGGATTGAATTTTCCATCTCCAATTGAATTTAGTCATCAAAAGAGTGGTACCAAGGTTAGTGTTTTATTGATTTCATCTAAAGTAATTTTGATATATCTACCCATTTGTCAACGTGCCCTGCTTGTGTAGGGAAAGAATAGGCAAGCACAAAGATGCGTTGCATCTGTTGATACCACTAAGTAAGTAATAGGACAAGTTTATTTAAAAGATTGAATTAAATTTAGTTAGCTTTCATATAGTACCAAGATTAATGTTTATTGATATGATCTGATGTTAATTTGATTTATTTACCTTTTTATTTAGAAGAACCAATGCTGTTGCCGCTACAATTACCTCAAGAATAGAATAAGATCATGGTGGATATCAAGCTGCCAAATGTTAGATTGTTACTAATGACAAGGTGGTTGCAATGAACAAAGGTCATAATTTGTTGCAACTTATGACAAGGTAGTTGCAATATATAATGGTCACGATTGATTAAATTGTAGTGTTTATTAAGTCTAATCTATTTTAAATATATTTCTTGCTAGTCACATGATGATGCTCATAGAAAGAAGCTAAAGAAGGGCAAGCAAGTTGGAAGCTCAATCATGGCATCACTTACAATGGCGACAAGAAGCTCTGCCTTGCCATCACCAAGGGTGGTGAAAAGCTCCTTTTCAATCCTAGCCATGGAATGACCAAGGGTGACAGTAGACTCCGCTATGCATCACCCATAAAAGTCCCACGAAGTTCCATATCTAAATCCTGGAAGAGCGACTAATGGAGCATCAATTTAGCAAGAACAATAAGAGAACTGATGAAAGAGTATTGTATTCGTAACTGCCTCAAAGGCACCAAAAAAAAAAAAAAAAAGAAAACTTCTACTCACTTGAAAGAAAAGGTGTTTGCGGCGCCAAAACACAGAAAAAGCAAATCTGGAGCCATAATGTTTTAGGTTATTGAATTACTTACTGAACTTATTATTATCAATAAAAATATTACACAAATATTTTATATAAATTTATCGATATGGCAGAGGAAAAGCCACCCCAATACAAGTAGCTACTTATAAAGTATATTACAAAAAAAAAAAAAAAAAAAGGCTCTTGTTGTGCAAAGATAGCTAAATGCGGGATTAATATCCCATTATCTGCAGATACTTGTGATTATTGTCCATATAATCTTTGGTTAACTTATTGAACTTGTTTCATGGCACGATTCGGAAAAGGGTAGCAAAAGATCCAGTGAATGCTAAAGGATCCCTTCAAGTGACATAAGTAGTAGTGGACCTTAGACATTAGTCATCTCAAAAGAACAGACTAGAAGAAAGTTGTACTCATGGCTTTTGGAATTGATAAAAATTTGAGGTTCTGTAGCAAAAACAAAGAAGGATGAGTATCATTGTCAAAGAGCCTAACAAAGCACGAATTTGTGGGCAAAATTGTAACTTGAAGGATGGAATTGGCTAAGGTAAATTGGCAAGAATTATGAAAGATTGAGCAACCAACAATTTGATGAATATGCATTATTTAGTACATAACTTTTATTTTGAGTTAATCTATTATCATACGTCTACCATACATTAGATGCATTTGCATTAGAAACAGTACTGTGGTGAGTAAATGTATCATCTCCACGAGGAGGGATTTCATATTTATTGATTTAACTAAATTTTTATTAATTAGACCTTAAGAACATAGTGAAAGTAGAAGTAACTAAATAAAAGTAAGCACACAAGATGAAGGGATGAAGTACTAGAAGTTACCGCATCTAGTCACTCATGTTATGTTGGTTTCTTATGTATGCTAGTTACATTAATTATTAATTTAATTACATTAGTTATAGATTTTTAATCTTAGTGTCTTTAGGATATCTTCCTAAATTCTCTTGAAATTTTGATTCAAGATCCTTGTGGGTTTTCCCAAATTAAATCAAGTTAAGACTTCAAGTTTTGTGATTAAAAATATTGACCCGCACTAATTTTATAGTTTCACTTTTGTTATTCCCACAAAATTTAGTGTTTGCAAATGCACACCTAGTGTGCAAGTTTCACTTGTGTTATTTTTCACACAATCACAATTTAATTATAGGGATAATCAGGTCCTATAATTACAATTCAATTTAATAAATTGTGAATAAATTAAGTAAGGACAATTTAGTACACAATTATTAAAATCTATTTACAAGTTATAGATTCTCTAGAGGCATTAGATAATTGATATAACTTACATATCATGTATTTATATAATGAGTGTCAATGTCATTCAGTAAGACATATTGAAAATACATATGTGTTAATACATCATTGAAAAATGAGTATTTGAATATCAATTCTAAAAATAAAGCAGATATATAGAGTTCACTCTTTGCTATCAATATTTTACTTCATGATCATGTTAAGTATAAGTGTTAGACCTAAGACGACATGATTGTCTTATAAGTATGATGGTTAGCGTATTAGTAGAATATTAAGAACCAATATTTATCTTCTTATAAGATAGAGTCATAATTTTAATATACCATTGTTCAAATATATGTGGAAACAAGGGTATGTTCAGTAAGAGATATGTCTTCTTGTAAGTAAGCAAAATGTTTGCCCAATACGATCAATTTATATGACAAAAATCCTCAGTCAAAGTAATATATGATCAGAAAAAGTTTTTGATAGGACATTAATCTCATGAGATTACATTGATTAAGTTATAAATCAAGCCAGTTAGTTGACTAAATCTATGGTTCTAATTCGATCGAGACAAAATAAGTTAAAAACCTACACTGTATGGTATTCATGATGAAGATGGTTCATGTAATCTATTCACTTTATCTTAATTGGGCTAAGTTATAGACTGTAGATTAGGCCTTATCCATGTCTGTGAAACTATACTCATTGTTAATTAAAGATAAACTTAGATAGTCACGATTGGAACAAGCACCACTTGGTAATTTGGTTAAGGCAAAAACAAGACTTCAAAAGTACCATGGTGAAATTAATTTGTTTTTAATTAGATTGGACCGCATGGATTTCCCATATGATAGAAATCCCTAGACGACGTAGTGTACAATTAGTAAAGAGTTTTTGATAGGACATTAGTGTCATAAGGCAACATTGATTCGGCCATGCGATTGAACTAGTGAGTTTGACAAAATATATGACTTTTACTCAATTAAGATAAAGTAAGACAAAAGGCTTATACCACATGCTATTCAAGATCAAAAAGTTTTATGTGATTTATTGATTTCATCTTAATTGATTACAATATGGGTTATAGGCTACGTGTTATCCATATCTTTCGAGTTATACTCACCAATTAAAAATGAACCTAAAAAGTTGCACAAAAATGATTGGAAACAAGGACAAGTTGGTAATATGGGTGAGCACAAATGAGACTTGAGAAGTCTCATGACAAAATTAACTTGACTATAATTAGATTGGACTAAATGAATTTTTCATTGTATTTTCAAAAATGAAATTATTAATTAAAAACATAATTAACCTATAATTTAATTAATGAATAAAGGACAAAACACATGTGAACCTTAATTGCTAATAAAATTAATATTTAAATAAACATTGAACTTGAATTAATTAAATGTCTATGTAAAAAGCCCACAAAATTCATGCCATATTTGTCTTAGGTGTTATACATGAAAATAAGAATCTTACATTGTATAAAATTATGTTTTTTCAAAATAAATAAATTTAGAAAAATTCCAAATCGAAAACAATCTAAAAAATCATAAGCCCTATCCAAGCAAGAAAGAAAAGTTTCTGTGATATTTTTCTTACTATTTTTTTTTTTCATAAAGCCTCTATATTCAAAGGAATTTGCATTTGGTCTTAGCGATAGAGTTCATGGAGGATTTTGGAGGCGCTTGTTTGCACTTCCTCACAGAAGGTTGAAGCTTGAGTGTCCCCTCTCTTTGAATAGGATTCCAAGAGGTCAAATTTTACATGCTTTGTGGATAGATTCAATTGATACATGTTATATCGCAAATATTATTTGAGTTTGATTTTATTATCTCGTTGCATATCCTCCATAGGGTTTTAAAATTAAAAGTTGGTATTTGCAACTCAGTGAAACCCAAAAGTTCAGCACCCCATTGTTTGCTCCGTTTTGTCATGCAACTTCGACGAATTCCGTTTTTGTCTTTCAACACACACTCACCAACTAGTCCACCTGCACGTTTTGCTATTCGAGGACTAATAATGTTCTGTTACAGTACGAATAATACAATAGTTAAAACCAAGCATCCATTCGATTTGATTAGAAGGAACTGAATTGATTTTCGGAAAAAAAAAAGAAAAGGAAACGTATTCATAGCGCTAAGGACCAACGAAGCAACGTCAACCACCAAATCGTCAGACCAGACGACGGCAAATGTTCCTTTTCGCGTTCATTTTCCACATTACTGCGTTCCCATACGGAAAGAACTTACGAAGCTTTACTCTCAGTGCATTTCCTTTTCTTTGAATGAGCATGATTGTTGCACCACATGGGACCAAGCGTAGCAGGAGAGCTTAATCACGACTTTTTCCTGGCTTGTATGGTAGTGCTAGCTGGAACTTGCTGATAAGTTCGTCCCTAAAGTTTGCAGGCGGGGTGATCCTCCTTTTCCTCCATACTGTTTCTTTTGTCTGCCCACAACACTTGGAATCGCCTAGTTTCACCTTCATGGGCTTATCGTACACTTAAATTGTCTTGACACTCATGAGTTTCAAAACTCTACGTTATGTAGTGTTTTGCTTGGTCAGAAGATAGAAAGTAAAACAGGAAAATGTCTGTCCTATTCATTATCCAGTCATGCATGTATATGTGAGCGAATCTTTGCGTGTGTGATTGAAAAATTTTGGCTTTCCGACAAAGTAAAAGTATGTTTATCAATAGAGTTGGCAAGTTTCATATTATTTGGGTTTTGGATGAACATATAAGCCTCTTCAAACATCATATGATGTTTGGAAACTTTTAAATTCTTTATGAGTAGTTGGTAATTTTTTTATAAGCTCCAAAAAACAAGGTATTTGGATTAAAAAAATTATACTCAACTACAATTATAAATTTTAATAAATTTTATAAAATATCTTACCAAACACCTTATTAACTAATTTTTAAAATAAGACACAAGAATTTATAAATTCTAAAAATTGTCTTATCTTATAAGTTGTAACAAAGAAGCATATCCAAACACGCTCTTAGTTCGGACATTAAAACGCTAACTTTGACACACCCTTGAGTAAGGAGATCCTCTTCTTTGGGATTTGCATGCCAATGTAATAGTAGCTGTCGGTGGGATTAATCAGTAGAAAACCGGAAAGAAATACTTCGCTTTTTTAATCCATTTTTATATTCAAAAGTTTAAAGTTTTGGAGGGTCTTTTTCTCTTATAAGTATCCTTTTGGTGGAGTCCAGTGGCTGTGAGTACTACAGCTATTATTGAATGGTTCTTGAACCATCAGATATCCGCTGATTGGGAATTGAGAACACAATCAAAATTCCTCAGTTTCATCTGTTCGTAGCTTGGTTGATTAGAACAATCTTCAGGCTTTCAATTTGTTGTGTAGGTTAATCTCTGTCCACAATCTATACGGACTTCGCCTCCGTTTCATCAGTATTTTCTTTTCCATCCTTTTCTATTTTTTTCCCTTATCATGATGATCCCTGTTTTAATATCTTGATCTTTTTAGGATGGTAAAATTATTTGTTCATGTATATGTTCATAGTTGTTTGCATAGACATCAGTGGGCTCTCGGCTTTTTCATACTTATTCTTTGGTTGTATGTTTGACAGTGATTCGTAACACTGTAATGGTTTCTTCTGCTCATTGCAATGAACTTCCAGAAATGTGGTTCAATGCTGGAAGTAATCGAAATGTAATCAACACTGTCCTGATCAAAGATAAACAATTTCTTTGTTCTCTTCTGTGCGAAGAAACTATTTGTTTCTTGGAGAAATGTTCTGGTTATGTCGGTCTTTCAATGATCAGAAACTTCAACGTATTGGTTCTTCATGTGTGGTGGCCTAATGGGACTGTGTTAAGTTGTTGCAGTATAGTTGGCAATGTAGTATGCTACCCTGACAGGCAACTGTCTTGCTAAATATGGCATGGTTTTTTCTCTGCTTGGACCTATTTCACTCATCTTGCCTGGTGTTAGGTTGCTCCTCTGTACATTTACAGGTTGTTAATATGACTTCTCAGACAACTGAGTTTGCCCCTTCCACCGGGATGGTTATATGCGACCCTCGCTGCCAAATTACCATGTGGGACGGTACATTTGATGGCAATATCAGCCCAGGAACAGGCGTGTGCATGATCACTGAGGCAAACACAGAGCCAGACAACAAGGTGAAGTGTCATGTTCTCTTAGGATTGGTGATGCATTCAGATGATGCCATATTCACTGATAGTGGTCTAAACTGGATTCCAGATTGTATCCACTTCCAATAAATCAGTTGAGCATGCTGAAGATTCTCTAACATCAAAGAGCATTTCGGAAAGGGTTGTGCTTCATTTGCTGCAAACTAAAGTTTCTAGTGTGTATGAGTACGAAGTAGTTGAGAATTGGCTGAAAAGTTTATCATCTTGAAATTTTGACAGATACAAAGACGCTTGGCGCAAAACCGAGAGGCTGCTAGGAAAAGCCGGCTACGGAAAAAGGTCTAGAGATGTGGATACCTATTTGGGCTTCACTAATTGTTGATGTTTGAATTGTGTCAGTTTGATATCTTACCAGCCTCCTTTTAAAGGCCTATGTTCAGCAATTGGAAACGAGCCGTTTAAAGTTGGCACAGCTTGAGCTTGAACTGGAAAGAGCTAGGCAACAGGTGAGAAAGATGATCCAATTTATTCTTTTAAACCTGTATAAAATCTTCGGGTAGATATCAGAAAACGAGTGTTTCCATTATCTAAAATTTCAGTTAATTCTTGGTTGCAGGGCTTCCTTGTCGCCGGTGCAACAGCTAATATGGGACTCTGTGGAACTGTTAACCCAGGTGTGTAGTTTCACAGTGTAATTATTGCTTTTTTTTTTTCGCTTTTTGCCTCAAATATTCACAAGTATTTGCTGTTGTGTGTTGCAGGATTTGTTGCTTTTGAGTTGGGCTACAGGCAGTGGATAGACGAGCAAGAACAAAAATTTTCTGAGCTCAGAAGTGCCCTGTTGCGACCCATCAGTGAGGCAGAGCTCTGTATGATGGTGGAGAGTGTATTGAACCATTATTGCGACCTCTTCCACATGAAAAGAGAGGCTGCCAGAGCTGATGCTGTCTACTTGGCATCTGGCATGTGGATGACCTCAGTCGAGCGGTTTTTTCTGTGGATTGGAGGGTTCAGACCATCAGTGCTCATAAATGTGAGAAACCCCTTCGCATAGTCTCATTCTTGATTCCTATGGCAACCTATAGCTTCATCTTCAGAAACATATAGTGTGAACAGCGAGATGAAGTTCATTAGGCCAACTACCCTCTTTTTAACTCTGTAGCCCATTGTGAGTAATGTTTTCATGGACTGAGATTGTTGAACAGGTTGTGATGTCCCAACTTGAGTCATTGACTGAGAAGCAAAATGCTGGCATCCAAAACTTGAAACATTCATGTATGCAAGCTGAGGATGCTCTCACACAAGGCATGGAAAAGCTTCAGCAGACATTGACACAGGCCATCACATGTCTTGATGCAGGAGCTGGAAGTTATAACTCTCTGAGGGCTTTGGCTCTGGAAAAGTTGGGACCTCTGGAAAGCCTCATACACCAGGTGTAGCATCGCTTTACATCGTCGTGTGCTCTTAGCACCTCCCATTTCTATTGCCACTTGTTCAGCTTTTCACATTGTTCTTCATTTGGATGTTGGATCCTTGTTAGGAAAATACTAAAAAATTTAAGGAAAATTACAACATCCTTTCCTAAAGTTTGGTTTTCTACAAAGGAACCTCTCAAATATAAAAAATTACATATACATCTTTTCAAGAGAGGTATATATAATTTTTTAAAGGGACTTATGTATACAAGACTCACTTACCAAATAGATTTAAATGTAAAGTTAAAGGGAGATATACATAAAATTCCATACCAGAAGGGTTTATCAATGCAAAGCTCAAACTTCTAGGGAAAGCGTTATAATTTCCTCAAAAATTTGTTGTTCTTGCTTCAAATTCATGTAACAATGCTTCGTGATGCATGTTTTTGGCCCAGGCTGATCATCTTCGAGAGCAAACTCTACAGCAAATGTCCCGTATATTGACAATGCAGCAAGCGGCTAGGGGCTTGGTTGCTTTTGGGGAGTATTTTCAACATTTGCGTACCCTAAGTTCTCTCTGGTCCTCTCATGGTGTCCAAAGACTTGCCTAATGTACGAGTTGGCATGAAGCTAGCTGTCCATCATGGTTACCTTGAATGTACCATAGACATATATAGTTATATATAAAATGAACTTAATTTTGCTTGTGCAATATTGATTTATAATCTAACTACGTTATGGAAGCTGCAATTTCTTATGGATGTAACATGTATTTATTGTTTCAACTAGAATTTTATGAGCTTGTTGAAGACTTGGTACTTCAAACCTTCTAGTTCTTGATGGAATAATAAATTATGCACAATGTTATAAAAGAAATCTTAACACAATTGCAGATTATGTTAGCATAATGTGTAGGGTAAATTGGATCAAGTGTTGTAATTCTAAGTTATTTTATAGCCAGTAATGTTATAATTCCAATTAACTATTTTAAGTGAGATGTTGTAACATCAATTTGCACACAGAATGAAAAACAAAAAATAAACACCAAGAGACACAATATGTTTACACAGTTGAGAACCTTCAACGACTCCTACATCTACATGGCACTAATCTAGATCAAAGTAATCCACTATGTCAAGTGATTACAACCAAAAACAACCAAAGACAAGTTATTTGCCTCCCTTGCACTTTCTTGAATCAAGTCCACACTTGCTTTCAACAAGTTGATGCACTCCCACACTCACTTTAAGTGAAGTGACTAGCCTTTTGATCCCAAAGTACACATTAAATGAAGTACACAATAAGCAAGGACTTATAGACACTCACTATAATAATGACATGAACATGAATGTATGTGTTTCGCTCACTTTTAGCACTTAATTCTCTCAAGAGAAGGCACGCCTTAGCCTTACATGACTTTAACACTTTTTATTCTTCATTTTGCTCCAAAAAATCTGAGAGAATCAATTGCAAATTCATCCAAATTACTGAATAGGATATTTGGTCTAGATTCTATCTCAGTCAACAGTTGATGTTGGAAACCTTGCTATAGTTTTCATTCCTAGCAGGTCTACCTTCCATATCATAAAGATCCATTCCTATATTTCAGGCTTCCAACTTTCCTTATTCATTAATGATCTGACTTGATTTGGTCAACTCTCTCATCCTTTGTTGCCACCAAGTTTGTTTGATATACTAACTCTCCAAGTTCCTTTATTAGACCATATTAATACTGGAATTCCAACATCTTCCTATTGCAACAGGTTAACTTGCCATGTGCAGTGGATTTACTCTTATTTTCTTGAATAATCACATCTTTCATTTCCTTGTATGGAGTTATTCTAGTCAACCCTTACTTGGATAATTTTGTAAAGATTTTTCACCATTTTTGGACTCCAGTAATTTTGGTAAAAGTCAAAGTCTTCCTTTTCCATACATATCAAAATTCTTTGGCTTTTTTACTCTATAAAGTCTTAAAGAATCATATCTTCATTTTTTATTAGGTAATTTTAGAATATTCTTCTAATATTTTGTGCCACATAAGTGTCAACTAGTGCCAATATCTTAAACCACATTAGTTACTACATCATAAATCTTATTGCTAGTAAGAATTAATTTACACTTTTGGAAAGAACACCCTTCAAGAATGGTTGCTAAACCAAACTCAAATGTATATAAGGATGTTCATAGTTCAATAAACCGACATAACCAAGTCAAAATCAAAATTTCAATTTGGCATTCGGTATGACAATTTTAAAAATTTCAATTTTTGATTTGGTTTTGTATTTAGGTTTGATATACAATACTGAACCAAACCAAACTTGAATACATAATTTTATTTTTATTTTTCAATATTTATCATATTTTACTTATCTTTCTCTTAAATTTCTTTACATCTATGAATTAATATATTTTTAAATTTAATTTTTTAAAAATTTATATTATCTTATATTTTTTAAATAAAAAATATTTTATTATAATAGATATTTTCTCGTTGAAAAATCTAAAATAAAAATATTTAAGATTTATTTCTAAGCTATATAATTAAAATTTATAATTTTAAATATAAATTCATTTACTTTGATTGTTTTTAAATTTTTAAATTAAAATTTGGCATACCAAAATACCAAGCCAAATATACCAAAAAAATTCGATAAATTACTAAACGAAATCAAAATTTTCCATTTAATATTCAGTTATAATATACCAAAAATTTGATTCAATTCAATTCAATTTTACCAAATTCACAAGCCTAAATGTGTGTTTTACTATCAATTGGCCCTATGTCAGTTAAGTTAAACCTGACATTGTAATGTCAAATTAAATTTAATTCAATGAAGTTGCGATTCCACTATGCAATTTTTAATGCGATATTGTAGCACCATCACACTCATAGAAGATAAAAAGAAAAAAAAGTAAACACAAAGACACATTCTCCAAACTGCGTAACTGCAATATGTTTACACAATTTAGAGAATACCTCCTATGTATGCAAAGCACTAGCTCAAATCAAAATAATCCACTAATCAAAGTAATTAAAACCATTCAATGAAATAAATATCCCTTGTCTTACGAACACTCTATCTCAATCAAGTCCACACTTGATTTTAATTAATTGATACATTCTCCCACTCTTTCTTGGTGAAGTAACAAGTAAAAACTTCTTTGACTCTAACTTACACATTGTCATAAAGTGTTAAACTCACAAAGATTCGTAAAAACTCAATACAAGTATGATATATGTGTAAAAGTAAATGTTTTCTCACTTTAAGCTCACAAATCTCTCAAAACAAGCTCTTGATTAAGTTTCTACAAAGTCACGTGGGTCAACTCCCAAATATGTTCAAATCTTCAACTAAAATCATGATAAATATATTGTCCAGTTAGCATAATGATGCTAGAGTCCTAGATAGCTATTTCATTGTCTAGCAAGATGGCTTTCATTATTAAGAAAATTCTCTCCTAATTTTAACTTCTCTTTATCTTTTCTTGTTTTGTACAGTTATGATTGGACAAACATAAACCTAGCTATTTTTGGAGAGATTTCCACCTATTTTTGGGCTCCAATTATTATGGAATGTTCCATAACTTACAAGATTCTTTGACCTTTGAATCATGTTAAGAATTATATCACATATGTTCACAAGGCATAGATAGCTACAGGGAATAAAAGAGTACCTAGAGAAAACACAACCCAAAAATTAACCAAAAGTTTTTTGGCCATTTTATTACAAAAGTAGGTAAATTATTAGGTTAATTGTTTTGTCATATGTGAAATACATAGGTTGAAGCTAAAATGAAACAAAATAGGTTTCCACCTTAATCCATTCATGGACATCAAGCAGCAGAAGATGATCATTTGCCTGATAGGACTGTTTCTACAACCCCACAAATGTTCATTTCGAATCATGAAACAAAACTTATGTAAGTAGACTGCCAATACACAATGAGTTTGACGAGTGGGTCTTCCACATCAGCATCAGCTTGAGTGTTGTCATGGCGAACTGTGATGTTTCCGCTCTTTGCGACAACTATAACTTCTTCTTTACATGTTAAAAGCTCATTAGATGCCACCATATGCATATTGTACTTCTTAAGTACCACCTCAGCCTTCTTCAGAAGAATCTTTGTATCTATCTCTAGCTGTCATGTTGAGACAAAGACAAGACATAAAATCTAAGCAAAACCTCCGCTCAATAAATAGGTGAACTACTATTACATTTAGATGTCATCTTAGGTTGAGATAAAAATGAATTTTGACATATTAAGAAGAGAATTTAAATATTTCAGTTGATTTTTTTGGCATATTCAGTTAAATCAACAATTATAAATGTACAAAATTGATTCTTTTAGAAGGTGATCCTCAATTTGCAGCCCACTTCATCCAATCTTCACCGTGTGTGTTTTGAGAGAGAGAGAGATGCACATTATGATTTTGGGTGATGCTCAACGATTAATGATGTGTCAAATTGATTTTTGTGATGATTTGTCTTCAACAAAATATAAGATGCCACTTGTGGCACGTTGAAATATACAAAATTCAACTTATCAGTACCTTAAACGATATGCAAAAGGCCTTAAGTTCCCAATCTTTCCTGAGGATTGAAAGCATCTTCGAGACTCGAGCAAGTCGCATGTCGATATTGATGCAATTAGTGTATTAATTTGGGTAATTTTTTAAATTTATACTGTACAATATTAGACCAATTTATTTAATTTTAATGCATTAATTATGGTTTATATGTCATTAGTTATGTTCGATTTTTAAATTCATTATTTAAATACTTTAATTATCTATCATGATTTATGTTAATTTTTTAAATTTATGTTTATTTGATGTTATTGTAATAGTTGTAATTTATATGTTATTATTTATATTTGAATATGAGTATTTTTAAATAGTTTGATCATCAAATATTTAAATAATAGGCAATCAAATTAATTCTAGTAGTGGAACACTATCTTGATGATTTTTTTGTTATTAAGATATATCACTGGAAGACAACATACAAATTATTTTGTATTGGAGAGGCAACATACTACGGAGTTGAAATTATACAGGATATGACTGTGCCCATGTAGAATCGGTATAATTTTTCGTTACACAAATTTCAACCAATTTTTAGCAAAATTGTATCACTTGATAGGGTTTGATTGTGAAAAAGTAACATTGAAGGTTTTTGCAAAGCATGTTATAAAGGATATGTTCAGAGGCCAACAGTTTGTTTTACTACCCATAGATAGTGATCAAAAATTGAGATTCTTGTTAGATCTGAGCAACTATATCAGCTACTTGGAGTTATACATTGATACAGAATAAAGAGAGCCCAATGATAAGCCATTGTTGTCACTGGGGTTTGAGAGGGCAATAAGATATTTTGCTGCCAAGTAATTCACTACCCTACCTATGTTGACCAAGTCTTTATCTCAATTCATGTTTAGAACTCGCCAATTGCACATCAATATGCCACAACTTCATATGTTGGTGCACACTTGGAGGAGGAGGCACCAATAGAGGAAGAACCTGATCTAACTTTTGAAGATAATGCAAGGAAATTGTATAGAGATAGTTGTGAACAAAGAGATAACAATGAGACTACATCTGATGGTGGCAACGATGTTAAGGACGATGATGAGGAAGTTGAAGGTGATAGAACAGTTAACGAGAAGAAGTTAACATTGATGCTTTTGTAGAGACACTAGGGGCCCAACACTATGAAGGGTATTCCACATGTGAGACTATGCCTGCAATTGGAGAATGAATGATATACCTGATTGTCCTATTTTTTTTTTGATATTAATCCTGACATCGAG
Organism: Avicennia marina; assembly: GCA_019155195.1. NCBI lineage: Eukaryota > Viridiplantae > Streptophyta > Magnoliopsida > Lamiales > Acanthaceae > Avicennia > Avicennia marina. Next base: position 10,390,041 of record CM032781.1, read on the forward strand.
TAAAATTCAATTAACCTTGCGAGTGGAAGATGAGGGTATTTTTATGATTATGACAAGGGGGTGCTTAAAGTAGGCATGATTTTTAAAGATAAAAAATGATTGTAGGCTGCTATTAAGGATTTATCGGTGTGTGTTGCCAAACACGACTATGTTGTATGTAAAAGAGCATGACAACAACTTGGTATATTACATGTAAGCACAGTATATCCACATAGATATGTGGTTGGTACGTGAGGGCTAATCTTCACAAATGCTATAGGTTGTGGAAGATTACAAAGTGTGAAGGTCAGCGTAAATGCTTTCCAGCTAATTTGTCGATAGATTATACAAATTTAGATACAAACATGGTTGCTGCTATATTGTTGAGAATAGTTCAAGAGAATCCAGTGTTCAAGGTATAATATATTAGGCAAATGGTGAATGATTGGCATGGATATGAGATCAAGTATACAAAAATTTAATATGCCTTAAGAAGAGTCACTGAAAATGTGTATAGGACTTGAGAGAGTTCAATGAGAAGGTTGTCATATTATTTAAGAGCTTTATAGAAGTTTAACCCAAGCACATTAGTGGAGTGGAGAAATACTCCCACAGAGCACTTGAATCAGCATATGTTGTACTACGTGTTTTGGGATATTCAAATCGTGTATCGATGGATACCAACATTGTCTCAAGGTGATATGTGTTAATAGAACTCACCTATACACAAAGTATCAACACAAGTTATTAACTGCTATCACGTTGAATGCTAATCACCAAGTTTTACCTCTATGTTTTGTACTAGCAGATAAAGAGACTTCTTTATCGTGACAATGGTTCTTGGACATAATCAACAAGCATATTATAAGAGAGGTTGAGGGTAACTACTTGATTTAGATCGACACACCAACATCATATCTGCTGTGTAATTTAATCATGATTTCATAGGCCCTCAGAGTGTTCACCATTTCTTTCTTAGACATTTGCGTCCAAGTTTCAACAAATAGTTCAAGAAAGTGGAGCTGAAAGACGTGTTAGAAAGTAGGTGCATAGAACTAGGCTCATAAATTTAACAAGATTATGGAGCATATCAAAGCAATTGAACCACGAGCTGTTGAATGATTGTTGCTATAAACAAAAGTAAACGGGCACTTGCACACAATGAAGGATGGTGCACTAATATCTTAACAACAAAATATAAGCGAAAACCTACATGAAGTGCTTAAAAGTGTCAAGTGTCTCCTAATTTATGCAATAGTTCAACTTATATTTGAGAGGACAATTAACGTATTTTTGGAGAGACAGGAAATGGGCTAGGGTATGTGAGAAAATGGGCAAGAGTGGCTCGACTGACCTAATGCGAAGTATGCTATCGCTGAAGAGGAATCGGTCCACTATAGGGTGCAAATGTTAGACAATAGAACGTTATTAGCGAATGTAATCATCAAAAATGATATACATGTTATGAAGATTAGAAGAAGACAATGTTCATGTGGGCAATGGAGGAGCTATGAGATACTTTATTCACATGTGATTCTAGTTTGTCAAAAAAAAAGTTTGAATCCTAAAAGATATGTGAAGGAGTTTTACTTCTTTAGGGTTTATCTACAAACATATAAAAGGAGATTTAAGCCGATATATGACGAGCCTATGTGGGATACTCCACCCTTTCAGTTAGTATGAAATCCAACTTATTGCATAAGAAGGAGAAAGGGGCGAAATCACATAACACGCATTGAGAACGAGTAGATTGGGTACAGACTCGTGTAAGGCAACAATACATGAAATGACAGACAACATCCTCCTCATGACAGTAGGCAGCATCCTCATCTCAACAACATACAGCATTATCATCCTGACAATGATGATTTTATTAGTTATTAAGTTGACATTGTATTTCTCATGTATTGTCTTTATCACGCAAATGAGTACCTAGTGTATGTTTAGAATATCTAATGTATCATCCATCACATGAGTCTATTCAGTGCTAATTGAATTAATGATAATTTATCATTATGATGACATATTTTTTTATAAAGTTAGCTCACAATTAAGAATGATTTAATTGAAACTTCACTTAAAAGATTCATTAATGATAGCCTATTATTACTCCAAGAAAATTGTATTAATGATCGAAGGAAAATTAAAAATGTTGAAATTGATATTTCTGATTATAGAATTAAGCTGTTGTGTAACTTTATGCTGTAATATTTTTCTTATGTTAGTTTTTATTTTTTGAATAACTTGATTTTACAAATGTGAATAATTAACGCTTGTTTGATTTACAAGATGAAGAATGTTATAAAGCTTGGACCAGTGGACTAGTCATTGCAGTGGAGGGAAGATCATCATAGGTCTAAAGTGTAGGGTGGTTAGTTAGATTTTGAGATATAGGTTTGCTACCCTAATAGAGCATGCTCCATGCTAGATGACCTGGCAGATCATGTAGTACGGATTTTTCATAATATTAGCTTCTATGGAGTATTCAGGTGTCATCACCTATCACTTGATTGACATCTAATCATAGCCTTGGTCGAGAAGTGGCGACGTGAGACTCATATGTTCTACTTTGTATTAAGTGAGGCCACTATTACATTAAAAGACGTAATTGTTATATAACAGTTGCCAAGTATTGGAAATGACCTTGTAGGGAATAAGATAGCGTGGTAGGTATATTGTGAGACATTCTTAGGCATCTAACCCGAGCTAGTAAAGTTTTCCAAAGGTGCCACAATCTGACCATTTATACTTGTTCAGCACATACAGGATCACTACCTAGGAGATGACAGCACTGAGGTACAGATTACACAGTATGCCCACTGTTGTACTTTGTTATTGTTAGGGACTAGGATGATGTCTGATTCATCAGACAATAGGATTAAGTTGCTATATTTGCAGTCATTGGAGGATTTAAGCTAGCCGCCTTTGTTAAGGTTCCACTATACTCATATGTTTGTACTACGAGCTATGTAGATCATCAATAGCAGACAATAAATGCATGGGTGGTGTTAATATGCATTTACAAGTATATTTTATTAATTTTAATAGTATTATTGTATGAGACACATGTGTACTCATTATTTGTGTATGTTGTGCATGTAGATATGGGCATGGAACATAATTCTTAACATAGCTCTTGTGTTGGGTTAGTATGAGAGTTTTTACATTGGCCTGCTTTAGGAGCTCGGTGAGAAGTTACCAGTTGCGCACTATGGTGCATGGAAATAACAAATATACCTTAATTATTTTTCAATTAATTTAAATAAAGCATGTTATTCCTTCCGAATTTAACTTGCAATATCTTTTTTGTAGATGAATTAGTAGAGATAAACACCACACTATCTTGGATATTGAGGCACATAATCAAATGAGTGCTACCTTTTATAATACAAAATCTACCAATATATAAATTATGTCATATTACTAATAACTCTTCATTATGTGACAATTCATATGACAGCCCTATTTTGAGGCGTGTTATACTCAATTATCTAGCAACATAGGGCAGCGTATGTAGACCTATTTAGATCTACTTATACTATACGATTTTATCAATATACACCGTGAAAGAGGGTACTACGATAATTTGGAATTATATAGTACATACCGAACGACCCTCCACGTCAAGAGAACCCTCTACACAAAGTTAGTCGTTGTAGCGAGTAGATTGGTCCAGACTCCATGCTACTACATTACACAGTGGACAAGATAAAAGAACTCAATTAAAGGATAGGTTCACCATAATTATGTATCTTGCATAGTGTATGAGTATGCCCAGTGGTATAGGCGACTTACACACAGTATATTAATCTTGTTAGAGAGTTTATGGACAGTGGTTACCAGCCAGGCTAGATCAACATTTTTGTATATCTAGTATGCATTAAAATTGTCTTTCGAATATTATTTTCAAATTTTTTTTGATGTCATATCTATTTACATATTTATGTATTGATATCTGGCTAATTAAATTTCATTTTACGTGGATCAGATTGACCACCTGACCTCTTGCAACAATGACAATTGTATTTTTCAAAATATATGAGCCCTGTGCATATCATGCATAACGAAGAACTTCACACCATATGAAGTTGTTCATGATATCCCATCGCCAGCATCACATGTAGGAAATACAGACATATAATACTCCCCAATTTTATATCATGTAAGCATGCCTAAATCTTTCACTTCGTATCAAGTAGAAGTACCTAGTCCATCCACTTCAAATCACCCAACAAACCACATTGATGTTTACATACCAGGTTCACTACACACTAACAGCTAAACACCCATTACACCTAGTTAGGTTGATCATGTTACTCCAATCAACAGCGATATACCTATAGATCTTCAGTTCATTTTTGAATTTACATCATTTCAGTTTATATACACAATTTCACTGGAATCACACGACTTTGATGCATCATCCATACCATTCATCAGTTTCTTATCTTTTCCATCATAGGTTGAGCAATATGACTCTAAATATAATTCTACATTTGAAGCAAACCAAGAACGTCGATGACGACGCACAGTTGGACTACCTTAATGTGGTAATCGAGGTCGTCACGGTTATTAGGTTTAGAATTTAGTTTTTTTATATACTATCTTTATTACGTATTAAACTGTACATGTAAAATCATTATTGCTATTATCATGTATTGAAACAAATCACTAAACTTATTTATAAAACAAATTCTAAACTTCCTACTACATATCAAAAATTTACTAGTGCATATAAAAAATTTAAAATACTGAATTTAACACCATAAACCACTGTATGTAAGTCATAAATTGTGTATTATTTTTAAAACAATAAAACATATAATATATTTTAAATAGTTTTATCAATTAGTAGGTGGAATATAAAGAATTTTTTTGAATATGTTTGAGTTCCACCCTCGGTGAGGGTGAAATTATTAAGACTTTTTGTTTTATTGAAGCATTTGCATTTTCTACCCTTACAGAAGACAAAAAATGAGATTTTTATTCTTTTTTATTAAGAATTCCGCCCTCGCGCAGGATGAATGTAATATTAATTTTTTAGTTTTTAAATACTTCCACATTTGCAATGGCAGAAAAGTGCAGATGGGCAATTTTCCAAGAAAATGGTTATTTTGATGAAACTTTTTTAATTTTAAATATTTTATTAAAAGACCCCTACACTACATGTATATTTTATATTATAATTTTTTACTATGAAAAATTACTTTATATGTGTACATAATTTTTTATTAATGATGATAAATTACAAATTAATTATATCTTAAAAAATAATAATAAAAATAAGTTATAAAAATGGAAACAATATTAGACAATTTGTATAAAATGAGAATGAGAAAAAAATGAGTAGAAAGCAAAATATACAAAAAAAATAAAAATAAATAAAAATAAAAAAGAAGATATTTTAATAATTTAGGTAATTCTTATCCTCCACCCCAACGTTCTATACCGGTTGAGCTAGAGTCCAAATTATACAATCCAATTACATATACTTACGTAGCAAGAAAGCTCGTACAGTTTCGATTACTTGCGTATTTTCGTAAATAAATATGCGTTTACTTTCTCTCGAAATATGTTTATAGCAGCGATCTTCTCAAAAAGTAGCACAATTCAGGGGACCGTGCACTGAGGATTTCTGCCATGTCGATGCTTGATTCCTTCGGCAAACAGCGTTTCAACGCTGCCAAATGGTAATCCCCTAATTTATCTCTTCTTATCAAGATTTGATATTTTCTTCTTATATGTAAATTTGGTTTTAGGGTTTTGTATCTGTACCCTTTGTTGAGGTTTCTGTTTAATTGTCATACGCCGGAAAGTTTAATCGTGATCTTATTCTGATGATAGTTAAGCTGTTATAATTTGATTACTAGGAGCGAGTGTGGATTTCGGATATAATTTGCTTGGGTTTGTATGGCTGTGGCTTCACTTTTTTTGACAGTTTTAAATGGAGTATTGATTAGTGAGTCATGGGTGGATTTATGTGTGGTTGCGTGAATTTGTAAACTGATTGTAGTTTCTTTTTGGGTGCAAATTCACAGTAAAACTTTGCTGAAGCTCACGATCCCTCGTATTAAGTTGCTGAGGAATCGAAGAGAGATTCAGATAAAGCAAATGCGTAAAGAAATGGCCAAGCTGCTTGAAACTGGTCAAGAAGCCACGGCTCGGATTCGGGTATTCCTAGAATTCTTTTCGTTAGCTATTTTTTTAATAATGTTAATCTATTAACATATTTGTTGGAAGCCATTGAGGGCTTCTAAAGGATTTGAAGCCACCCTTCCGGTGATTTAATATTAGGTTATAAGGTTATTGTTTATTCTTGTTCAGGTAGAACATATCATTAGAGAAGACAAGATGATGGCCGCACAAGAAATAGTTGAGCTCTTTTGTGAGCTCATTTCTGTCCGCCTTCCAATTATTGAAGTGCAAAGGTGTTTATTTTTTTTCCATGGTGCCTTTAATCTGCTACAATAACAATAATCATTCATTATGTTGTAGTTAGTACTCGGTAATTTTGATGGTGCTACAAGTAATTGAATAGCCTTTGTTTCCTGGAAGTAGATGGAGAAAGATGGTTCTCTGTTTCATCAGTGAGGAATTGGTCTCAAGGACATTAAAGGATCTTATTGTTGCTGAAGTCTGCTGCCAATATTAGGAATTAATTGTTAATATTAGTGGTTATATTTGTAAGGTTTTGTATGTGCAGTTGTTTCTATTTTCATGCAAGAAGATTGGAAAAACCATTTCAATGTCAAGCACTGCTTCCTTCTTCGTAATTTACTTCATTTGTTGTATTTCCTGTAAACTGATGTTCTCTCATCTGCCAGAAATATTGTGAGTGTTCTGTTCCATTACAAACATCATAGTTGATGAGTGAGACAACCAAATGATAATAATAGCCTCACTTTCTCTCTTCAGATAGATGAGGGAGGGGGGAATCATAGGGAGGGGACTGTCTAAGTTCAAATGTGAGGTGGTGTATTTAGTTTCTTCTTTTTTCCCTCCACACGTAGAAAGGGTACATTCTTTGCCTGTATATTGTATCTTTGTTTCTGCCACTGTAGTCCTCTCAACTTTTAAGATTATAAATTTCATTGAGTTTTGTCTTATTAACTAAGTCCTGTTATGTTGTACACAATTTAGGGAATGCCCTTTGGACTTGAAGGAGGCGATCTCAAGTGTATGCTTCGCGGCACCAAGATGTGCTGACTTGCCAGAGTTGCTACAGGTGCAAATGCTGTTTGCTGGTAAATATGGTAAAGAATTTGTGGCCGCTGCAACAGAGCTTATGCCCGAATGTGGTGTCAATCGGCAGGTAAGACCAAACATTTTGCTGCACTTTTTATTACCACTTGTGTTCATGTCCTTTTCAGTTCACCTTTTACCATTTCTTTTAATTTGAAACTGCAGTTGGTGGAGCTTTTATCTGTTCGAGCTCCTGCACCTGATGTCAAATTGAAGTTACTAAAGGAAATTGCTGAGGAGCATGAGCTTGACTGGGATGCAAGTGCTACGGAAAATGAATTGTTGAAGTCACATGAGGACTTATTGGTGAGAATTACAGCTTCTTCTTGTTTGCATTTCAGTGTTTTAGGTTGATATTTGTGTCCTCTCCATTGCAGAATGGGCCAACAAAGCTTGTAAGCGGTGCCAAAGTACCCCTGCCTGAAGAGAAGCAGGACAATTCGGCATGCACTACATCAGAACCTGACACCCACAAACATTCAGATTCCAATGAGGACTTCCACATTGTAGATTTTCCTGAAGTTCCTAAGCAGCCATTGCCTTCAAACAAAGGCACAGGTTCATCACTGGAGATTCTACCTTTTCATGCATCTGCCCTGTCGAAAGTTGATGACCAAGGAGAACCAGGTCAGTTTGGAGGTAACAAAAATCTATCGTACTTGGAGGAGCATGACAATGTGTGGGAGAAATCAGTTACTAAGGAAGACGCATCACCCAAAATCTCACCCAGTCCGGTGGGAGAACAGTTTGTGCCATTCATATCTCCTCCTGTGCAATCTTCAGCATCTCCTGTTAAAGAACAGAATTCACCTCCCTCTATGTCAAAGACCGATAACACGGATTTACAGGATGTATTGGCTGCTGCACAAGCAGCTTCTGAGACAGCTGAACGCGCCGCAGCGGCCGCCAGGTCAGCAGCTAGTATAGCTCAACTACGTATCAGTGAGCTTATCAAGAAAAAGAATGATGAAGCCTCAGTTCCCCCCTCTGAGAGCCCATTTCAACTCGACAAAACCAAGTCAGATATGGTAGAACAGACAAATTTAGGTAAACATAACTTGACTGGTGATGCTGATAGTGCCGGAGCTTCTCCAAGCCGAAGTAATGGCTTTGAAAATTACATGAAATATCAACCAACAGCGGATCCCGAGCATAATGATCCACATGCGGTTGTTGATTCCCCTTCACCTGGCAGCAGTGTTGTCACTTCAGGAACCAGTCCTCACCAACCACAAAGATTGCCTTCGATGGACGATGAAACATATTTCTCACACCCAAATTTATTCACGTCTCAAGGCTCGAACCTAAGCACTGCTGGGCGTTCGTTTACGGACTCCAAGTGAGGTGCAACTACGTTCTATATGTTGACGCTGTTACAGGTTTTTATCATCTCCATTCTCTCTTTGGGTTTTGAGGTGAATCTGCCATTTTTATAAGTAGAATTACTGTGCATTCAAGCGATGTGTCGTACACTTGCCGCATACGAGTTGCGGGAGGAAAATATATGTAGTTTTTATTTTGAAAAGAAATCTTGTCACTCTAAATTAGTAATGTTGTATTATAGTATAGTTTGTTTAGAGAGAGGATAGAATTTACTTAACAACGTATGGTTATTTTTTCATATTTTGTGGGAAAAAGAAAATAAGATTATAGATAAAACATAGTACTAATAGTGCTCGTCTTTTGCCAAGTGCCTTGTGCTCATAACCTGAGATGCACGCGTGCCGTGGTCCATATTTTGGAATTAAAATGTGGTTCTGCTTCAAATGCATTTGATAATTGAAGCAAAAATTTCATATCCAACTAATTGATGTATTTGTGCATTTACATTGGAATAAAGAAAATTACAGCGGGCTCTCTTTTGGATTTTGCTATAAACAATTGTATACTCCCTCAATTACATACCCAACTAACATTTAAATAATTTTGCAGACAAGCCTGTTAGTTATAAAAAATTGTATACTCCCTCGATTACATACATATCCAACAAACATTTAAATCCATCCAACTAATATTTAAATTTATTCAATTTTACACATTACCTTTTAAAAAATTACATATACATCCCTTCAGAAAATATATTCATAACTTCCTCTTCCTAGAGGCCTGCCTGATCTTTACAAAACTCAAAATCTTTAATTTCTCCATAACAATCATAATATAACCCAACAATTGACAAGATGAGACAACTCCTATCGTCCGTACAAATTTCAACGAGCTCAAGAAACTGGTGTGCAGAAGCAATCGTCAAAACTAGAATTTTGAACTTGCAGGCATCTATAACATGGGCTCAAACCTGAGTGAGAGAGATTGCGGCCAAGATGCAACACCTTCACTCTACATTTTATTCCTATATATTGAAAATAACATATATACTGGTCCAAATTTATACCCAAAAACATAGTTTTACATGGGATCATGCAGGAAGCTCAACCAATCGAACCTTGAGAAACTAAAACTCCAGCCCAACAATTGTTGACTACATCATCCCTACTAATTACAGCTCCCATAAGAGTTAAAGAGACCAGCAAAGTTTCTCAACCTCCTCTAATTTGACCCCAAACCAGCAGAAACATGACGTGAGAGTGAAGCTCTGTATCTAGACATGCAGACAATTGAAACCAACAAAGAAAGAAACGCATGCAAGGAGGAAAAGAGCTGTATATAATCCCAAATTTGGCAAGCTGCAAGCAGAAAAATCAGTGGAGCACTCCTCCTAGTTCATCTATTAATTGATCTCTAATTGAAGGATCCACCTGCATTATGCCCCATTTATTGTTAGCCTACAGAGCAGAATGAAGGTTAAGAAAATGTATGCTTTGATAAAGGGCTCACCTTTTTCAAGAAAGCAGCAAGAGCTTGAGGTAGCGCTCGTAAATCCATCGAGGAATTTCCAAGGTTGGACAACTGATACAACATTTTTTGTACACGCAGTTCCTGTAACTTCTCCTCATAGTTTCTGGAATCAGCCTGCCATGAGAAAAATGCTTCATCATCCATCCAGGAACTTTGTTCGCCTTTGGCAATCTCTGAGCTTAAGAACCATTTCTTAAGCTTGTCCCGTGCAGATCCATAGTTGAGCTGGTGACCAGCAGCATCCCTCATGGTCTTGACCAGTGCATCCTCGACAACTCTCCTATGCAATCTCCTGTAGAAGAAAGATCGAGAGTTTGGCCAATCGACAACTTGTTTAATCACCCCTTTCACAGCCATTCTGAGGGAAGTATCATGGAGCTCTGCAAATCTTGTGGCTATCTGAGTGTAGAGAGGCAAAAGTTTCTTTTCGCGAGCTTTTATTTGCTTCTTTAGGTCCTCAACTGTTGCGTATGTTTGGGATCTGCTGGCTTCCTGAAATTTGGATTTTAGATTGGCCAGCTCCGGGTCAAGCCTGCCCATGCATTCCAGCAGTTCTTTAGTTCTAAACTTGATCTCAATCAAACCTTCAGGCTCAAGGACATTTCCTTTGGCTGTTTGTTCCGCAAACATTTCAATGTGATCAGGATTGATCTTACTGTCTAAAACCACCCACGCCCCACCTCGGAGCTCACCCATTGCAGGTATATATATAAAAACAGTTTGCTTATAAGTCCTAAGGTTCTCAACAATTGTTGATCCAGCCTGCAGGATCCCTTCAAAGAGGTCCCTCTGTCCGCCAGAGAAGCCTCTCCAGTTGGCAAGAATGAAAAGCGGTAACTCTTCTCGGTTAAAATCCATCAACGCTTGAGCAGTCTTGGCTGCAGAGTCAGGAAACCATACCTGCCCTGCTTGTGGAACAACCCTTTCACTAGAATCCAGCTGCCCAGGATCTGCAGGAATTACTTGCATCATAGTTTGTGTCTCCACAGCAACAATTCCTACAGGTATTCCTCCAAGCTTTGCACGGCCTGTGACAACCGTTCTTGCCCAGCCCTCCAATGTCTCAATGAAGCTATCCCTGTCAAACATACCTCCCAGCCATTTCCCAGTACTATCCACCGCACCACATATAGCTGCCCGGGGATCGCACGAGGTCTCGGGTAGATATTCAACAGGCCTATCAGGAGAATCCAATGGACTCAAAATGGGAAGTGGACCACCGGAGTATGGTGGAATGAAGCTTAGCCACTTCAAAATAGCTGATATACCCTCGAGATCATCTGAGACTGTAAGATGAACAACTCCATTCGTCGCCATAATTTTAGGACCGCCAAGTTGCATGTGGGAGCTGTACACCTCCCGACCCAGAAGCTTGTTCAAAGCAGAGAAACCAGTTAGAATAATTGGTTGATCAAGTCTTTGAATGCACCGCATACCAAGGCGAGCAAGATAAGCACCAATGCCTACAGTTCTTCCTGTCACATAGGTTACTGTAAATGTTTCGTGGTAAGCCCTTGAATATGCACTGGCAATGGCACCACTACCTGTTAAGTTTTCAACTCCTAAACCATCCTCCTTTCCTACAATAGAATCTATTACCCAACGGCTTTCTCCACTTGGAAGCTTTAATTCATGTGCAATAACAGAAGTTCCAATGCGATCATAATCCTCAGGAGTTAAGTATATATACTGGAAACCACGCTCGGGGTTGGTTTCATCAGACCAACCAACTTTAAAGCAAGACTTCACTTCCTCAGCTACACCAATACGGGCGCCAGAATTGGCAGCCAGATAAATAAGAGGTAGTTTCTGTGCACAGGCAACATCAGTCACTGCCTTAAAAAATGCATCCTCTCTGGGACCAAATGAGCCATTTTTGAAGGTCACATCATTTGCCACAACAAAAATAGTCCGTCCGGAAGGAAATTCAGGTGTGGACATTTCCATGTGCCAGGCCACCATGCCAACATCATTAAGTGCAGGCTGTCGCTCAGCAGAAATAAGAGGAGTACCCCAGGCACCTCTCTTGTCAGCAAAAATCAACTCTCTGATTCTGAGGATTGCTTTATCATTAGGCTTGTTAATCACAGGACACTCAGCCCATGATTTGTTCAGAGCTTGCTCGAATGCCTATAAAAGAGGGAACTGCTTGAAATATAAAATGTGTAGGTGTCTAATCTCATGCATAAATAAAAGAGCAACAAATACCAGAGGGAAATCATAGCAGTAAGTAGTGCTGCTTTTTCGGGCAATTAGACGCTTCTGATCAAGAACTCCCAAAGGCTTATATTGTGCATTCACAGGCAATCCATGCAGAGGAGCCTGTCCAGAAGTGGAATGGTAGACTGCTCCAACTTTCCTGGAATCCTCAACTTCTCTATAAACCTGAAGGTCAAATTCCAAGTATTATATTTCCATAACTTCCAGCTCTAATTTTAACAATTAACTTATCAATTTAATGCATATAACAGAATTAGCACATAACAATTACCAACTAATTTACAAAATAAATTTGTAATACGTGAATATAACAGAACCAGCACTTTCGTGGCTTCAAAAATTCCTTGATGCATAATGCTGCAGCAAAGAAAAGGTACTCATAAAATTTAAGACTGCTTCCCACAGAGAATTTTATGGCCAAACATTAACAGATATTTTCTGTAACACAGCTACATGTTTAGTCCCACATTAGAAGTTCATGACAAAAGCAGTATGCTAGAGTCCCATGACATATAATTTAATATAAAATTTGTAGTACTTTAGTTAATTTCCATAAAGGAAATCATTGCCATGCGTGTGTATATTTGCTGTCATATAAACACGAGTTTGCATGTCATGTCAGAGATGATGAAGAGGAGAAACTACTTACATGCACAATGCAAGTGTGACCGGTCACATTTGCCACCACAACTCTCCAAGGTCCATTAGCGTCTCCCTCAGAGGATATCCGAAGCTTAACTTCCCACTCACAAACTCCTAAACGATGCATTTTGACGCCAACTGATGCATTAATGTCATGTGCCAGCTCTTCCAGAATTTCCTCCACTGCAGCTTCTTCATGGCCATCAGCTATGTCCACTCTTCTGGAAATGATTTTGAAAACTATGTGAACATTTGAGGTAAACCCTAAATTTCAGAAACCTGAACGAAGGAACAATAGAATCAAATAATCAAAATGATCATACTTGTGGTATGGCAAAAGATCGTTTATTAGTTGCTCCTGCAAGATATGAAGGTACATATGAGCATGCTCAGATTTGATGGCAGAATTATGGGCATTGAGTTCAAGTTCCTCCATTGCAGACATCAAGGACCTCAAAATGCTCCTTGAAGTGAAGGCTTGAGTCAGGCCATGATCGAGTCCCTGATATACAGTCAGACCTTCATTTGATAAGGGCTGCCTTACAAGTGTTCTAAGAAATGTCCTCGGGATAGGAATTGGCTTGTCTGTTACAGTATAAAGGTGCCATTGCCGATCACGAGAAGGAGTATGCCGTATGTTTTCATAATCTTTTAGTTTGTCCTGTTGACAGAAAATTGTTGGATATAGCCTCAGATAAAAAAATAAAAAAAAAGAAAAGACATGAAAGCTGAAAAGACCAACCAGTTCAAGGTATGTAGATAAAGGTGGCTCCAAGTGACGCAGTAAAGGTTCCTCCTCATAGTAGGATTTTTCTGCCAACCAATGGAAAGAGTGCCTCATAGGACCACGGCCCTCATCTCGCTGTATGATACAGCTAACGACACCCACTCCAGCATTTCTGAGACTGGAACTTATTTCTTTCTCCTTCAATATTTTGGCCAACTTGTTAATTCTCTCTTGAGCCTGATCCTCATCACCGCTGCAGAGAGGCATAAAATATAAGGCACAAGGAAGGCCAACCAGTGCACAGCTTCATGAACCCATTATCAATCAAAAACTAATAAAATCAAAGTGAATTTTATTAATTCATCAATACAGCAAAGACAAATCAAGAATATCACTTGACCAACTCCTTTTTATAAGTTTAAACTCTTGCAGAGGATTCACTTAATATTTGTAAATAAAAGAACTGTCCAATAAAAGGTATTGAAAATGCCTTCATATTCCGAATTTTTATGACCAATTCCACTAGGTGAATTAGCTATTGAATGCCCTTCATTTGATCTGAACATTATTCATCTGCACAAGGATTTTTTTGAAACTTATATTATCTCAGTTTCGATATATAAAAGCTGAAAAGGTATTGATGCAAAGATCTGCAAAGCATAATAACAGAAGGACAATATTCATTGCCAGTAGAAATTCATCCTGGTAGCAAGTTTCTTGGGGAAAACATGGGAGGATAGTGTTAGATTATTTGTTGCTTCCCAATTCAGGGACTTAAATGTTTGGACAATTTCTTTGTTTTTTTTTTTTTTTGGACATACTATGCTGAGGATGTTAATCGAATGCAACAAAGGGCATGATCGTGCCAATCACATTCTCTTGAAGAGGCATCACGAGAATTTTTACTCTAATGTGGTCATAAAGACAGTGTAACCCTTCACCGTGCATTTTACCTGTCCTGAAGTAAACTCATTTGGTTGTTGATGCCTGCCAATGCAATGTGCATCATATTATCACAAGAAGCCGGATGAATAGACCCATTGGGAATTACAGATTGCAAGTTTTGTGTTGCTTCCTTCAGCGCAGCTGTTACCACCGTAGGCAGGAAATGGAGAGATTTGATGACAACCATTACTCCCCACTTCCTCTCAGTCCACTTATCTGCTGAAGACACCTCAACTTCAAATCGATTCCTTCTCTGTACATGCCCATCCAAGAACTCCCATGATGCTATAAGTCCAGATCTGTGCCACTGCATCCTGACACTTCCCTTTACGAGATAGGGCTGATGATAGATGTTAAGCATTAGCAAGCAAGGTCCACAGGCAAGTTTAGCAGATAACTTTCAAGACATTGAACTACTAGTACCTGGTATAATCTGCGCACATAAGTCTCGACAACCCTCCGTTGAAGTGTGTGATCGCTGTGATCAAAAAGACCAATAAGTGCATCTTCAACCGCCAAAGGAGCATTTACAAGAGCTTCCATTCGGTCATTTATTGCACTTTTTCTCTTAGGAGTATCCATGTTCTCACCATCTTCAGTAAACATTTCTAGCTCCGAAAGACTTCTTGCAATACAGGAACGAAGCTCGCTAATTTTTGTTTGCTCTAGCAGTTGACTTGCCTTCAATGCTAACTGAATATGTACAAGAGGATCAGACCACCATCGGATCATAAAAAAACATAAACCAAACATACACAATTAAGATTAGATGTCATTGGGAGACCAAAAGAAATTAAACGCATTCAGTGAAATCTGTGTCAAAGTTTCTGAGTTATTCAACATCTAATGGAGATCACTTACAAGAAGAAATTTTCAGGAGAACAATAAACAAATGGAATTGCAAACCTCAGAGTAGTTTGTATGATTGAGTGCAGAAAAGCGAATTAGTTGATCGCGGTATGCAGCAGGATTCGGATACACCATTTGTTCCAGAAGACATAGTACCAGCTTATTTTTACTCCTAACACCCTAAAACAAATTTGAAAAAAGGCTTCCTTAATAGAATAATAGCAACATGTGAAGTCCGGTGCACAAGATTATATTGACCATACCTGATGGGAAAGTACAATGTCCACAATTTTGAGTAGATCCTTCTTATATTGAAGTCTTAAGCGTTCAATCACATCAGCCTAAAGGGAGAAGATAATTTTAAGTGCATTTCCAGATAAAGAAAAAAACAGCACTTTCTTTTTCTGTGGCTTCCTGATATTGGTTCCTTAAATTTTCATGAATGATGAATTGGAGAAGATGAATGCTAAAAAATAGTAACTAGGAAACATTTCGTTATGAAGACTTAATTACACACCAGTATCAGACCAACAATCAAAACTTTAAAAAATAATAATAAAGAGTTTAAATTTTGATAAAATTTCCAGGAAGATAACACCCACAGCCCATGGTGTATATGCTAATGAGGTCAGAGGACAACTTTATATCAAACCGATTTTTTATTTTTCATGCACAGCTTTACCTGTATGTTGTCACTAAATAATTCTTCAACAGATAAATACTCTTCAAAAAGGCCCTGAACTATAATCCGAGCATGGCTTTCTCTGCCACGCTCATAGGACTTGACAAGACTCATTAGAGGCTCGACCAATCGTTCTTGGGCTCCTTTTTCTTTCTCAGGACAGTAGTTCAAATGTGCCTGAGGTGTTGAAAGAAAAAGAGCATAGACAAATTCCATCACAACAATATCCTTCCCTTTCATTGGGAACAAAAAATAAAAGAAAACCAGAACAAATGACTGACCTCAAGAATACCACGCAAAACTTTTGCAGGGAAATCAACATTGTGAACATTTGCAATCTCCTCAAACTCCCTGTATCTTGTTTCCAACTGAAAGTTTGCAAAAAACACATTCATGAGAAAAAACAAAGAGCAGAAAACTATTTTTATTTGAAAACAAAATATATTAGCTTCAGTGTTGGTCGAACCTCATATCTAAGATCCTTCGGTAGTCTGTTTGCCAGAACAGCAAAGCACTCTTGCCACTGAAGGAAAGGGAGTTCTGGATTGTCCAAGCAACTGAGCAAATTTTGAACTACCTAAATGAAAATTTCAGCCTATCAATTAAGGGAGTTGTTTTGACAGATCATGAATGAAGCCAGTATAGGCACATCATAAGACCACTCAAAAAACCAATGTTCTTCAATAGTCATTAAGTTTCCTTCTATGATCTTCAATAGCCAAGAGAACTTTACTTCATCAATGTTATGCTCGTATCCAGCAAGAATCATTTGAGCTGCATTCAAACTAGCAGCACACTGTTGATGAACTTTTCCATATATGGCTGTTGGAGGCCCCAGAATGGGAAAGATGCCATGGAAAGGTTCTGCTTTCCTTACAGCTGAAGGGTCATCTAAGTCAAGTCTTGCTATAAGCTCACCAGCCTACAAAATCATCTGAGTAAGTTGCTCAGTATAACAGAGGAGCAAAGGTCCTATTTCCAGCAAGTTTACCTGCATCGCTTGACCCTCAGACATCTTAAAATGGATTCTTCCAGAAGCAGGTGAAAGGAGAGGCATACACATCTTCATGACCTCAACTTCTGCATAAGGTGTGTCAGCATCAACGTGGCTGCCATCTGCAACCAGACACCTAAGTAGCTTGCACGGTGTTTCAGCTACCAACTTGGATGGATCATGATCATTCTGGATACAGAGAAAACTAATTAAATCTCCATCCAGGTTTTGAAAAATACAGTGTAGGAAAAAAGATACCTGAAGCAAACAAGTCCTTCCATCGATAAGAAGGCGTGTTCCAGCTGCTTCCTCTTCAGCATATATAATATGACTGTTTCCATTTAGCTGCAAAACCACATTAACCAATTTCCGTTGTCACAACGTGCTGATTTTGATTCACAGATGGAATTACAATCCAAATAGTTACCAATAAGCAAAGGATAATATAAAAACAATCTTATGCGAGGTACAACTGCTTGCCTGCATTAATAGGCCTCCATCACGTAGAGTATGTATTTCTGCCTCAATCTCTGAGTCATTCATCCTTAACCTATAGCTTCCAGTACCTCCTCTTACCATATTTATCTAAATTAGATATAATAAGAGCAAAACCATAAGAGGAAAAAAATTAAATAAAGAACCACCCACCAAACCCAGGCCCAATTCAGTGTTTCTTTGTTCTCAGAAAAATGTCACAATTGTTCTAGCCATAATACCAGACATTGGGAAGCAAGATTGCATTCAATTGTGTTGTTTAGCATGTTTACACTTACTGTATATTTGCTTCCTTCAATATTCAGTGAAACTTGAGAATTGACCAGCGAAATATGCTGCAAGTGGAAGATGTCAATTAACAGATATAGGAAACAATAACTAACTCAAATCATATATAAGATGAAGTACCTTGGGTGGAATTTGTCCCTTTTCAAGATAACCAACATATTCTGAAACCATCGCTGTGCTACTAGCAGAAGCTTTCTGAATTAAAATACGGAGGGAAAACATCAATATACTGAGGAGTTTACAACTATATGTTGTCAAAAGGTTAGCCACAACAATTTAAAGACAGATGTCAGAAGCATTAGATTAAAGACATGCTTACATAAAGAGCTCCTCCAACCACTGAGAGGTACCAAGGGGGCCTTTCTGCTCTGACCCTCATTGCAATTCTGCTATCTAACCACCCTGTGTGGATTTTGTTCTCCTTGTAATCTAAAGCCTACAGAGATAATTGATAAAATATAAACCTCAGTTCACGGAAATCACATTACAAAGATACTTGAGTGGGAATGTGATATCTAAGACTCTCACATGCAAGAGATCAATAGTGTAATCGACATTCGTATGAATTTCTCCTCTTATTTGGATTTCTTTAAGCCCAAGAACCATATTTGCAATTGCCAAAGCACGGGACTCTCCAAAAGCAAACACGTGCCCTGAGGAAAGAAGAAAAAATTTAGTGATTGCAGGAAGTGTAGTTTCATATGGATCACAATTTGTTCAGAACAAAGTGTCTGGTTAGCTTAACAAAGCTTCATAGATCATACGAAGTTTCAATAAATAGCCCTCAGCAGTAGCACACAATACATACATATTAACAAGTGTGTGTTTGTGTGTGTGTGTATCTGAGTTTAAGGCATGCTTAGAAACCATACTAAAAACAATGCAATTCTTTCCCATTATTAAAAGATTCAGTAGAGAAATTTCTAATGTCAAATAATTAATATGCAACTCAATAATTTTCTGATATATGTCATTGTCCTCTTTTCTAAACCCTTAAGGCAATTATTAAGTACAGATCTATTACATACCACTTTCAATCAGAGATTGATGGTTTTGACCAAGATAACATATCCAGATAAAGAAACTTAGTCCAAAAACAGGATAGAATTGAGAAAATATCAAGATTACATGTCAAAAGACCTTTCAGAAGACTCTTAAGGACAAATGATTTCAATTATGTCTTTTGCACATATGTTCATGCACTGATTCTGTATCATAAGGCTCCAATCAGTTGGAAACAATTACTTCTTTGATGGCATGCTTGCAAGGCGGCAATTAAATTCTTTTACATGACAACACAAAGAAAGAATTGATTAATAACTCAAGATTAAAAAGGGATGTACATGATGAGAATAGGGCAAGATATAGTTGATAGAACATATTTGTGGATTTTTAGTGCTTTAAAGTGTTTGAAGGACAAATCACATGTACTTTAGGGTGCCTGACCAAACTTACCAAATTGGGAATCCGAAAATTCATGAATACCTCCTCCAGACTGCAATCATTAAGATGTTAACCAGAAGCAACCTCAGATTCAAAAGTACTTTGAAATTTGAAAGTAAATTATTATTGTTTACCTTGACAGAAAAGTATGCCCACACATTTGGCTTACTTTTGAAATTCAGCTCCTGTTCAGCGTTAGTAACGTTGATAAATAGTCATCAAGAGAAAGCAACTTATAGAACAGAAAACAAGTTTTTGTCTCAGAAATATTGACCTGTACTCTTCCACTCGTTGGCTTAAAACCATCATCTGGGTCTTCACTTGTCACTCGAACTGCCACACAATGCCCTCTCGGCCTTGTTGACTCAGCCTTGTCAAAGTCAAATGGAGAGGCAACAACAGACGTTTGCCTCCAAGCATCATATCCTCCACCATGTTCCATTCCATAAAACCTCCTTATCTCTGGTATTTGTAGGCAGAAAAAAGCTATCAACAAGTACAGTTGGCAAAAAGGAGTTTTAACAGTTTAAATTGTGAGACAGACCTGGAATTTGCCACAGAGGGATACCCATCCCAATGGCAACTTGTGCTGCAGGAATATTTATCTCAGCTATCCACTCTGTGACAGGGTGTTCCACCTACGTATGACATGAAGAGAAACATTCCCCTTATAGCAAGTTCAATGACAACTAAGAAATATACATTCCAAGACTGTATTATCCTAGTTTTAGATATCTTAGCCTCATAACCTTCCCAAACATACAACTATTAATGTTCTTTATACATCCTAAAAGAACAATTTAAACATGAATGGAATTTCTATGCTCAACAAACATCACATCTCTTCCTGTTGATGTTAATGTCAAAGAATAAAAACCTGTAGCCTTGGGTTTAGCTCCAAAAAGTAATATTCTCCAGTTTCCATACTGTACAAATACTCCACAGTTGCAGCTCCGACATAATTTACGCTTTTGGCCAACCTTCTAGCAGCCTGCTCAAGTTTCTTTGTTGTCTCAAGGGGAGCAATTGTAATTGGGCCCTCTTCTATAATCTAAAATAGGATGAATACATGGAGATAAAAGAAACAAGTTAACAAATAATAAATGGAATTGCTCTTAAAGGAAGTATTTGAATATACTTGAGATAAGATCTGGATAATATGACAACAGATGGACAAAATGAAATGGCATGAGCTATACCATGCCTCTGTAATGTAGGAGCAATCTCATAGTATTTATCTGTAATTTACCATCATGATGACAGGCAATGCAGTAGCTGACCTTTTGGTGTCTTCTCTGGACACTGCAATCACGGCTATGCAAAGCTGCAACATTTCCATATTGATCACAAAGTAGCTGCACCTCAAGATGTCGACTCTGAGGAGCAAAAAGTATTGATTAGAAGAAGATTTGGATTCTTCATTCCTAAAATATAAATAATGTGAATGATCTAACCTGGGAAGCAACCTTCATAATAAATACGGGGGAACCTGGAACTTCACCCTGAACTTGCTTAAATAAAGCCCTGACCTCATCGTCACTGTAAACCTAAAAATCCCATGAGGTAATTAGTGTTTCATCATCACCAGCAGAAACTTGAATACAAGGATTCACGGAAAATCAAGTTTGCTATTTGTGCCACTCACTTAACAAAAAGGATAAGGTTCAATAAGGAAAATGATGGTAAGGCAAATATCTCGTTGCATCAAAATAATGGGGATAAATGACAATCAAACCTTCCTTATGCCCTTGCCACCTCCACCCCAGGATGCCTTAATCATTGCAGGGTAACCCACAACTTGACAGCTAGCAATAGCCTCTTCTGTTGTATAAACACATGCTTCCTGATACGTGGCTTCTGGGATAGTGACCAAACAGCTCTCAGGGGGAATTTTCACCTAAAAAATGGTCTGTATATTAGATGTTAGGAAACTCAAAGAAATCGAAAAGCTAGAGCTTCGTGAGCAGGTATGCTTTACATGAGAGCCGCTCCATGGAAGAGTTGGAACATCTGCAGCTTGTGCAATTAACGATGACCCTATTTTATCTCCCAGTGCAGCCATTGATGCAGCAGGTGGACCCAAAAATATAATGCCTTTTGCACCTAAAGCATCAGATAGCTCAGGATTTTCAGATGCATGACCCCAACCAGGCCAAACAGCATCAACACGTGTTACCTCTGCCATCTAGACAAAAAAGAAATGTAGTATTTACAACTATTCTTCTCAGTTTATCCCTCAAACACCACATCATATGATGTTTGATCATATTCCGTATTCCCTTCTATGTACATACAAGTATTGCAGCAGCATAAACTTAAACGGAAAAACAAAGCATGTATCGCCTCCAAGATTTCATCATTTACAATTCCTAAATTAGTGGCAAATTGATTTTAATGACTATGGCCAGTTTTACCAAATCCTTCATTGTATAAATTTAGATTTTAAATGTGATCCTTCACAAATCAGTTTCGCCTATTTAGCAAAATAAAATCTCCCTGTATTGCTTGTGAAATCCAATAAACTTACCTATTGCACAGAAAAAAATAATAAAAATATGGACAATACTGCATGTACAAACCTCAACAATGAGCTGCACATTAGCATAGTTATTATTGTTAGTCCCGCCAGGTACTTCAACAAATTGATCAGCTATCCTAATATGCTCGGCATTTATTCTCATATCCTCCGGAGTAGCCATTGCCACCAACAAAATTGCCTTCTCAGTGCCAAATGTTTCATAAGCCCATGTTCTAATACTGCGTATAAACTTGACGGCCGCCATTCCATTGTTGGCAATCAAGATACTATGAATTGGCCTCTTCCCCCCAAGGGCACAACAGAACTCCCCCACCTGAGGCACCATACTAGGAGACCTCAACAGAAGAGCTCCGTTAAGGTAGCCATTGGTAGGCTTGAGACCGGTCATTTGTCTCCTTTGGGCCTCTGACATCTTTTAGTGCCTGAAAAAGAACAACATTTTTCAACAAAAAGATACAAAATCATTACTTTCAAAACATTTGTATTTCAAAAATACGCGTCCCACGAGTTATAACACAAAATCGATGACGACTAACTGAGGAATGGTTCTACCACTATACTAGATCCTTCAAAATCTCATGATTAAAAATCCCAGTTTCAGAAAAAGAAACAAAAATCACAACAAAGATACCGTTTAAATTGCATCCCATAAAGCAATAAAGAAGACCAAAACTTGGCACCGTATTAGACGCAATAATTTGCTCAACAATGATTGCAGTAATTACAGTGCTTTCAAGTCACTGCCTTTCCTTTAAAAAATCAGCATGAGGCATACAGGATCACAGGCACAGCTAGAAACCCGAAGAAAGCAAGCCAATTCATTTTCCATCACAGAGGATATGAAACAACCTCAGTCAACTGAAAATAAACAGAAACACAACCTTACGTCCCACTCAGACCATTTCCAGCTAAATTCTGCCAAGACCCAAATCAACAAGACATAATTTTTATTCACTTAAATTAGAGCGCAAAGGCCCGAGAAGACGAACAAAACGATTAAAACAAGAAGGAGAACAAGAGCAACCAAGAATCGGACAACAACTGACCTCAGAGAACAGCCCAGAAGGGATAAAGAGAGAAAAGGTTACTTCCTTCCTTTAATCGGAGTGGCCCTGCTCGAGCATTACATTGATTCGAGAAAAGGATTGAAGGCAAAAGAGAGAGAAGGGAAATTCAAGAGAGTAAAAATACAAAATGTGAACATGCAAATCTGAGGTGCAGAGAGTGATTATAATATTAATAATAACAGGCGAAATAGATGTGACACTATATTAGTAATTTCGCGGTTTGGGGTTTGGTTCGGTTGGTTGGCGGCTCGGACAATGACAAATGCTTTTACTAAGGATAGGGGGCTGTTAATGAAAGCCGGCACGTGCTGCTCGCCCTCGAATGCGTTGTAGCAATTCGATCCACAACAGCCACCTACCTCTCCTCCACCAGCCATGGCCCTACTTTGTGTGCTAAAACTAGCCACATTAATGTGGGGAAATTATTTTGGTGGCGTTTGGTTCGAATCCAAGAGTTTGGTTTGGGAATTGAAATCGACTTGGAAATCATTCCAGAATTGAATCTTTGTTCCAATATATATATATTTGGTTCAATATTTATGTCTATTATTATTATAATTAATATATTTATAAAATTAATATTAGACGCGGATTCTTTAGATATGAGATATGAAAATTTTGTAATATTTAATTTATTAAGTAAATAATTGAAAATAAGCCCTAGATGCGTAAATTATTTATAAATTCTATATTTATATTAATTATAATATGTTGTAAACTTGTTAAAATTTTAATATTGAAAATATTTTGAAACTAAAATAATATTTGAAATTAAAAATATATATAATAGATTTTAAAGAAAAAATATTAGAAACAATAAATGCTATACATTAATAGAATAAGGAGAAAAAATAAAAAATTCGTTATTCTAAAACCTTCGTGTATAATACAATAATATAAATAGTATTAAGGAAAAACTTTAAAAATAATAAGAGTGATAAATAGAAGGGAAATGGAGTATAATGGAAAATAAAAAAGATATTAAAATATACTACAAGATAGAGGGGAAATAAACAAAAAAAAAGTTAAAAATAAAATAATGTTTGTTTAATAAGAGCCAAACAAAGGGTATAGAAAAAATAAAAGAAAAAAGAACAAAAATATATTTAAAAGATGAAAGAGTATACATTAAAAGTGCTTTTTTAAATAAGGCTAAGTTAGTAATTTTACATTTAATTATATTGTGTGTGTGTGTGTGTGTGTACCGCATATTTAGATTACCATTATTTATATGTAATCAAATTTGAGCTTTGCTTAAAATCCGCCTATTTACTAAGAATTAGAGATTCTTAAGTTTTAATTTCCATAGAATTAATCCAAACAAGAATTATAGGAATCATTCGAATTCCCAATTCCAAAACCTTCTTACCAAAGGCCATCTTACTTTTATGTTTGAGTTTTGTTTTCGTTTTTTGGTTCAAATAGGTATATGTTTTAGTGTGAAAATCAAATAATAGTATAAAAGTAAAAAATAATAATAATAATTTTTTTGTCAAATGTATATATTTTAAAGTTTAATTGAGTTCGAACTTGAATTTAAACTACTTTTTCAAATTTAATCTGTTTCTTAACTCGAACTCTAATTTAATTTTGAACTTTACAAATTTGAAGTATTGTGAACGAGTATAAATAATATTAAATAAGTACGTGACTTTGATTATTCTATTGTAGTAATAATTATAGATAATTATAGTTGATTTATACTTATTTGTAGTGATATTTAGAGATTAATAAATCGATTAAATGGAATTGAAACTAAAATTTTAATACAAATCGAATATCAAAAATGATTGAATCAAAAGGAAACCAAATTTTTTATACAAATTGATAATGAACTGAATTTGAATTTGGTATTCAACATATGATATTTTACAAATTCGACATTTCATTCAAATTTGATTTTAATTTTGATTGACCAAATCGAACCGAACATTGAAATTTATTTTTATGTTTAAACATTTATTTGTTGATAATTATATTTAATTTAAAAAAATATATTTTATTATCTTATATTTGTTAAACAAAAATATTCTACTATGATGACAAATTTTTTATATTTAAAAATTTAAATTAAACAGTAAAATATTAAATTAAAAATGTTTCATATTTATAAGTTATGCAATTAAAATTTATAATTTTAGATATAAATTTATGATTATTATTATTTTTAAATTTTTTAATTAAAATATGGTACACCAAAATACTAAATCAAATATATAAAAAAGTTCAGGAAATTATCGAATTGAACCAAAAAAATTTTTTTTGACATTCATTAAACCAGTTTGGCAGGCCGATTTTCAATCCTAAAATTTCTATTTAATTTAGAAGGATAATATTGAACACAAACCTCTAACTATTTGAGGCAAGAGAACCATTGAAATGTAACGTTTAGAGTGGTAAATGAGGCACTATTGGAACATTCAATTTGGGGCTGCTTTAGTAAATTAAAGTGGATCACCAAGGTTTGTTAGGCAAATCTAGAGCTATACTTGGGACCCTAATTTCAATTTCTACTCTACTATCAAATTTTATACAATCAAATATATTATTTAATAAAAATTTTATTAAAATTTAAATTCAAAATCATTTTTTTTACATATATAATTAACTAATTATTTTTTAATTATTACACCTATTTATACTCTGATCAATATCTAGTTATATATACGTACATACACTCACATTGACAAGTACTTATACTTTAAAAATTAATCATATCTTTATTACATCTTCTAATAATTATTTCACACACACGCACACACATATATATATATTTCAAATATATTAAAATTTTAATCTTTTCAAAATTTTACAATCAAATACACTCATCCAACACAATTTTCACAAAATATCGTCCCAACAAAAACCCTCTCTCCTAGTAATAGGCATGGTCATGAGTAAATATTGCTTTTACATAGTAATTTATTATTACAAAGCAATACATATTCTCGTACAAAGTAGACAACATAATTGGGCATGGTCGGATAAAACAGTTTAATCTTTAACACAAGCTTGCTAAGTTAGAAAAATAGGAGTCAACATTTCAAGCATTCTCCATCAATTAAACACATTTATTTTGATAGCAGTGTTTCATAAGTGATACTAGAAAGATGGTAGCTTCTGTGGTGTCAAACGGATAGCCTCTCAAAATCATGCTCAAGCAAAGCGACTCATGCACTTATCTTCTAGATGTATACACAAATAAAATAAGGAAATAATTTAGTTGTTTTTAATTTATATTTACTATGAACTCAAACAAGAGTGTTAAATAATTCATAAACACGTTGGTAAGTGCATTCCCAAAGCTCGGTTATGTGGTATGGAGGTCTAATTCCATATCACAATTGATAATAAATTTAGGACATTATTTATAGCTAATAAAAGTAGCATACTCTAAATGTATATAAATTTATTTATAAATTATAAAATTACAATATTTAAAATATATAAATTACTTTATTTAAAAATAGAAGTATAAAAAATATCTACAATAAAAAGTAAAGAATCATAGAAAGAATTTTAAATAAGAAGAAATTTGAGAGAGTGCATAAATTAAAATGGTAATTACATACTGTTATTTTATGCAACTATAAAATCTTGTTAATTTAATAATGTAGTATAGATATTGATGATTGAATAATGTTATAACAAAGTTTAATTAATGATATATGTGCATACTTATATAAATATATGACAATATTTTTAATGTTGTTCGTAAATATGTTAGTAACTATACATTTGCTTTGCCCAAAAAGAAGAAGCCCCTAGCCTTGACAATATATATATATATATATATATATATATATATATCAATTATTTTTGTTTATGTAACCTATATTATTAGTTCTCAAACTTCTAAGATTATAAAAAGGGCAATTAAGTAGGACACACAAAAGTTGAAGGCAATTTAGTAATTTGCATACTGTTCTATTTACATTGGGACACCTGTGCGCGTCTTACTGAGAGTTGGGTGGTACAGTCCACCAAACCCTAACTCAATTCCCATTTAGGTCTTTGGTGGAATTGGGAAAGTTGTCCGACCTAAATTTGTTGGTTTACACAAATATATTTGAATGAAAATATTTAATATTTTTAATCTATTCTTTTATAAAATGCCTTGGGAATATATTTTTTTATTTTCTATGTCCATCTACTAAGTTTCATATTTGGTCATGGTCACGCTACAAATATAAAGTCATGTCTTCACTTGAATTATTTTCCACGTTCGCCGTAAAATTAGTTTATACAGAGAATCTAAGGGTTAACAAAGATTACAAGAAAGCAAAAAAAAATAAGCGATTTTCAGTTTTCCAATTAATATAGCATGCAGTTGCTAAAAGGTGTGACTTAAACAGTAATATTCTAAAATCATGAGATTTTATGTGAGTTATTGAATTGGATTAATAAATTAATATTTGAGATTTTAAATATAAAGGCATTTTTTTTTTCCTATTTTCAGGCCAACTCAAAAAATAAAAAAATAAAAAATAAAGATGATAAGAGGCAGCGTAGGTGACTGACTCATAATTAAAAATAGGTGGGGCAACATTAATGCTGCATGGGCGTTGGGTTGTTGTTGGGAGTTAGGTCGAGCCTTGCATTCTTCACCTCTTCGTCATTCTCATTCATTGCCATTTTGGCTCTTTTATTTATTTATTTATTTATCTTCGCTTCATATTTTGTAAAGGTCAGTCCATGTTGAGCCAGTTAACAGATTTTTCTTTGTTATTATTATTATTTTTTTTGGTCTGAATTGATAATGGAATTTTACCTATTCTCTAGCCCCAAAATTCTTTTGAATTCAACTGTGTTTGAAGATGCCACCAAAAAGCCCCAACTTTCAATAGATTGCATGTTAGTCATGTTAATAACTCCAAAAACTTGTCAATCCCATTGTGGATTTATAATTATATGCTTGTTGCATGTCATTTGACTTTCTAATTTAATGTGTTTGGTGTCAAGACTTATTAGGAAATCAGACTGTTAAATATTAGCCGTGGTTAACAATTCTCTATGTTTGGTTTCCTTTTCTTCACTCAAGAGTATATACACTTACTTATTATAAAATTTAAATTTTTTTTTCCTTTTTCTTACTTATTTTAAACAGTTTTTGATAAAAAATAAACACTTAAAAATCAAAATAAATATAAGAAATTCTAAACAAAAAAAAGTCAATAGTCTCTAATCACTCATCTTTGTGTTCGAGTTTTTTAATGCAAACCTAAACCCAAATTTTACATGAAACGTACTTAAAAAACTTATACCTTTAATGAATCAAATCGTGAATAGTTTTCAATCATATAAATAAAAATTTTAATTTTAATTTTAATTTTAATTCTTCTAAAGGATAAAAGAAATCATTCTGTGAGAATTGACTCAACAATGATCCTTGTCCACACGCAACATGAAAGAAGTAATAGGATTGCAAACAAAATAATTAATTTATATTTATAGTTTTTATTATATATTAAGAGTTTAGTCTCCAAAACAACTGTCATGATTGACATTAGATTTATACGCATGCCCTTATTTAACCTCATCAAGACAAAATTATGTTTCCATTATTCCTATTATTTTTATTTCTTTTTTTTGTAACCATATGTTTCTTTTTATATATATATGGAAGTAACTGTTTAAATAAATTAATATATACTGCAAATAAACAAAGGCACGCATGCATTATCCAATCATCTGCATTGAAATGTAGAAATCTAATTTCAGTTCACACGACCCTTAAAAACAAATTATGATTGGTTGGATCGGAGTATGGTTACGTGAACATTACTTTGATTTGAATTAATTGTTTTATTTAATTTTTTTTGATGATTTTATGATACAAGTCATTGATTCTCTTAAAAAAAAACAGTAAAGAATGAGGAGACGTTGTTTGCGGACAATAATTGAATGACCAAATTATACCAAGTCACACTAAAAGGAAGAAAAATGACACGTAATAATCATTTGTGGACCCAATGCAATTTTTGGTGGGTAATGCGTGAGAGGAGAAGTTAGCGTGGCTCCAGCAGCTATTATTTTAAAACTCGGACAGGATTAGTTGGTCGGTTAACCGATAGCCAGCGGCGGCTTAATATAGGTGACCGCTAGTTTGTTTTTTATTTATTACATATTTATTTTTTGTGAAGGAGAAGAAGAAGAAAGAAAAAGGAGAACTAGGAACAAGAAGAAGGAGAGGAGGAGGGGGAGGAGGAGGAGAGGGAGGAGGAGGGGAAAAAAAAAAAGGAAGAAGAATTAAACCAAAAGATTGAAAAATACCAAAAAAAAAAATGAAAAAAATGGAAATGTGTAAAAGGAAAATATAGTTCCATTTATAAAAGTTTTAATGAATATTTTCTTATTTTTTTTTTTGTCTTTTTTATGAAATTATGTGCACGATCTATACACTTTGAATAAGTTATTAAAAATTTAATAAATTAATTATTATATATTCAATTTTATAAATAAATAATTGATTATAATTTTTTATTGAAAAAAATGATTTTATATTAATTTGTGTTCAAATTAGTTATGCAATTTTAAGATATTTTTAATATATTTTTCTAATTTTTGTTATTGAAACGACACATATGATATATATATATATATATAGGATTAATTAATCAGTTTTTAAATCATGTTGAACTTATTGAACTAGTATACTATTTAATTTTATTATCGGTCTAATTTTAAAAATATTTCTTGTAGCATGATAGAGTCACATGTATCACTCTTTAATTTTTTTTTTTTATATATATATTTTTCCATTCTCTCCTTCTTATGGGTGTTAATAAGGCTTGTAATTCGCCTCAAATTCAATTAGACTTAATAATATTTGAAGCCTAAGCGAGCTCGAACTTGAACATAAATATTTTTAAAATTTAATTTCATTATTTAACTTAAATTTTAGTTTAATTTTGAGAATTACAAAATTGAAACAAGCAATGTCGAGTTTTAGTTGTCACTGATAATTGACTCATTAACACTCCTACTCTTTCTCCTTTTCTCTTTTCAATTTTTACACTTTTCATTTCGTTTTCTCACTCCCATTTTTCCTCTTCATTTCATTTTCAGTTTTTAATTTTTAACATTTCATACTTCTTTAAATTATTTTAAAATTCTCTTTTCGTTTTTGTTTTTGTTTTTGTATTATTTATTTATTTTAAAATTACTTGTTTATTTTTCCTTTTTTTATTCTTCATTTCATCAATACATATATATATATATATATAGATAAATTTATATCTTATTTACTGAGTGAGAATTTAAGTTTTATTTAATTTTTGTAATTTTTAAGTTATAAATTTTTTAAAGTCATAAATTTGAAAAAAATAATAAATAACCTGAGAAAATAGAGGAAAATACACCAAAAAAAAACTAAAAATTGAAAAATAAAAAGAGAAACAGAAAATAAACATGCATAAACAGAAATAAAGAATGGAAAAATGCATAAGCAAAAGAAGGAAACATAATATCAAAATATATAGGGAGTAAAAAAAAAAAAGTGTCACTAATCTCATTCTCTCCAATTGTAGGTATCATTCTTCAGTATAGAGTCAACCAAACAAGACTTGTAAGGCCGTGTTCGGGTGCTCCTTTTGTGTGGCGTAGTTTAATTATGTTGATAACTACAAATCACACGTCCAATGTAAGATTATAAAAATTTTAAATTATCTTGAATATACAAAGGAATACAGATTCATTATTATTATTAATAGAAAAGTCATCTTGAATTCCTTTTTCGGCCTTTTAATATATTTTATCAACCACAATTTTGGTGGCACTGAATTAAAAGGAAACAAAAGAAGAGCTGTTGGCAAGGCTGTTCAAATTCAGATGGGCCCCCAATGGGCCCACCTCATAGTCACCATTTTTGGGCCCTGTTTTCTTTTTTGTGATCGCGCTGTCTCTTTCGTACAAACGTAATGAAAACTGAGAAGCAAAAGTGTCTGAACACTTATTGCAATTATTCCACTTCTTTTTCTTAATAATAACATTATCATTAATATAATGTTATTATAATAATATATTAATAAGATTATAACAATAAAATATATAATATTGTTACAATGATGATATTAATGCTACTACTATTAATCACGACCACTAATGTTATTGCTTCATGTAAAACAAAAATAGAGCCCTAATTTGAAAAATAAATTATAAGTTGATATTGTGTTTATTATTCTATTGGAGATTATATGAAACAGGAGTTTTTATTGTTGGCATCTTTGTTATTTTCATTGAGAACTAGTGATAACAGGTAAGCTCCATATATGCACATAATATATAAATAAATTTATAAGATTTTTAGTTGTGTATTTTGTATTATTTATAAATTAGAGAGAATCATAAAAATTTTATAGAATAAATTAAATTAAAAAAGAAAATAAATCGAATTTGGGACAAGATAACGAAATATATTCACACACACACACACACACACACGCATGAAGAAATAAAAATATTTTAAGAATCACACACACACACACACACAAAGAAATAAAAATATTTTAAGAATCACACACACACACACACAAATAAAGGCGATTTATCTAGAGATAGCAATGGAGTGGATTGGAATGGGGTGGCATGGAGCTAGGATACCCCCCGTGCCCCTCACTCCATTTTTAAATATCTCCTCGTGCTCTGTCGTAGTTCTCTTGCAATTATTAGTTGAAGCATGAATTTTTTTTTAATATTTTTAAAATTTTATATATTAGAAGACAAACATCTAGCCGTCTTTACTTCTAGCAAATCTAATAAAAAATTTATATATCAACTAATTTTATAAAAATAGAAGTCATAATATATTAATCATATTAACGTATTTTAAATATTCTAGGAATGCTATCTTTGTTTCAAGATTGATTGCGACGGTTGCACGAAGCCCAAGTTTTCCTAGTTTCATCAAGTATTTTTTACCATAATCAACTAAGAATTTTTTTAGCACAATTATACATGATTTCTATGTATTTTTGTCAACAATTATAGATACAAATAGGGTCTTGGCATATAAAACAACTAGGTCTCTTGGTTTTTTGATTAATCAAATTAGTTCTCTTGATTTTATCTATAATGTGAGAGTTTTTAATTCTTATGAATTCAAATTTAAATCGAATCATTCTAAACATTCCTTAAAAAAATTCGTAACGCATCAACTACCTTAGTAGTGTATTAGTTTTGATCGTTTTACGCTTGAATCCATACAGTTTGTTGCATTTAAGTCATCCTACAATTCCCACAAACAAGATGTGCGAGGATTCAGGTAACATCTTTATCAATCTCTTTGCATGTTTCCACAAATCAACAAAGCTGCTAAAAGGTGCTAGAAAATTAGAGGAAGGCTTGGTGTCGTAGCCAACGCTGGCTGAGGCCTTGGAGACGACATCTAGGAGCAAAGGCTATGGACCCAGCAGTAAATGCTCTTAGGTTGGAGGTCAGTGTTGTGGTTCAAGGCTGCAACATGGGGATGGCGTTGGATGTCTATTGCGTTAAAGCAGCAATGTCTTGTGATTGAGGCCATAGGACTGGAGCCAGCAACCAAAAACGGATACTGGAGGGCAGGCGACCGTGGTAGGGGAGTAGGGTAGGAAATTTTTCTTATTCTTTTTACACCCTGTAAATAGCCATGTTTAGACCCTTCTTTTGATAATTCAGTTGCCTCACAATTTTAGTTTTAACTTAGAAAATTCTCTCTATTTTGTAGCAAGTGACCCGAGATAAGGAATCTCAAGGATTAGATTGCCAAATTAAGTTAATTACATGATTCGAGAGAAACAATTTAGAAACAATATTCTCTTTCTCTACTTTTTGTTCTTAAATTTTAAGCTCATAATGAATAAAAACGTGGTTTGCTTCATTTTTAAATTCATGCATGGCTAAATTGTTTATTTCTAGGAATTTGTAATTAAGTGATTGAATTTAATTAACCGTCATTACTTTTATTTTTTGTGGTTGTGTACTTAATGCTTTTGATTACTCACCTAAATTAAATCACTAACTAGAGGAAAGTCGCGAGAGTGAAATTTCTAAATTATGACAAGTAAATATGAATGTACAATTTCAAGAAAAATAACAAGTGTAAAATCTTGATTATGTGAGTTCAACAGTCTTAAAAAGTGTTTTCTCACCTTGAGTAGTAGCATGTTACTTACATGTGTATAAATTGTTTGATTAAAAGTTTTATTAGAGTTATAGATAGTCGAGTAAAAAATTTAAGAATAACACAATTAATAAAAGATAAATAAATTGATTATCAATAAAAGCATCAAATAATCAATTATTCACAAAACTACAAGCTCTAAATCCCCAAGCATTCATAACTTAAGTCCTTGAAAATGTTTGCCTGGTTGACAAGCATGAGTGAATCCCCCCAAGAAGCCCGAGCCAGGAGGCCTGCAGTGGGTAAATAGCATGCTCCCAGTTGGCCCTGTAGCTGGTCTTTCCAACCAGGAACGTATATATAATTACAAAAAATTAAACAAATAATTTTTTTTTATCTCATTAAAATTTTAGGATCAAACATAAATTTCTTCCCAAACAAAATTTCTATAACTTTCCACCCTCATAAGAACCTCAAACCCAAAGTTGTCATGGTCTATGGATTACCGAGATGTTTTGCACTACTTTCACCAAGTGATTGAGCAAATGTGACATCATTTATTAAAAATGCATTCAGTGCAATTATATTGAGTAAATGTCTCATGTATTAAAAATAATAAATAAATTAAATATCTAATCTTATTATTTAATGTATTTGTGTCAAACTCGACATTTACGGGACCATAAAATTGAATTTGCTACCAATACAAGTACAGCAAATTCATCCCGATAGATCTTGGAATAATCTTTTAATCTGTTACAACAACTAGGTATGAATTTGAGATAACTTGTTTTGGCATGAAATTAAAAAAAGCAAACTTGGAATGAATTTAAGATTGATTGAAACCACAACTCTGGTACAGATTTAGAACAGTAAAAATTTGGAACAAATTTGAGTTTTTGTTGTGTGCATATACGAAAATACATATATGCACATACATATATTATTTGTAAAGGATTCTGCGATTGCTTCAAAAAAATAATTTTATTTTTTAAATCTATTATTTATTTAATTATTTGATTTTGAACAATAAAATGATAGATATTTAGAAAAAGCCATAAATTTAGCATAAATGTTAAAAAATAGATAGTATGATGTATTGTTTACACCACTTTAAAACCATAATACAAAAAACAAATAGCAAAAAATTACTACGGACTACAATGGTTTTTCATCTCTCTACCTAAAAAAATTTTTTCATTTGTTTTCACTACATTTAGTGGGTGTTTGATTGAGTTTATAAACTTTTTAAAAATATTTGATATTTTTTTTAGTGAAAGAGTTGATAAACTTTTAGAATGAGATGTTTGGAACTTATAAGCTCTTTAAAAATAAGTTGACTTTTTTCAACTTATTTTCTAATATCTTATGCGTTATTTCATTACATATATCAAAAATGGTATAAATATTTTGAATTACATTATATTAATGATATTTAATTTATCTTTATTTTTGTTATACTAAAAAAATTATTATCAACTATAATTGTAAAATTTTACAAAATTTTATAAAATATTTTTATTCAAATATTTTATTAACTTATTATTAAAATAAGACATATAAGCTTATAAGCTCTAAAAACATTTTCTAAATTACAAGATCTTATATATTATTTAAAATAAATTTAGCCAAATATCCTCTTAGTGCAAGGGTCTATTGAATCTTATAAACGGTGATATACACCGGGTGCAGATCTTTGGACGTATGTCACAATGTATGATACAACTTCAAATAGAAAATTTCTAATTCTTTATAAAAAAAATTAAAAATTCCATTTAATAAAAATATAGTAATGTTTAGTGATTTTATATTTGTTATATAAATATGGCAGATGAAAAAAGAAACTATATAGAAAAATTAAAATTAATTTTTTATAATAAATTTAAAAATTAAAAAATATGACAAGTATACTTAAATTTATTTATCTAAAATATTTCAATAGTTTCTATATTATTTGTTTATTTTTTAAAAATAAAACAAAAATATCATTTGGTAAAGTACTATAATTTTTAATAAATTGTTGATGACAATCGAAGAACAAGCTTTTCTTCTAAAACGCAAGTAAAATGCTTTGTTTAAATCAAGATAGATTAGATATCCCATGACTCAAATAGTACTCCACCCTAACAACATCAAATATGCAGTTAAGTCATTAATTGTCCAAAGTAGAGCAACCTGCATATTAAAATAAGTTCTTCGGTTGGTATTGTATGTGACTACTCCCATAGTCCACAACTGTAATAACTCGTCTATAAGCGATTGCATATATACATTTATAAGTCTTTTTGGATTTGACAAACTTGGAATCACCATTGTTAAAAACATGTACAAATAGTTCATGCACATTTTTGATGGTAAGTTATATGGCATCACCACAACAGACCAACATGAATATTTCTTCCTATATGATCCATGCAGGGTTGCACATAAATCAAGCCGTATGTTCGAGGTTCAGTAGCAAATTCAGGATAGGTTATATTAAAGTGTTTCCATCCCTCGACATTTGAGGGATGACACATGCAACTGCTGTCTGTCTTATGAGCAACATCTCAAGACATATGCTTAGTAGTCATTTGGGACGCATGTAACCTTTGTAACCTTTGAATAAGAGGTAAGTAGCACAAACACCTATGTAGAATACGCTTCTCATAGGACAAGCCTGTCCTTCTTACTTTGAACATTGACTCTTCACAGAATTTGCAGTGCTCCACAACTTCATCCCCTTTCTAATATAGCATATATCTAGATTTGCAACAATCAATTGTTACAATAGAAAGACTTAAATCTCATATTATCTTTTTAGTATTATGGAAATTAGAAGGCATTTGATGATCACTTGGAAGCATCTTCCATCTCATCAGTCAATTTGCAAATATTATCATAACAACTTTGTGACATGTTATGATTCACTTTAATATTGACCAATCGAGCAACTGCAGACAATTGGGAAAAATTTTCACACCCATCATAAAGTGGTTGGTCAATTGAATGTAGTACATCCAAAAATCTAGTTGTTGATCTACCCCCATCATAGCTTTGGCGATCAGTACTCTGGTCACATTGGGTGGTTTGTCTAATATCTGGCTTACTTTAGTCATCATTACCCACCCCTAAAGAAGGGCCAGTTCACGGTACAGGATCACTGAAATGCTTCGCTATATTGTGTACCATGTGGTGCTCTCAACTAAAGTGTTGTGTTATTTCAATATGGTCTGGGGTCGGGGAGGTTGCTTTGTTACTCACTTCTATATTTCACACTGCATCATAGTAAGAGTTTTCACCGTGATATATCTAATTATAATAATTTTGAATAAATCCTTTCTTGAATAGGTCAACTTTAACTTCATCTGGCTCAAGAAACTTTGTGTTCATACAGCAAGAACATGGACATCTTATTTTAGCTTTGTCTATATGCTTAGGCTGGTGCACCACCCAATCAACAAATTTATTGACTCCAATTTCAAATTCTGGTGTTAAATCTTTGCGTCCGAGTATATTTTTATTATACATCCATGATCAAATATTTCATAAAATTTTAGCTAAAAAAACATAATAACATCATTGATTCAAAACATGACATTAACACCTACTACTCCCATGTCGCTGTATTCGCAACTACAATTTAATTCCCATCTCAAAATAATACATAAAGCCCAAATTTCACCACAAAAGATGTATAGCACCTACATTAGTTGATGAAAATTATAAAATAGGCACATAATAATCCTCACTTAGATAAATACATCATCTATCTAAAATATTCATGCCTCATACAAAACAAAACCGTTAAAGAGGGTATGAATGTAGCATAACAACATAGCCACATGTGTGTGTGTGTGTGTAGGATTAAACTCAATAATCCAATTTATGGAAGCATACAGTTACCCCCTCACTTGGCAATGGCATCCTTGCAATGTTCAGATGCTCCTCCACAAACTAGTAGTTTTCTATCCATTCGAATATTAGAATTGTTAGGGATTGGGAGAATATATTTCAGTTTTTGAGACAGCTTCCAAAATCCATGCTAAAACCGTCCCAAAGCTGGAACAACTTTGGGATGGTTTTATTTTATTTTATTGTAAATTATGTTAGAACGGTTTTGGGACGGATTTCTTATCAATTGTAGATAACCATGCCAAAACCGTCCTTAATTGGCATGGCTTTAGGATGGGCTTTCTTAATATTATATAAAAAATTTTGCCATGGCTTAAGAATAGCTTTAGTGCAAACCAATCTAGCATGGCCTTGGAATGGATTTCTAATCAAACGTAGGTAACCATGTAAAACCATTCCTAATCTAGCATGGCTTTGGGACGAGCTTTACTATTATTATATATGGAAATTTTGGTATAGTTTAGGGATGGCTTTTGCATCCCATATTATCAAGTTGTCTTTAAGCCGTTTCAAATTTTTGCATGGCTTCGGGATGTCTTTAATACAAACCAATTTGACATGGCTTTAAGATGGATTTCTAACTAAACGTAGGTAGCCGTGCCAAAACCGTCCCTAATCTGGCACGGCTTTGAGATAGGCTTGGCTATTATTATATATGGAAATTTTAACAAGGCCTAGGGATGGTTTTCACATCCCATATTATCAAGCCGTCCCAACTTTGGCACGGCTTCGTGATGGCTTTAGTGCAAACCAATTTGGTACGACTTTAGGACGGATTTCTAACCAAACATAGGTAGCCGTGTCAAAACCGTTCTTAATTTGGTATAGCTTTGGGAAGAGCTTTGCTATCATTATATATGGAAATTTTGGCACGGCTTAGAGACAATTTTCACATCCCATATTATCAAATTGTCCTTAAGTCATGCTAACTTTGGTACAACTTCAGAATGGCTTTAGTGAAAACAAATCTGACACAACTTTGGGACGGATTTCTAACCAAATGTAGGTAGCCATGCCAAAACCCTCTCTAATCTGGCATGGGATATATCTGCTCCAAATATTCCGCCCAATCCAATAGATTTTTAGCAGTGTATTGCGTAAAATATATCTAGCATCTTATTAGAGTAAGAGTGTTACTAAGTCGAGAGTAATAATTCGAATTTGATAATTGCTAGAATATTACTTATTTTAATTTAGTAAAATTCAAAATAAATTAAAATTTGAGTTAAACAGTAAGATTGAGTTTTAAAAAATTTTTAATATTCAAATTCAAACACAATTGGACTCCAAAATATTATCGTGTCTATCAAATTGAGTCAAGTAATTTGTAGGTACACTGTAAACCCAAAGCCAGTATAAACTCAATTGATTGAATGTTTGTTTTTTAAAAAAAAAAGGTCTCCACAATTAACTAAACACACACAAAGCAAAGACCAGCAAACAGTCCCAACCAAACTAGGCAAATTATTAAACAAAAAAAATATCATCTAAAATGCTAATTGGGAAATCCAGCAAGGGAAATTCAGAAACCTAGGATGCTGAAGAACAAGAAAGAAATTGCAAAAATAGCAACAGAGACTGAAAAGGTGGCGGGTACGGTGCATGATCCGGAGCTTGCATGGGATGGTGCTGTAAGTTGAGATGCTGGCACTCCGGCCACGGTCGAGGGGCCCACCGCCGGTGATCCTTCCGGGGCCGAGGTGGTGGCAGGTGGCTGCCTCATTGGCGGAAGAGTTGGAGTGTTTGAAAGTGGAGCACTGGCCACAGGAGGATTAGCTGCAGTATGATTCACTCAGTGAGTCACTTTTACGCGTACTTAACTGTAATGTGTGCCTTGTTTTTCATTAGAGGTGTAATCATCGGTGTATTTTAGAAGTTCAATAACAAAAGACGAGTTTCAACAAAAATAGCTAAATTAGATCCTTCCCAAGTATTGCACATCGTTCATGCATGCAACTCATGAAATTTGGCCTTTAGTTAAACTTACTAATTTTGGCACAGTTTATGTGTGCTCCTAAATTAATATAATATAAAAATAAAAATAAAAATAATAGCTTAATTTATTTTATTTATATCATAGATTAGTTAATTCAAATATATATTTTATGTTTATGTAAAAATATTATAAGTAAAACAGGAATAAAAAGAAAAATTATCATTAAAATAACAAAGAAAATTTTGTCTTTATTAAGTTTTTTGATGTCATCGTTAAGTTGAATAGGGATACATTTGTAAACTTACTTAGCGTGACCACTTTAAAACTAAACTCTTAATATCTAGTAAAATTTGGACACTCTATGGAAATACAAATGTATTTATAAACTATAAAATTATTGTAATTTAAACCACAAAAATAAATTATTTAAATTGAAACATTAAAATATTTAAAATAATAAAATAAATAATAATCAAAAGAAAAGGGAGAAAGAAAGGATAGAAAATAAAAAATAAAATAAGAATAATTGTATAATTTGACATTGTGCAACAAAGATTTCTTATTGAATTAATAATATAGCATAAATATATATAAATATGATATGAATTAAGTTGAAAACATTGCATGCTTCATGCGTGTGCAAATTTATTTATAAATTATAAAGTTATTTTATTTTAAATAATAATAAAAGTATTAAAATTAAAACTATAAAAACATTGAAAGTATAAAATTAAAGAAAATCCAAAAGAATTTGAAAAGAGAAAAAAGTGAGAGAATACAAATGAAAGTAATAAGTTAAAACAAAATGTGGAATAGATGAAGAAAAATGAAATTTTTTTTAAATAAGGTAATTATGGCATTCGACTTTGTGCGGCTACAAAGTTTTGCTAACTTAATTATATAGTATAGATATATAGATTAAACTACACAATTGAACTAAATAAAATTATAGATATGGTATAGATTAAACTACACAATTGAACAACTACCATTCCTTCCCATGTGTTGAATGGCAACCATCAGCTTTCACAAAAATTGCCACAACTTTCATTCCCTAAAGCAATTTAAAATAATCACAATCCAAGATTAATCGAAAGCATACATACCTGGAGATGCACCAGGAGATGTGAACACTGCAAGAGTAAAAACCCAGATCAGAACTACCACAAACAAACTTTTCAGTATGTCTTATTATATATATATGGTGAGGAAGAGAGAGACAAACCGTTACAGCTGCTGATTGGAAAGGCAGAGATCCCACAATCGGAAGGCATGGCGTCAACCCTCGTCATGTTAATATCAAGCCCTAAACTGACGCTGCTGCTTATTGCATAACAAATGCAGTCGGCGTCGGTGTTCGCCACTGTCTTGAAACCCGAACAGCAGGAATCGCTGGGCGTGGTCTCGTCGCCTCCCTTGCTCAGGAATGATATGCAGTCGATCATATCGTAGATCAGAGTGGAACAGTCCGCCGACGGGGCCCCCGCGGGTGGCTGTGACGGCGCAGTCTGGGCGGTGCTGCTCGTCACCGCCGCGGCCCACGTAGCCAAAAAGCATATACTAGTTAAGAAATTCACCATTTTTCTCATGTTTTGGTTTTTTGAATTCTTGATATTAAGACGATGTTATGCCGCAGTCTGTTTAGATATACCCTATCATTCGAAATGTTATTATAGTGTTTGTTTGGCCAAATCCCTAAAATGTCTCAGTTCTTGTTTAGAATCAGGAGCAAATTCTACTAATGATTTTAGAGTGGTTGGTGAACTGGAAGTCACATGTGGCTAGATAAAATTTAGTGAGGATAAAATTTTGATACGAAAACTAAACAACAGTGTGAATATAGGAGAAAGAAAAAGATAAAAAAAGAGTGATATTTTAATGTGTGAAATATTTATAAGAAATTATTTGAATTGTTGTAAAATTGCGTAACCATTCTTACTCAGTGTACTAACTAGTCTGTGGAGGCACAGGTCCAAAGATTCAAGCTTATATATAGAGGCCAACAGTAAATTTTATTTTAAAAATATTTTATGCAATTGACATCTTAATTATTGTTCTTTAAAGAATAATTAAAATGAAAAATTATCTATTCTATTCTACAATAAATTTTTTATTTTTTACAATAAAAGTCGAATCCCTGAATTATTTGATTATTTTTACTGATGTGTTTGTAGGATCGATAGAGAGTCAAACTCTTATCCTAAAGCCTAGAACTAGACCAATGGAATTCTGTCTGCTAGATTTATAATAAAAAAGTGCTTCTGAATTGATCTCATCTTTTAAGAATTTTCATTTTTCTTTGTTGATTAATAACCTTATCCTTGAATAAAAAAAAGATCTCTTTTTGCAATTCTAGTTCTTCGATTTTATTTCGTTCCTATTCTCCTTTCTCAGAAAAAGGGACATTACCCAAACCAAAAGTAAAAGATTACTTCGTTCTTGATAGTTATTTACTTAATCGGTGGATTGGAAATACTCTGGATCGAACTCTCAGGGAGTACTTCTTAATCATTTCTACTAACCTTAAGCCCCAATTCGAATTATTTTTCTATAAGGAAATATCCTGTTGGATAATTTACAGAATCTCTATTACTAATCCTTTGTGTATCTTGGTCTTCCTAACCATCCACTCATTTTTTGAATTTCTTATTGGGACGACTACTTGTGTTTGCTTTTGCTTAATTCTTGAAGAGGAGAGAATTCCTTTAACAGCAAATTTGTAAGCCGTTTTATTTCACTCATATAACTATCTGGTTTAGTTTCTCCACCCCAATGATGAATAAAAAAAATGGATATTCAACTCAGTTAACTTTCTTACTAGAAAGAAAGGAAATAGGGGAAATTGTATGTCTCACCGAATCACACGTAGAGATATTGATAATACTCATAGAGTTAATGGTATTTCATAACTAATTGATTGAGCAGCAGCCCTTAATCCACCTAAAAAAGAATATTTATTATTTGATCTGTATCCTAACATCAAAAGTTCAACAAGAGCAAGATTTGAAACGAAAATCCATAAAAAAAACACCAATACTAGATCTGATATAATATGACAATAGCTAAAAGGAATTATTGAATAACTTAGTAATACACATATTACTACTATAGTTAGCCTGATACTAAATAAACGAGTATCTCTTCCAAATGGAGGAAGATTCTCCTTGAAAATTAGTTTTGTATTATCTACTAAAGCTTAAAGAATTCTCAAAGATCTGGCATATCCAATACGTTGTTGTATCCCTGCAGATATTTCTCTTTCTAACCAAACAATTACTAGTACACCTAGTGTGATTCCTAATACAAGAGTGAAAATAGGGACAAGCATCCATATGATCCCATAGACCTCTTTTAAGGATTCCAATCTGAAAAAAGGATGGATTACTCGTATTTTTATTATATCAAATATCATTTCAACAATCAACTTCCCCTATAATGATATCTATGCTACCCAGTATCGTCATAATATCAGCCAATTTCATTCTTTGAACTAACTGAGGAAGAATTTGCAAGTTGATAAAACCCGGTGGTCGAATTTTCCATCTCCAAGGAAAAACACTCCGATCTCCTATCAGAAAAATTCCCAATTCTCCTTTTGGTGCTTCGACTCTTACATAAAGTTCTTGTTTGGACAATTCAAAAGTTGGAGAAGGTTTTTTACTAATAAATCGATATTCAAAATCATTCCATTCAGGATCTTTTAGTCTATCAAAGCGTCGGATTTCAAAATTCTCTAATGATCCCCATGGAATTTCTTCCAGAGCCCATTAGATAATTTTCATGGATTCTGTCATTCACTAACTCATACTAAACACCGAGCTAATGAATACTTTTAGCCATTGAATCTTCCAATCAAATTGTTGTAACATTTATAAAGATCAACTTTATGAAGATCCATTGGATTTTGGAAGCTCGTAGCATCGGCCCCGATAAACCCCAATTTAGTGCTTCTTCTGCACCAATAATGCCTATGCCTTCAACTCGTTCTAAAAAAATGGGATTCCGTGTAATAAGCTTTTGATATTCAGCAACCACGGTTAAAAAATAATCGCAAAAATCCAAACATTTATCTATCCAACCATGAGGTAGATCAGCAGCGACTCCTCCGATACGAAAATAATTATGCATCATGTGCATGTTAGTAGTAAGTTCGAATAGATCATATATCAATTCTCGTTCTCGAAAAATATAGAAGAAAGGGGTCTGTGCCCCAATATCTGCCATAAAGGGACCAAGCCATAACAAATGGGAAGCAATACGACTCAACTCCAACATAATAGCACACTAGGGATCAAATTTAATGATCGAGCCAATTCCCCCCATCAACAGAGTTTTGTCCATCATTTAGCAGCAAGAAAAGCACCATTCCTTAACAAAGGAGTTCCATGGGA
Organism: Avicennia marina; assembly: GCA_019155195.1. Classification (NCBI taxonomy): domain Eukaryota; kingdom Viridiplantae; phylum Streptophyta; class Magnoliopsida; order Lamiales; family Acanthaceae; genus Avicennia; species Avicennia marina. The sequence goes on from CM032781.1 coordinate 10,433,329, forward strand.
TAGAGATGATGGTTGTTGGAGTTCAAAAGGGCCATGACATATAGGCCTTCACCACCCATCAATGCATGTTCTTCTTCAACTATATCATCCCATAAGGAATTGCATGACACAATCCTTTTGATATCTTTCATTCAAGGTTTTGAGTTGATCACAGGTGTAGTTAGGCACTATGTTATTCACTTAGAGTTTGTCCCAAATTGCCTTCATTTTCGCATAGTATGTCATACACTATCTGTCCTTACCTCAAATTGTTTATGGCTCTTTTCAATTGATATATCCTGGCTCCATTTTGTTGAGACATTTGTTCGTGAAGCTCATCCCATAGCTCACATGCATCATTCACACACTATCTGTCCTTACCTCAAATTGTTTATGGCTCTTTTCAATTGATATATCCTGGCTCCATTTTGTTGAGACATTTGTTCGTGAAGCTCATCCCATAGCTCACATGCATCATTCACACACTATCTGTCCTTACCTCAAATTGTTTATGGCTCTTTTCAATTGATATATCCTGGCTCCATTTTGTTGAGACATTTGTTCGTGAAGCTCATCCCATAGCTCACATGCATCATTCACGAATATCATGTTGACTTAATAGTACATGTAGAGCTGAGTAACTAGGAAATTACCATGCCGTTGCATCTTTCCCATGCTTTTATCAGCGAATCAGTAACTCTAATTTGTTTTTGTATCTGATCGGTGACTATCCCTATCTTGTTCTTGGTCCTCAGTACTCTTCTCATGCTCTTCAACCAAGTAACATAATCATTGGTTGTGAGTAACTCGATAACAAGAGGAAGCATTAGATCATTCCCATTATCAATGCAGAAGCAATTGAAAGGATCCGAGAGACTCAAGTAGTGGGTGGTTGAATGCAGATTCTCTCCTGCCATTGCGGTGCTTACTGCCATGTTAAGGGTAGAAATCTACTGCCAATGTCATACAAACCTAGCTCCGATACCATTTTAGAAATCAAACTTTATCATTATGCCTTGAACAAAGCAAATACAGGATTGAAACAGAGGTTCAGAGGTTGGAAAATTTGAAAGTTGCAAGTCAAGGAGATATGTGAAACTTGGGGTTCTGGAAAATTTGCTGTCTGATTTCTTAGTTCATTCCATGGGCTACTTGAAGCAACAATTCTACCCCAACCCTAACTGTTGTCACCTACCATAACTACCATACTTACATTTTAACTACAACTATACAAGTCACAACTAACACAACCACAAAGGCAGCCGTGTTGACAGCTGGAATACAAAGGCTCCAGCTATACTTCAGCAATTTAATATAGACAAACAAGAGCGCAACCTGAAATTAGACTATGAAGTATGAAGCAGCTTGCTCACAAGGAAATTTCAATAGGCAGGTTTGGAATCTTTTGAGTTGTTCACTTTATAAAGGATTATTACAGTACATTTATATATCTATTTATATTGTATAAGATAAAGGGTCTTTCGATTTTATTTCACATGTTGGATGAATATCACTGATCACACTGTAGTACAAACTAGAAATCTTGGGAGTCCTCAGAGCTTCATGTAGCCGTTTTGGATCATCCACTCTAAACTCCAGTATTTGTGTTCACACTTGTATGACCAATAAGCCCAACCAAAGGTGGCCTTCCCGTAAACGTCTAGCTGAGCTTTTGCAAACCTCTGGTAGTCTTCTGTTGAAGCATCGTCGAAATACAAATCAGCTGTCCATTCTCCTGCAATGTCGCATCACAGTTAGATCAGTCTCAGACAATCAATCCTTCAAGAATTCATTCAAAAGTCAAAATGCAGCTTGCGAGATTAATACTGGAGTATGGGATCTAGTTATTAATTAGCTTTTGGCAGAATTTACGGTAGAATCCAATATGATAGGGAGTATCAATGTTTAACATCTCACAAACCATAAACTAACAGAAGCATTGAAGAATAAATAAGGAAACTTTAGAGTCACCAGTGAAAAGCATAATATGAAAGTGCTGCTGCTGAATACATGTCATAAGTGGGATGGTCTTAGAAGGCCAAGTTATGTGTAAATACAACACTTCTAATGACGAGATTAATGCACCGCCTCTGTGGTTCAAACTACTGCAGTTGCCATTTGGACTGGACCATTTCAGAGCCAAGGATTTTAATCTACAATAACAGTTCATTTGCACTTGTTTCGTTTGTGTTTAATTAAAAAGGATTTCAAATCCAGTACTAACCATTTCAACTTAATTTGAAATTCAACCAATACTGAGGTCAACCCATAGCTCCTAAGATTTGCCTCAAGTGCCAAAGTTTCAATCCAAACACAAACTTAGTTTAATCATAACATGTTTTGATGGGGGTAGCATTGCAGGGAATGAAGTCACAGGCACAGCATTTGACAGAAATGAAGGATCTTCACAGCATGCATGTCCCAAAAGCATAAAGGATATACTAGCTTGAAACACAAGAGAGACGCAATAACTTGATTGGGCGTCATTTTATCTTACCAATGAAGCTTAGAGGACCACTGATGCGAGTGACTTCTTGCAACTGCTTTGATCTTTTTTTGTAGACGTAATCAACATTCTGCTGACCATTCATGCTCCTAAAATAGTCTGAATACCGGTTGTAGTAATGCACATCTATGACTGAATAGTTAAGACCTGCAGCAAGTGGAAGGAGCTCTGTGTTGTCCGCTTCTCCCAACCTGTTTGATAAGATCACATATGCAGTAGCGGTATATGTTCGGACTGCTTCATAACCTGCTTTATAGTACTTTTTCAAGTTATTCAAACTGACCCCTGGAGCTAATGGCTCATTCATCAATTCAATAGCTCCAAGACTTGGGTGATCACCATATCTGAAATTAAACTGCCCCAATTAGCAAGGTATTTAAATAATCTAGAGTTTGACGGTATGGATTTTAACCAGATGGTGAGATCAAAGTACTGGCAAGTAATATTGCAGACTATTGATGTAATGATCCGTGTTCTATGAGACAGCATCTGAATTTGACACCATTTTATGATAAAAATTGGGGAAAAGAATTTGAGAACTTAAAAATTTTGTATAAAGTATTGACTGATGAATCAGAAGAGAAACCTATAACCTTTTTGCTAAGAAGTCTATCACTGAAATTGTTTCCGATATTCTGGAATCACCCCACTCCAGAAATCCATCTCTGGTTCCACTGTGATGGTTGCCATTTTGTGATCCTGGAGCTGCATGGAGATCCAAGATGACCTTCATATTGTAGTTACTACAACACAAATGGAGAAAAAGGCATTTTACTTCAACATTAATGCTTGCAAAATTTATGGAGGAAAGGGGGAAAACTGGAGTATATCTTCATACTCAAGTTGAACGCCAATCCTTGTAAGTGAAGATACAAAGACAATGTGGTCACGGAAAAGGAGAAGAATGTACAAATAAAACCATAGATAATTGACAAAAATCTTACAGAGCCCATTCAAAAGCATCATCTAAAACTTGCAAAGCACCCCCAACAAATGGTTTTGGTGGTACAGGATCATATATGATCCACCAACCAACTGGAATTCTAACAGCATTGAGCCCATTCTGCCCCATAAATCTGAAATCATCTTCCACAATGTAAGTGCTCCAGTGATTCTGCGATATTTATATAATGTTAGCAACACATTTAATCTTATACTGAGATAGAAGTGGTCCTCTAAGAGGATTCTTTACAGCTATATAGAATATGAAGGCCAATAGGCCTCAATTAAACATGGTCGTCAACAAATTTATTTGACTTACCCTCAATATTTCAGAGGCTTTATCTGAACCATAACCATTAGTTAATTGGTATTCCCCTTGTAATGTCTTGACGATATGCATTTCGAATACAGAGGGATCTTCATCATCCCCCCATTCATTGGGACTTCCCGAGTAATCAGCCATCACAGCATTTTCTGTCTCTGCCTTTTACAGGCCATAGCATATGCATATAAGAACTCGAAATCATTGAACCAACAATCTGGCAGACTAATGGATTCTTTGTAATTTTTCAGAATATCTTGATCAATTGAATTCTGAAGATGACCACTCTTAATTAATTTGGAGGGAAAATTAGTAAACATAGGTTTTCGTTTTTCAGTGTTGACCAATTACCGCTGTCAATATCCCACTTTGGCACAACTTTATCTAATTAATATCACTCTACCAAAGAAGGTTTTAACTTTTACCTGCAAGAAAAGGCCGTTTGATGCTTGAATGCGTACTCTATGTGGATTATCACCATTGCGTAAAATACTAAATGACTCGTCTATCCCTGGTTCAGCTGCCTGGGCAAATATTTTAATCCCTTCACCTTGAGCACTAAGCCCTACGAAATCTTTGTTGGAAACTCTAAAATTGAAGGACGTTTCATTGATTCTCCATAACTTCAAGTTAGCAAAAACGTAAGTTGTAAGAGTACAAAAAAGAATAACCAGTCCAATAGAAAGGTGACCAGGGAAAAGGAAAAATGCAAACAGAAAACAGACCCTGAAAGTTTCCCATTTCTTAGGAATACTCCGGTTAGCTACCAACGTTGAACCACCACCATTTTCTGCACATAGATACTTGTTGAGCCTTACAGACTTGAAATGCACTTGAGTTCCATCCTAATGATCAAACAAGAAGGGCATAAAAATTGATCTAAAGTATGCCATCAAAGGAAAATATCCTAAACCCTAATCAGCTCTTCACCTAATGACAACCTATGAAAAGTGCCAAATGGCTAATTTGTAAGATTGTCTCTATGTGCGAGAATATATGATTCAAAATATGAAGACATTTTCATATCATTAAAGAATATAATTTGATTAATATTTCTTATTTAATAATACAACAAATCTACTTTTTATTTGAATATTTAATGGACGTAACAAATTAAAAATATGTATATATAAATTAATCATCTCATCACTTTATCCTCCATCAAAATCTCAATTAACGCAAAAAAAAATATCTCGAGAGAGAAATCAACTTTGTCTAAAAGTAGTTCTTTCAATTCCTCAAAGCATGGCGCAATGTTATGTTTTGTTATATCTATAACAAATTGTTTATTCAGAATTCTGAATTTTATGAATGATTTATGTCACTCTATCATCTCTAGACGACTGAACAGTTTTCTTTCTACAAATCATTCCATCGACACAAATTGAAAAACTGTGGTTCAGATGAAGCAAGGCTTCCACATTACAGAGATAAAAATATCATCAGATAGTTTAAGCCGTCAGACAGATATCCAACACCAAACACAAAGCAACAACATAAAGTAATTAATTAAAACATCTAAAAGCATTTTGTTGTTTCCCAGAAAATTGTGCAACCACTGGGCATCCGTATCCACTTCGCGAGATCCAGCACAGCTAGATAAGGGAAAAGAAAGTGGAGTAATAAATCAGAGGAAGCAACGACACACTCACCAGAAGATCTTTATTGGGAATGGCGTCGAAAAGAGATGGCGTCATCCAACCTTCAATCACAAGCCATCCCCCCAAATTCGCCGCTTTAAACGGCAAATCTTGGCCAACGCATTGGAGCACAACCCATGGAAACAACACTACTAACGCTGCAAATTCCTGCCTCATACTCTTCACCGGTGAATCGACTATTTTCAAGAAATTAGTATGCCGTATTTGAATCAAGAATTGTAGCAGCGAAAATATTGCTCCAACGTTACAAGCACCACACTTTACCAACCAAAACGCTTTTATTTTATTTTATTTTGTTTTATTTTTGTCTTGTTTTGTTCAGTAAAGCGTCAGCTGTAAAGGGGGAGAATTGACGAGACGTAAGAGAAAGTGGAGGGAAAAGAAAAATGGATTAAAATGAACCATTGGATTCCTTCACGTCGCATCCCAGCCGTACGTGACTTTGCATGGGAGCAAGGCAAAGAATTTAATTCCGCCGGTCCAACTGCCCCACCGCAGGCCGCAGCTAAGGAGGGTGGCCTGTCTGAGCTTTACCTGTCTCTTTACCAAATCGATGCTTTTCGCCATTCACTAACGACAAAATTGTGGTAATGATTCTTCTGATTTTTAACTGTATTTTTTTAAAAAAATAAAGAAATAAATTTTAAAAATTATAATAATTGCACTGTATTGTTTTTTTTTTTTAATAAAAATCTATTGTTTGTGTTTTTGTTGTGCACTTAATTTTGATATCAGTACACAGTCTCGAATTAAATCTTTCTTTCAGTAAATTTGTTGTTTTAGCCTCGTCTTCATTAAATTTTTATAAATGATTCAGAAAAAATCACCTGCATTCTGCATGAGTTCTGCACTCGCGTGTGTGTGATGGGACGGAAGCCGTAGAACAAAAAACTAATAATATCATTTTAGAAGAGAGTTAATAATTGATGTATAAACAGTGAATGATGTGACGTTAAAATAGAGAAGAATGTAGTCGTTTAATTAAGATATTGGTATTAGTTGTTGTCGTTGGAATTGATAACAACAATTGTCATTATTAATTATAGCATAACAACAACAATAGTACTTACAATGATAAGAGAATACTAATGCTGAGGAACATAACGACAATGGTGTAATTATTATTATTATTATTATTATTATTATTACTATTATTATTGGTGTTAATATCATGGTTATCATCATGAGTAGTACCCTACCCATAAGGGAGAAAGATTGGGCCAAAAATTTTCTGAAAAATTCCTTCAAAATTAAGAAAAATGGGCCGATACAGTACAGCACAGAGCTGGGATGGATCTATGTTAAACTGGATATCCAAACAAGCAAAACCTTCTTCTTTATCCCATAAGAATTGTTCATTATTTGTTTTAGAGGATGTTTAGCTAAGCTTATTTTAAATAGTTTACACAATATTTTTAAATTTTATAAATTTATATATTTTATTTCTAAAATAAATGAACAAAATGTATGGATAGAAATAATAATATTATATTATATTATATTATATGATTTTATTAAAATTTATAATTACAATTAATTATAATTTTTGTGTCTAAGAAAAAGTTCATTTTCTTTAAGAAATTTATATACTAGAAACATTTTATTTTAAGAACTTATAAATTTTGTTATTAAAAAATTTATTAAATACTTTTGAAATACTTATAAGCTTCCAAACATCTAATAAGATATTTTGAGTAGCTTATTAGTTCACATAAACAACCACTTTTAAAAGATTTATAAGCTTTTAACTATCTTATAAAATATTTTAGAGGGTATTTGGATGAACTTATAAAATTTTCAAAATATTTTATAAAATGTTTAGTAGTTTTTAAGCTCTCTACGAGTGTTTAGTAATTTTTTTAATAAAAAAATTTAAAAGTTCTAAAAATAAAATATTTGGATCTTATAGATTTTTTAAAAATAAGTTGATTATTCCTAATTTAATTGTAAACATCTTATAAATTATTTTATTTTATATATTAAAAATAATATATACATGTATCCTTAAATTACATTTAATTAATAATATTTAATTTATTATTTTTATTATTACATTAAAAATATTATTATCAACTATTATTATAAAATCTTATAAGATAATCTTACCACATACCTTTTTACAGTCTCACATTCAAAAAATAATATAATAACAAAGCTACTTCAAGAACAAATTATTATATCAATGAAAACAAAATTATTTTTACTTTTCACTTGAATTATTGAAGCTAATAAGGCAAATTATTGTAGTTGTAGTGCATCTCTTCATTTTAAGTAGCTACGATAAATAATATTACGGTCAAACGAATATAAAAAGGATTAAACAAATCAATCCCAAAAATGTCTTATAATTTTTTATGTGACTCTGTAAAAGGAATAGCTGTGGACAATACTCTAATCAGCCAAAATGCCTTCATTTTATAGGGCAAGTTTCTAGATCACTTACGTATGGGACATTTATGTATGGAAATAGTGTCACACATTTTTATTTTTTTGTATCTTTATAGATTTAAATTTTTTCAAGGTACTCTCATTATTAGATAGTATTCGGTTAAACTTATTTTAAATAGTTTACAAGATCACATAACTTATAATAATATAATGTAATTTAAGATATTTATATAATTTTTAGTATATATAAAAAAATAACTTATAAAATGTTTGAAAATAAGTTGAAAAAAACTAACTTATTTTTGAGAATTTTATAAATTTCCAACATTTAATTTTGAGAGCTTATAAGCTTTTTTATTAAAAAAATTACCATATATATTAAAAAAATTTATAAGCTTATTCAAACACCCTTTTAAAGCTCATAGTCCTGTACAGTTAACATGCAAAAAATTATACATAATTCATTATGTTGCATGCGAGCCAATTGTTCAAATAGAACTGTCAAAAAGGAAAAAAGAAAAAAGAACAAAAAGAAATTACTTCCCATCCAGCATATTAGACTTGTTAAAAAGAGACTATATTTTCGTAGTTTTTGAAAATATGAATTTTTTATTTTTTATTTTCTTATAAAATTCAACTATCCAACATTTGACCAATCATCCAACCATGTCATTTATATTAATGTCAGCGTGTCACGTCCCTTGGAAAACCCCAAATTTCCATCTCATATGCATTTTATGTGCAAAAATTTGGCTAAATTAGGATTTTGAGTCTTAAAATCGGCAATTTCTTTTTTTTTTTTAATTTTAAAGCAATTTTGCCACCCTCGACGGTTGAAGGACAAAAGCGTTAAATAACCGCATATACAAGACAAAAATTGTATTTTTGCCCGATGATGATGATACTTATTATTGAAAAAAAGTTCTTATTTCAAAATATGTGAATTTCATGATCAATTGATTTTAAATGAAATTATAATTAAGGCCTATTACTTATTTTTGTGATTTTTTAAATAAATAAAATCAAATTCTATCACTTTACTTATTTTATCTCTAATGACAATATAACTATATTCAAAGCATTCAAATGATAAATTGAAAAATTAAAACTTGAGTTAAAAATTATTTTGAATATGCATGTCACTTTTGACATATTTTCTACATATTATTTTTTTTCATTTTCTTTTAATTATCTTTAACTTTTTTAAAATAAAACTAATCAAATAAATAAATCACATTTTGAATAAATATATTCCCCCCCCCCCACCCCCTAAAAAAGTTTTTTAACATCTTCTTTAATCAATTTTCTGTACTTGTATATTTTTATACTTTTTCAAAACAGGATTATTGCTTAAGTCTCAATCAAATAATATTTCTTTGGAGAAGTTAACATTGACAATAATGAAACGTATTGTGGTAAAATAATACATAGGTATATCATATTTATATGATAATCAGTAACATTAAAAAATATTGATATATATTAAGTTTATTACTTGTATATAGTTTAAGTTGTGTCTAAATAAAGATTACTTCAAATTGAACTTTAATATCACATTTTAAATATTGCACAACAAATAAATCCATACACATATAAAAATAAACATAAAAAAATCAAACTTCCGAAGTTCCAATTTTATTAAAAAATAATTTTCAAAGTATATTTACACAATCTAATTAATCATAAGTTTTTCAATTTTTAATGCTATAACAGTTTATTAATTTTAAACTAATTTTTAATAATAAAATTAGTTAACAAATGCACTTGGTGGCCCATGCAATTTATCTATTTAAGTAAAGTCTTGCCATAAACATCTTTGTAGATATATATATTTTCTTCAATTCTTTAAAATCTTTTATTAAGTACTATAATTACATATATTTGGACACACACACACACACACACACACACACACACAATCCTCAATTGATTCAAAGTGAAATTATAATTAATATTTATTTTAATATTCCTGTACTTTTAGTGAATAAACAAAATAAAATGCCAGCACTTTTACAAGTTCTATTTTATTGACAATACAATTGTATTCAATATGCTCACATTCCAAGAGAAAAATTGAATATTAATTAAATAAATATAATTTTTGAATACATACAGCACTAATGAGATAAGTTTTTGTATATTATCACATTAAAATTCATCCAAATTGCATTTTGCTTAAATACAACATTTATAAAATATTTTTAGATCCTTTTTGATAAAAGAAAACACATACATTCAATTATTTATAAAGTCATTGACTATAATCTTATGCAGTAATATTCGTCACATATTTGCAACTTTATTGTAATAAGAACAAAATTTAATCAATTACTTTGACACTTATTTGGCATTAACATTGTATAGGCTTGGATTCAAAAATTTGAATGTATGAACATCTGGCATTTTAATGAATTGATTAGCAGTTAGGCATTTATTTCTTTGACCATTTTAATGCAATTATGAAATTTTATTTTATAATTAATTTTACTTTGTGGTTCCGCTGAAAACGATCTTTAATTTTAGAAAACAAATTAGTAATTTAAATTTCTTACAAATTTTAATAATAATAAAAATAAAATGTGCCAGTTGGTTAACAATCTTAAGTATTTCAGAATTTAGAATCTGACAAATGAGCAGAATAAACGAATAAAAAAATTATCATAAAAACAATATTTTTGTTATTGTTCTTAAAATTAAGCTATTCATTGAAACAAAATGAATTTTAGGCTTATTTGGAGAAAGAAGAAAGAATAGGTCTCCAAACCTAGCTCATGTCAGAATCAACAAAGGCACAATTTTTGTTTTGTTTTTTTTTTTTTTTAAATAGTTCAATATTTGTCGAAATAAGTCCCTGTTTAATATTTGTACATAGGATCACATATTCAAGCACAAATCAACAAAAATAAGTAGATAGTTAATATCTAACAGCGTTTGTAGTTAGAATAGCTAAAGTAAATAGTTAATAATTAAGTCTATGTTTGTTTTTATTTTTTTATCTTAAAAAAATATACTGTAGTTATTATCTTTTAAATTTTATTTTTATTTCTCTTATTTTTAAAAAATACTTAAAAATATAAGTAAAAAAATCAAAACAAACATATCCTAAACTTCTAAATAGACAGAAGTCAATCGATTTGAGGCGTTGGGCCCCAACTTCAGTCAATAGTCAACTCAAGCAGTATTAATCCTTCTCCCGTGCTCTACATGCTGCATCTAGCGAAGCTATACTAAGATTATGTTCACTTCTTGTTCGAGATTATAATCAAAATAATTATTTAAAATGATAAAAATTTCATATAGGTTAATTAATCTTTAACAATTATTTAAATTGATAATATTTATGTTTTCATTACAATCTTATTACGAATATTACTCAATTAATAACATTAAAATTAAAATAATAATTTAAATAATATATATGTAATTTCTAATGTCTCTATCATTTAATCATAATTTTATGTAGGATTATTTATTCTACAATTTTATGATTTTATAATAAATCTTTATCTAATCAAGTATTTTAATCAATCAAAATAAGTGTTTGATTAATTCAGATAAAATAATATATCTTATATTATCACTTAAAATGAATATAAACTAAATGTTTACATTGTAACAAGTGTTACAATATTGTATTGAAAAAAAATAAAATTTTAATTAAATAATAAAATTATGATTCGTCACAATCTTAAATGTTCCGTATATTTTCATTAAGTGCAGTACAAGAACCGTGATGGGACGATTGTAGCCTTCACCACACTACCCATCTGGTGCAAAGGCAACACACGAACGAGACTCTACAGCAAAAGCTGTCCCGTGGAAAAGCTAAATGCCACACAAAAAAAGGGACCATAAGGATTGGTGACCGGTTCGAAAGTTTTATGGTTGTCTGGAATGGGGGAATTGGTCCAAAAGTTTTACAGTCCAATGGGAAACTCAATTCGCGCGAAGAAGAAGTATACAAAGAGGACCAAAACTAGTAGTAAATCGCTTACAATTCCAATTTGATATTCACGATAATTTTTTTTTTTAAAAATTAAGGCTATGCACGTCGCAAATTTGAGATGATTGTTTATCTTATGAAAAATATATGACTGATTAAACATATTATCAATCAAAATAAGTTTTTTTTTTTAATCTCTTTATCCCTTGAACTTTTATCCTATTACGAAATTTTCACACGAGTTTTTATCCCCAACAAATTTACATTTAAACTAAGCCTAAACACTTGGGCTATATTTGGAGTTCTCTTCTTCGTTCAGTTAAGAAGCTTAATAATTGCAGCTTGAAAACATGAAAGATCTGCTATTAGCATTTTTGTTCTGCGCATGGCTTTTTGCTGCAGCAGTTACCAAGAGCTTGGCGCAGAATCCTCCCTATAAATCAGTGAATTTGGGTGCATGGCTTGTAGCTGAAGGCTGGATGAAACCATCTCTCTTTGGTGGCATTCCCAACAAAGATCTCCTGGTATGTTCGAATGTATGTATGTATCTATCCATATATAGATACATACATGTTTTCTTCCTGCTTTTCATAACATATCAAGGTGAGATTTTGTTTATTTATTAAATAAAATATATGTTTCAGTGGGTAATATACTTTCGAAAGGTTAAGTTTATTTTCGTTTTATGAATTATGTATCAATTCACCATTTAAAAAATCTTACAAACTAAACCAAGTATCTTACCATGCAAATCTTATTTAAACTCAAATTTCTCCACTATTAACAATTAAATTAATACATATTGCTATAGTTTTCCCACTCACATTTATTTTTTTTAGTTACTTTATAAACTTATATATCATAATGGTCAATCATTATTATATATTAGATATATATATATATATGTATATATATATAATTTTCTTTCCCACCCAAAATTTCCTCCCCATCTTAATTATACAACAAACATAGCCAAAATATTTTTATAAGAATTTGGTTACCTAATTGTAAAATTAATGTTCTGAAGTTCTCATAAAAGGTATACGGAAATGTGATTACAAAATTACCCAAAATATATAAAATTTTAAGATATTTATTTATTTTTTATATTTTCAAGAAAGAAGTTTTTAGTTTATAATGAAATATATATTGACGAATTTCTCTACTTTTGACCAATTTAATTATGTAGTTGTTACGATATATATATACCGAGACACACAGGTGGTAAGCTCTTAAAACACAATAATGAGAGCAGCCCACCAATTTTTTCTTTTTAGGTTTGGTAAACCTCCTTAATCAGAATGTAGGCTTATCATTGTTTAATAAGGGTGACTTCACATTTACGATGACTAAGAGGGCATTTGGCTGAGCATTAAAAGTTGGCACTTAAAAATTATACGTAAAGAGCTTGTAAGTTGATGCTCAGAGCTTATAAATTCTTTAAAAATATATTAATTTTTTTAATTTTATTTTTAAATATCTTATAAATTATTTTTTTATGTATACTAATAAAAATAAAAATATCTTAAATTACATTAAATTAATAGTATTTAATTTACTTTATCATTATTATACTAAAAAACTTAAAAGTAACTATAATTATATAATTTTACAAAATCTTAAAAAATATAATTATTTAAACACTTCATTAACTTATCAACTTTCAAATCTCTTATGAACAGCATGATTTTATAAATTATTCAAAATAGGCTTAACTAAGCACCTTCGGGTGGCGGAGGGTGATGATTTGGCTTAGTTCAGACAAGGCTCGACATGTACCTGTGTGCTGAAAGTGGTGGCGGATCGGCTTTGCTAGCCAATCACACCGGCGACTCGGGTTGGGAAACTTTTAGGGTTTGCCTCATCGACGATCAACTTTTTAATTGCATGAAGTATTTCGGTTATGCATGTTATGTATTAGGTGATTCTAACTGACTTATTGACTGCAGTTGTGGAGAATTAATTAACGAGAACACGTTCAGCTTTCAACAAAGACTTCATTGGATTGACCAGTCATGGTGAGGGTAAAAAGGCGTATGCACGAGTGTCAAAACCAGGGGTGAACGAAACCTTTGTCATTGTGAGGAACAACGACGACCCTCTTAAGAGTGCGAATTCGTAACCATGATGGCCTCTATCTACAGGTAAAGAATAAATAAGTTTGCTTTTAAATTTTAGTATGTATTTTTAGGTATTTTGTTGACAAATTTTGTAAAAATAAGAAAAAGAAAGATAAAATTTAAAATGTATTGTAAAACATAGTCATGGGTTAGGGTGCTTTGGTAGTTTTCAACGAAAGAATTAATTGTGTCATTAAATGACAGATGAATGGTAAACCAATGGTTAAATATTTTTGCATTGTCAAAGGCACTGATAGGTAATTCAGTGAAGGCTGATCATGGAGGAAGCCCAAACAACTGGAGTGACCAAAATCCCTCTGTATTTCAGATGAAAATTGTCGGAACAATTCAAGTTGAATATCAGCTGACTAATGGTTACGGACCAGAGAAGGCTCCTGAAGTGATGAAGGTGAGATAAAGAGACAGATTTACAGATATGAGAGACGCTATTTGTTTACAGACCTTCGGGTTGTTATTTAGCCAACTTCTCGTTGGTTAAACTTATAAACACTTTAAAATATTTTATAATATGTACGATAATTGTAAAATGTACTTCTTATATGAAATATATAACTGAGTTTTTATATAATAATGCTATATCAAAGTTTAAATTACAAAATAATTCAATTGATGTAAATTTATTTTGGCCAAATATCATCTGTTTAGTTATTTAGTTGTTGTATTTAGAAGGTAAATTTTGTAAACACATATGCACTTTAGTGGAAGAGATAGTAAATTCTAAATTATTCAAAAAATAACTATATTATATTAATAAATCTAGATGTATTTTCACATTTATTCGTATAGACCATAATTTGAATAAAATGTTCTTTATTTATCTTTTCACTTAATTATTTCAAAATGACATATATGATCAAATAATGTTCTTATCATTATAAATTTATTATAAAAATTAAAATTCAAATGTCAGTTTCCTAAATTATTATTTTCATTTAATAAAAAATATACTATCAAAAATTAATAAATTATTGAAACTCGAGATGTTAAAATCTAAAATTTAAATTTTTATTAGTTTTTACTTAATTTATTAAACCTTTTCTAGAAGTAAGACTTCAATATTATTTGTCATATGATAAACACAAGAAGTAAGTATTTGTACTTGATTATCAAAAATTAAGTAAGCTATATAAATAAAAATAAATAATGTGAATAAATATTAAAATTGGGTAATTTGATATACTTTTATATGATTTGATTTTAAACAAATTTTATACTATATCAAGCAACACAAAAAATAATTAAATCAAACAAAAATACCTATTAATTGCGCACACTTCGCATAAACTTTTATACAAAATATACCAATTTTAATATTCCAGAATTTGCGGCCAAACAGAGCCTTAAATTTTTATTAGTGATTTCTTATGCCGCTCCATGTCTCCATGCTAATAAATTACATTGTCATTATATATAGGAAATGGAAAAGTTTGTGCATCCTTCTCGTCGATTGTGGCGAAACAAAGATCGCAAAACTCCAAAAATGTTATTCACGGAGGAACACCAAGAATTGAAAGAAGCAAGAGAGAAGTGGATGAAGGACACTGCCACCGCGTGCATCCTCGCTGCAGCACTAATTGCTACAGTACTTTTTGCTGCCGCCTTTACGGTGCCTGGCGGAATCCAACCCAAAACAGGCAGACCAATTTTTTGGGGCAAATTCTGGTTCACATTGTTCGCCATTTCAGATGCTGGTTCGTTGTTCACCTCTGTTACTTCTCTTCTAATGTTCCTCTCGATCTTGACTTCATGCTATGCTGAAGACGATTTTCTATATGTTCTCCCGAAGAGATTATGTATCGGCCTTCTCACCCTTTTCATCTCCATTACTTTTATGATGGTGGCCTTCAGCGCGACTCTATATCTAGTAATGGAAGAAAAGAGGTATATGCTTGCACCAATTGCAGCATTGGCTTGCTTCCCAGTTGCATCTTTTGTGTTGCTGCAATTCCCCCTTCTTCGTGACGTATTTTGTTCTACATATTTCCATAGCATGTTTCGGTCCAAAAAGTAAGCGTATGTTGTACTAAAGTGATGACAACAAGGAACAATGGATACTGTGTTTCAAAAGGTAAGCGTGCATTGTACTAGAGTGACGAGAATAAGGAACAATGGATATTGTGTTATCATTCACAAATAAATTACATTATCTCGTACTGTGTGCAAATTTGGTTCTATCCTATTTCATGCTAACTTGGATGCAAAGTGTACAAGCCGAGCGGGATTGCACATAGTTGAAGCTGGTTATAGTACCATACCTTGGCCTCTTGGTAGTTTTCTAATTAGATGGCTGTTAAAATTAGTTCGAACGCACTTTTCTGTTAGTGGTAGATTTGCTTCGTTAATGTGGTATAAGAACCTGTACCTGGCAAAGGATGAACTGACTCTAGATTTATTTCTGATCGGTAACTCTTAAGGTTCAATCAATTGGGTTCCTTCTTCACATCTCACATTACAGTCTTATTGTTTAGCGTGGTCTCAGAGCCTTGATAGCTTCAGGGGCACTACTTTTTCATTTGGTGATTGATTCTCGATTTCTTCCATCCTTCACAGTACATTGTCAATATCAGCCACATGGAATCTTCATCTACATTAGTAAATCAAGGGAATTGGACATACTCGAAGCATTAAGTTGAGAATCCAAATTAACCCTTCTCATCAATCTCGCAGATAACCATAATGCAATTATCACGCATCTAGATTTGGCACAACACAATTATGCCACATGGAGTAGGTCCTTTCTACACTGGTTCTCTCCGTTAGGAATAAATAGTTGCTCACCAACCGAGCTTTATTGAACCATCAAAAGAAGATCCTCAACATGTGCTAGACCTACTACAATGACTTAATTGTAAGTTGATTGTTCAAAGTAATAAGCCTTTCTCTGTAATCCACTTCGGCATGAAGTATGCTCACTAAATATGGAAAGTTCGATAATAGTGTATCTAAGCTGCAACTAAATTATGCTATGTAAGCCAGTGAACCTCTCCCCTTGATTTTATAAAGCTGAAATTTGGTGGGAAGTCTTTGACCTCGTGACATTTTTCTCTTACATGACCTTTCTTTCCATAGTGTATTTATATTATATCCTATTTCTTTATGCCATAATCATGTCACAAAGATTATAAGGCTATTGGACTCACAGCGTATAGGTGGGCCTAGTAAACGACAGGGTGTGGTGAATCCGCAAACCCAATAAGAAGATTCCCCTTGTTTAACCATTGTAGGTAATCCTTATTCCAAGTCTTCCATCAAGCCATCACATTTTGCTATCATGTGGCACATTCAATTGTCAAAAATAACAAATGTGAAAGTACATCCTCAGTTGCACTTGGTTGGGGATAATCGACGCGGGGTGGTTCAAATCATATATGTAGCTCATTGTACTTGTTTCAATCCTATAACAGTAGCAAACACCTTTGTGAACCTTCCAAACAACACTAAAATCCCTGTAAATCATGTTGGCATAGTGGTGATGTCAGACATACTAAGTGTCAACAATGTAACTATGTTCTTTCATTCAGATTGAACTTCTTGTCTGTTAGCAAATTTAGTAAGACTCATTGATGTTTCTTATGTAACTCTAGTTAGTGCTACATCAAAGATCTCTCATCATAGATGAAGACTAGAGTAGCTAAGCAATGTTAAAAGCTTTTAATGATGGATCAAAAATCAATCAAAGCAAACTCTCAATAAAATAATGTTTGTATGGACAAATTAGTTAATGTGTCATTCTAACCAGGACTTAACGTATGGGGTTATAGGCTTGGACATACCTCTCATAATGTAGCAAACAAGTTATATGAGCTTTATCCATCCATCAAAACAATGCCACATAAAATATATAAAACTTGCCCTATGGCAAAACAAAAGGAGCTATCATTTCTTGCCCCTATAATGAGCAATAATAAACCTTTTTGAACTAGTGCACATTGACATATGAGGTCCATACTCTACAACTTCAATTGTTGGATATCATTTCATTTTAACCATTGTTGATAATTATACTAGATATACATGGACCTATTTGACGAAATACAAAAATGATTTTGTCTATATCCTACTTGCTTTTACAATCAATCTCTACATAATTCAACCTAAAAATTTAAGGCATAAGATCCGATAATAACCTTGAATTCAATATGTTCCCTTTCTTCGTTGAAAATGGTACAATATACCACTACTCATGTGTTGAAACACTAAAATAGAATGCCATTGTTGAGACAAAAGATCAACACCTACTCTATACTTCTAGATCCATTCTTTTCCAAGCCTTAACACCAATTAAGTTTAAGGTGATGCCTGCCAAACTACTACTCATATAATTAATAAACTACCTACCAACTTGTTGAATTTCAAATCACCTCATAAAGAACTCTTACATAACCTCATGACTACAAACATCTAAAGTTATTTAGCTCTCTTTCTTCACTTCCACCTTAAGAAAAGATAGGATGAAATTAAATACTAGAGCTATGAAGTGCATTTTCATTTGATATCTATCTAACATCAAGGG
Organism: Avicennia marina; assembly: GCA_019155195.1. Classification (NCBI taxonomy): domain Eukaryota; kingdom Viridiplantae; phylum Streptophyta; class Magnoliopsida; order Lamiales; family Acanthaceae; genus Avicennia; species Avicennia marina. Next base: position 10,451,724 of record CM032781.1, read on the forward strand.
ATATAAATTATATGACCTGATCATTCATGAGCTATTTGTTGCAAGAGATGCTATCTTCCATGAGTGAGCCTTTCCATTTGACAAACATTACCCCAAACCACTAAATCTACCTCAATATAATATCAGCTTTCCTATTGTATCTAAAATTGTCCACTTAATATATATTATAATCTAAATTCACATGAACAAGATCCAACAAATGAAGTATATGGTTGGAACATAAACAGATCAATCATTCACTATCACCACATCACTTGGTAACATACCTTTGCTCCAAACAGAAAGTGACAGTCAACTAAATCTAATTAGAACTTCAACAAGGATAAGAAAGCCACCAAATTACATAGACACATATCAGCATGAACTATTTCAATCAAATCAACTAAACCAACCGTCTGCAACATTTCCAAAAGCCAATTCATCAAGCATAAACTGATTTTCTAAACAATATGTATATTAACTATCTCCACTAAACAATGTGCATGAACCAAACTCCTTTACTGAGGCTATAGACCACATTGGAACAAGCTATGTTGGTTGAGCTGTAGCCATTGGGAGATGGCAAGACTTCGGATGTAGTAGAGCTTTTAAAGGGTTAGCATGCAATTAGATGCAAATGGATGCACAAAACTAAGGTTAAATCAAATGAAACATTAGAAAGATTTAAAGTAAGACTTGTTGCAAAAGGCTTCAATAAAATAAAAGGTTTTTTTATTACCAAGAGACATTTAGTCCAGTGGTTAAACAACCTAAAGTTGGATTATTCTTCTCATTAATTGCAAAGAGAGATTGGAAGTTGAAATAATTAGATGTCCATAGTGCATCTTTGAATGGAGATCCTAATGAGAAAGTGTACACGACAATCCCACGAGGATATGGAGTGAAGGAGAGCTATTGGATCGAACCAACTATGGTTTACAAGCTGAATTCTTTGAATGGGCTCAAACAAACATCAAGATAGTGGAATGACAAGTATACATAGCCCTCGGTGGGTATGAATTCAGTTAACCAAAGTTAGACCTAATTACAAAGGATACACAAGGGGGAGGAATGCTAGCTTTTCTTGTCTATGTAGATAATTTGATAATTCATCGTAAAGATGAAGGTGATATAGACAACATATTAAACTTCCTAAGATCATGATTGTCACACCCTCGACCTAGCAACGCAACACGACAATACCCACGAACAACCTTAGTAGATACCAAATCCAACACATCAAAGCAAACTAAACCATCAAGTTACTTTATTGCACTCTCTAAGTGTTTGACACATCACAATGGAGAAGTAAATTAGCATAATCTCTCTTTGTCATATTATCTTAACAATAAAAGAAAATAACTAAATCTTGTGGCTCTTGATCTACCATCCTCATACTTGACCATTCTTTCTATTGTCCTCTGCAAAAGAATGTAAATGATAAATGTGAGCAATAAATCACCCAATAATTGGATATCTACCTTTTCATTAGGATGTAGACAAAGCAAAGCATTTACAAAAATTCATATGTCGCCATGTTAAAACATTTACAAAACATTTTCAAGAACAACAGTTAAATCATAAATTTCATGTTGTACGCATATTTCACATTTACAGTGCTTTAGCATGCTCAGGTCCTTAAGTAATTCGTGTACTGTTTCATTGATCAAAACTATAGTTTATAACCACAAGTAAAGAGGATCACGTTGCTCAACCTACAGCTCTGATTCAGTGCATCACGTGTTTCAACCTAAAACCCCAATTGAGTGGGTCATATATCCCAATCTACTACCCTAATTGAATGGGTCATGTATCCTACCTATTATCCAGTAAGTGGATGGCACTAGTCTCTAAACTACCTTGATTGATCCCCATCGGCATTATATTGCAATATCCCAATATACACAACTATCATGTTTAAAGTAGTTAAAAAGTACAAATTAATTGGTACTTGTTTACATCCATATCCTTTTTCCAAAAATTATCAATTCAAAAATAACACAGGATTTTCACAAAATACACTAATCAAAAATTCAGTACAAATATGGCTTTTTATAACACAATTCATTTAAAAAGGTAATTAGAAAAACACACAGATATCCACTTACTCATGACTCATTTACTATTCTTGAAATTCCTTGGTATTATTCTCTTAGATAATACCTTTTCAAGTCAGAACAATATCTATTTTAATCCTTAGTTCAATGAAAAATTTAATCTCTATATGCTCTCAATGCTATTCGATGTGTTGTTTCCTTTTTCTCTGTATCCAATGGTTATATCCCATGTAACTTTGTTTATTTGAGTTCCACAATGATAAAATTGGTTAGTAAAATCACAAAAATTAGTTTCTCGTTGATTTCCAGGCCTCACCCTCGCGAGCACATCTCTCGCGCCTACGAAATCAAGTATTGTGACCGCATAGCAAAGTGTAAGGCATTCTGTTAACATCTACACAAAAGTTTGCATCCATAAAAAATGAGATCGTGGCCATAAAAGGCTTCCTCACACTTGTGGCATTAGCCGTTGAGTGTTCTAGAATTTCTACAATCCACTTCACGATCGTTTCGACGTGTGTTGGCTCTCTCACAGCATTGACTACATGATGCGGCAGCCCGCAGCTTCTCTTGCAACTGCAAGGACACACGCCGTGACTACGACACACAACCTCATGGCCGTTGTTGTCAAACACAACGCGAGTTTACCTGTACACAAACGTCCTGTTTGGTTCCCAAATCTCTTTCACCCAATTTTAATTCCTTTTTAAATATGCAAACTTGTTCTAAGCTCCCTAAAGGCCCCAAAATCATGTTCTTAGCATAAAGATTAAATTTTGACGTGTCTCTTCCCATGTTTTTTTTCAAGAAAATGCATAAATTCCTGAACCCCATGTATGTTTCTTATACATGATTTTTTGCTTGGTTGTCCTTCGTATGTCTCAACCATCATGGTCTTACTATCATGCTCAATTATTGCCCATGATTTATCATGCTTTGTAGTGCCTACACACATGAAGAATAGCACCCCACACATGTGCATGACTCTACAAAATTTGGACAAATAACTCACCTTAATTTTCACCTGCTCTAGAGTTTCTCGAGTCCAAACTTTGTCTCTCCTCTCTCCCTTGTTCCTTGGACAGATGCTAAGGATTTGGAGGAGGGAAAATAAATTTTCCCCTTAAGGCTTGAGGCTATATTTATATTATGGTGTGATGTATCCCATATATAGAAATTAGGACTCCCTTAATTTTCGACAAAGAATTCACACAAATATTTTGCGGTGTTTTAGCCTAATCATCAAAATTTAACCTCATGTACTCACAGTAAGGAGTCTCCATAAATATCACAATTTTTTGTAGCTTTTCTTGCACCATTATACACATATTCCCTTTCTAAACATTCATGGTTGCTTCCACCCAACCCTTATACGAAAATTAATAATAAAATCAAAATTTTTATAATTAAATCCTTCACCACAATTAAGATAAGTATTGCTACATGGCCTCTAAACTCTTGGAGTATTACTTCCTCTCTCTCTCCCCCTTTACAAAGAGTTTTGTCCTCAAAACTTAGTCTAACCTATTTATCGAACACATGGGGGTATTGATTTCTCATTTCCTCTTCTAATTTCCAAGTTGCTTCTCCTTTGGTGTGGTTCATCTACTAAATCTTCACATAAGGTATCATTCTAGCTCTCAAATTTTGCTCCTTGCAGTCCACAATTTTCAATAGTGTTGTTCGCATGCCAAATCCTCCCTGACTGCCTGAGGTTATAGCTCTAGTACATAGCTTAGGTTGAGTACATATTTTCGGAGCTAAGACACATGAAACACATTATATACTCTAGCCAGCTCTGGGGGTAATGCCAATTAATACGCCAACACACCTACCTTTTCCAATATCTCAAGGGTCCTACAAATCATGGGTTTAGTTTCCTATCCTTCCTAAATCTCATTATTCTGCACATAGGAAAAATTTTGGGTAGACCTTTTCTCCTGATTGGAACTGTAGGGGTTTCCTTTTCTAGTTTGCCCAACTTTTCTATTTGTCCTGAGCCTCTTTAAGCCTCCTTCAAATGACAATTACTTTTTCTATTGTTAGTTGGATTAACTCTAGTCCAGTCACCTTCCTTTGGCCTACTTCATCTTAGTATATGGGTAAATAGCATTTTCGTCCATACAACCCTTTATAGGGAGTCATCTCTATACTACTGTAGACGAACTCAACTAAGGTAAAATAATTACTCTAAGTTCCCTCAAAGTTGAAAACACAAGCTTTAAACATGTCTTCTAATGTTTGAATATTCCAATCAGATTGCCTCCATTTGAGGATAATAGGCCGTGCTTAGGTCCACTCGAATCCCTATAGCCTTTTGGAAACTGCTTCAGAATCGAGACACAAATCAAGGTCTCTATCTAACGTAATGCTTGTTGGAATTATGAGATTATTCTTTTCTTAGCTGCTATTAATGACTAGCATTTGCAACAATAAGCCAATCAAAATGCCTTTCTAAATAGGAACTTGAAAGAGGAAGTGTATCTGTAAATTCCACTAGGATAAGAGATAAAAAATGAAGGACTGAACACAGATCAAAAGCTAGTTTGCAAACTAAGGAAGGCCTTGTATGGACTTAAGTAGGCCTCAAAGCAATGGAACATGAAGTTTACAAAAACTCTTTTATTTGAGGTGAATTCCAAAAAATTGTTCGAATTGTGTAATCGTCAATTATTGACATTGGTAATCAACCTAAATCAATTTGATTATAATTCAATTTATGGCAATAATAAGTAGAGAGTTCATATTCTTCAATCACTAATAAAAAATTTGTTGGACAATACTCAATTTAATTACTACAAAAGATATTGATTCCAAATCAATACTCTAATTCAGTCATCATTACTTTCAAATATTAGTTTCCCATTTTACATCTACAATGGATAGATCTGTGGCACATACATGAACACATACTTCACAAGTAATGCATTTATCAAATTCAAATTGGATTCGGCCTCGGAAGCATTAGGATGTGATCAATTTTTTGTAGGGGTATTGAATAGTTATAGGTAAACAGTTCTTGTGGAACGTGGCAATCATGAAACCTTAACTAATGAACATAGTAGCTGGAATTGTTTGTTAGCCAGAATTCAAGAACTAAGTACTGGGAACGTGTCTAAATATTTGTAAATAATTTGACTTGTTTCTTTCTCCTGTTTGAGACAAGTTATGAGAATAGCTATAACTAAAGTCTATCTATCTATTTAATTAAAGTCTAGCCATAAGCATCTTTGTAGCTATATATATTTTCTTCAATTCTTTAAAATCTTTTATTAAGTACTATAATTACATATATTTGGACGTACACACACACACACACCCCAAAAAAAATTATTATTTCATAAGGTGTAAAAATTGATTCTAAGTGAAATTATAATTAATATTTATTGTAATATTCCTGTACTTTTAGTGGATAAACAAAATAAAATGCCAGCACCTTTACAAGTTCTATTTTTATTGACAATACAATTATATTCAATATGCTCGCATTTCCAAGAGAAAATTTGAATGTTTAATTAAATAAATATAATTTTGAATACATACAGCGCAAAAGAGATAAGTTTTTGAATATTATCACATTAAAATTGATCAAACTTGCATTTTGATTAAATATAACATTTATAAAATATTTGTAGATCCTTTCTGATAAAAGAAAACACATACATTCAATTATTTATAAAGTCATTGATTATAATCTTATGAAGTAATATTCGTCACATATTTTGCAACTTCATTGTAATAAGAAAAAAAATTAATCAATTAGTTTGATAGTCATTTGAATGTATGAACATCTGGCATTTTAATGAATTGGTTAGCATTCAGGCATTTATTTCTTTGTCCATTTTAATGCAATTATGATATTTTATTTTATAATTAATTTTACTTTGTGGTTTCGCTGAAAATGATCTTTAATTTTAGAAAATAAATTAGTAATTTATGTCTCCCATAAATTTTTATAATAATAAAATAAAATTTAATTTATCCATGCAGAGCATGGTTATATGCTAGTTGGTTAACAATCTTAAGTATTTCAGAATTTAAAATCTGGCCAACGAGCAGTATAAATGAATAAAAAATTTTGTCATAAAAACAATATTATTGTTACTGGTCTTAAAATTAAGTTATTCATTGAAACAAAATGAAGTTTAGTCTCATTTGGAGAAAGATGAATGATTAGGTCTCCAAACCTACAGATGTCAGAATCAACAAAGGCACACTGTTTATTTTATTTGAAATAGTTCACTATTTGTGGAAACATACCTCTGTTTAATATTTGTACACAGGATCATACATTCAAGCGCAAATCAACAAACATAAGTAGATAGTTAATAATTAACTATGTTTGTAGTTCGAATTACTTTCAAATGAGCTTCTACTGCACCTACTAAGTATTTAAACAGTAACAAATAATATACTTTTATATTAAAAAAATAATTAAATAATAAAATCATGACACTTGGGCTATGTTTGGATGCTTATTTTTCTCTCTCCCTTCTTCCATCAAAATCCACATTTCTAGACATATTATCCATTAAGTAGTTATGTTTGTCTCATTCTCTATGTACTTTTTATGTTACTTTTAAATTTTCGAGCCAACTAACAAATTCGCATCCAAACCAAGCCTCCGTTTGATTTTGATTTTCAATCCGTTAATCAAATCAACTCAAATAGCGATTTGTTTTGTTAATTTCATTTTAGATATTTCAGTTTAGAAGCAGAGCTTCTTTCCCTTGCTAGCACCCTCTCTCGCGTTGTCCTCGACGTCCGTTACTACAGTCTTTACTCGGATCACTTCTCCTCTCTGAAAGCACGACAAAACATTGACTACATTTATAACGAGAGACCAAGAACTTTGCAAGAAATGACTCCTTAAGTCGTTTCTTGTTTGCACTTCCAATTC